>CP045903.1:17111462-17210603 GCA_013387185.1 Caligus rogercresseyi | reverse complement strand
TATCCACCTCCCCAGATTCCTCCTCACCTCAACAGCAACAGGGCCTTGTGGAATGCCTTCAAGGTTCATCTACGGAACTGCGTGGAGCCGTCTTCTGCAGAGATACTCTATACATTTCTACAAATTTTGTAAGTTCAACTCGGTTTAATGCATTCTTTTTTTGTCCTTTTTGTTTATTTCGACTATCGTCAAACTAGCTTTAGAATTCGGTGATGAGATAAAGAATCGAAGGTTCTTCTGAAATCCACGGCTATTCTTGCCCCGTATTTTTTTACTTATGTTGACTGATCTATAGTAGCTTGTATAATTCGTAAAATATCATGGAATTTTTTAATCTTTAGGTACCATTTTGATGGGCGCAATAATTTGTATTCACATCAGATTTAATTGTGAATTAAAATTCCTGATCATATACCTATGGTATTATTCTTAAGGACCGAAATTGGTCTCCAATGATTGAAGTCCGACCCGTCAACCTTCTTTGGAATCAAAACAGTTCTACCTGTTTAGTAGTGATCTTGGCATCCTCCCCTTCTTTACCCATTTCTGCTGATTTTATCAAAAAGGGACAATTCCATCAGGCTCACACGCTTTATTCATTTTGAACTCCATTTCGGGCTCCTGCCACCTCCGTGACTCGAATGAATTAACTGAATCAGCCATTAAAAAATCGAACAAATAAAGGTTTTTATTAAACATATTTCCAATCCATCTTCAACGATAATGTTGACAATGTAGTCGCAATTCCTCCCCACAACTTCCTTATTTTCCATATTTAGCCTCTGCTGCCTCGAGTCAGACGGATTTCTTATTGGAAATTGATTTATAAGCTCTCCGAATTGCTTGGCCCATTCCAACTAACTGTCTCATTATACTTTTGAGTGTGTTATTTAAAGAGCACTTCCTCAATAATCCATCCACGTATTTTTATTTTCTGTGTACACACACTTTGATTCATTCAGCCGACTCCTGACGTCAATGGGGACTTTGTGCGAAACATGGCTGACCATGACAAGTGTTTTGGGTTTGCTCTAAGCAATTTATTGCTCCTTAAGCCGAATGAATATGCTATACCGTACAAATTTAAGTGTTTAATATTTTCATTACTTTTATAGATATAACCATTCACTTGCTAAGAGTAAATACAAAGTTTTCCCATTTATACATTTCTCCAGGATCAGCGGAACCGCGTGATCTCTTCGAGATCCTTGTTTCTTCGTAACACCGAAGAATAACTACTTGAGCTTTCGCACTAAAACCCTTCTTCTGAAAAAGAAGAAATTATAGAGGCTAAAAAAGGTATTAAAGAGGCATTATATTGTTATATTACCCACAAAAAACTGAGAATCGTCCTCAAATCCAGGACTCCAAAGGTTAGACTCCAATAATGATTCCGAAAAAGAGTCTTTGAACATTTAAATACTATTGAGATTAAAAAATGACGTCCACACTGTAAACTAAACTTCCGCACTATTTGTTTATTTAGACTATCAGCGCAAAACATATTTTTTTCTTGTTTTATAATATAAATTTTCCGTTTATGGATTTTTACTAAATTTCAAATTTTAATTTTTTTCATCTGATAAAACCATGTTATCAATAGAATGTTTAGATTACCCACAATCCTCCAAACCATGACTCATTATTTTGTTTAGTTTATAGTGCTATTGACTTATTTATAGAAAACTAGACACCAAAAACTTTACTAGACACTTTTGGATATCCTCTTAATGATATAATGTCATGGTTTTTAGGCTTAAAATATTTTAAGACATAAGATATACAAAATAAATAAAAATATCTTTAGGGAAGGAATTATATGTATAACATAAATAAACATTCTAGTTTAATTATTCCTCGCCTGAGGTAGCCTATCAAACAAAATATAACAACAAACCAATAAACAATACCAAAACATCAAAACAACAAAAAATAAACTTAACAAAACCAACCTTTAAACATAATGCATTAAATTCTTTTAAAAGTTTCATAACATTTAATTATATTTTTTTACTCTCGTAAAAAACTTTGCCGAAACTTTGGGTAAACTTAAATAATCCGCCGCATATTGCCCTTCCAGTACCAGAAGTGTTAGGATCTTCAAGAGAAGGACGAATAACGAGCATCAGAGATATTATAACGGCTCTTTTTCCTCCGAGTCCACAGGATCATTTTTTCAGAGTTGCTCGCAATGAGTGATTTAGCACCCAATAAGCACACTCCAGTGCTTCAAATTCTCAGACGGGGCATGGCCTTCCATTACTCCAAACAGTACACATGCTTTTACATTCACTTCATGTTATTTATGTGCGTTAACAGTTAGAGCTACCAACATTATTCAAAATCTGAACATGAAGGCAGTCTACAAAGGTGTGGTAGGTTGAATTATATATCCTTTCCGCAGTTTTTTGCACGGAGACCTGAAGAATATCAGGTTGCCCCAGATCTGAAGTTGCGCAGTGATTTTTTATTATCGTGGATGCTAACCAAGGATTGCTGTATTTTTTATGCCATTCATCAGAAGGTTTAAAAGAGGTATAAAACTTGCACAGTTTATTGACTTCGTCGTCATGTTGGCGGTTAAAAACACTTTCAGGTGCCAAGGAGAGGATGCATATGAGTTCTTGCAGTTCTCTCTATAGGAAAACATATTTACCATGTGAAAAGTCAAGGGAGTGTCGTTTACTAATATCATGTATTGTTAATATGCCACTTTCTAAGGCTATACTTTCGAGATACGGGTTCACTATGGTTCTTGAAGAAGGCTTTCTTTTATGAATTCTGATGATTATCAACGATCGGGTCGGACTTATACATGGGTGTCCCAGACCAAAGGACAAGATGACCGCACTCCATGACATAGACAATGACTTTATGGATTCATTATAGAATGGTTCCCATCATACAGAGTTTATATATATTTTTTATTAAGACTGTTGATCTCTAAGACGCCCTCAGGCACCCTAGTATATTGGCACTAAACTTAACAACTGGGAGGTCTCACATCTTTTTACAGAACATTATATTGAAGCCAATTATGCACAGTGAATGAGCATGAAATCATCACGGTATCCTAAAATCTACTACATAATTTCCTTATTTCTCTTATTGGCACCGATCTCTCATCCTTCCTTCAAGCAGAAGTCCAAAAGCTTTTATCAACATTATCACCTCCTTGAGCGTTTATGAAATGCAAAGAACAGTTGCTTTGGGGATTAAAAAACCCTACTTCGGCACAAGTTCTGTACAGAGGGCCAGAGGATAATTATTGTTGGGTAGCAATAGTTTTCGGTTTAGATCACCTACACTACTTTTTATGGACGCGCTAATTAGTGTTACAAATCCGTACAGACTCAACAAGTGTCCATTTGTTTAATAATAAAGTAATTGACATTAACACTTTTCATAAAAATTACTTTTACTGCTTTTCAAAATACGATTTATTGTAGCCGGTCCTAGATCCCAACCAAAAGAAATTTATATTTCATATAAAAATAACTTCATTGCTTAGGCTTAGCATCAATGCCCAATCTATAAAATTTTATCTGGTAGAATAGCATAAAAATATTTAATCGCTGAAATAAACAACGAAAAAAGACCGCCTTATTAAATCTATTTAATGACTCATTAATAATAGTATAATAATTAGTAATAATTTAAAAAAATTTTTAGTAATAATAGTATAACAATATACCATCGAGCATCCTTTCAATGAGTTAACCATATTTAGTGTGAATCGAACTACACGCTCATATTGAGAATTGAACGTGCTTCCTATGAGCTAACAGGTTCCTTAGTTTGAGTACACTTTTTGAATAATTATTTGTATATGAATAATTATTTATACTTCAATATGTTGTTCCTCTCATTTTTTATAGATTTATTTTTTCAATTTCATATTGGATTCCTATTAATATTTTTTGTTCTTTTATGTTTTGTTTTTAACATAACTGTATTCAGATTGTATTTTTTTAAATCTCCTACTTTCTAGTGTATTGTTATTTGTTTTACACTGTATTTTAGCTAATAAATAAACAGCTTAACCAAAAATATTTTCTAATGAAACTTTTGAAAAAAGATAGTTCTTATCAGGAAATGTAAATCTAGGAATAGCTCTCATTTAACAAGATGATGATGATGTTGGCATGCACACACAAGCACAAACATGAAAAGTAGAACAAATACTTATATTTTCTCATTCCAGACATGACATTCATGATGTCTGACATTAATAGAACTACAACAACAACAACATGAAACCCAATCTCTAATAAGATGTAGAAAGAAAGGAGATCATTGGAGAGGATATAAAAACTACCTAGGACTGCATTGGTATACCCATATAAATTAATAATTCTGTTTAAAATAAGCTAAACGAAAGGGTGAAAGTTCCAATTTGAAGAGGCCAAAATACATACATGAAATTGTATATTTGGGATACACTAACTGTTTGATTCAATTTGAACCTTGTTCATATGCATGAACATTGTAGCTCTTTTCAAAGAACAGGCTTCATGATTTATAAAGATAAATTTACATATGTAATCAATAATATGTAGTATCAATTATAGTAATATTAAATAACACATATTATGATATATAGACGTAGATCTTAACCTTTACATTTAGTCCTATGTTTATTACCTCCGCCGAAGGAGGTATTGTTTTTCACTGGCGTTGGTTTGTTGGTTGTTTGTTTGTCAGCAGGATAACTCAAAAAGTGCGGAACGGATTCGGATGAAACTTTGTGGAGTTGTTGGAATGCCAAAATGAACAAGTGATTAAATTTGGCATCTCTGAATGCTTCTTTAAGATGCAAAATGAGATTGTTCTTTTTCTTTCCATGTACCTCTAGAGTGTAAACAATGATTAGATATAGAAAATCGGGCGTGTGAAAGGGAGAATGTTTGAATGGGAATGTTGTGGGGATCGGCGGAGGTTTGCACTCTCTGAGTGTATACATGCCTCTAGTTTTAAATTTTTTTTGAGTATGCTTTCCATCACAAATCATGGATATTTTCCAGATGATAATAAATATTCGAATCATACAAATGCTCAAAAAGCTATTTGCCTCCTTTTGATTAAAGTATATAAATTTAAATGTCGATGAGTACTTTCTATTTAGATATTGTTTGAGTTGTCCCTATATTTTTTTATTCTGAAAAAAACCTTTTGATAATAATTTGTTTGTTTTTTAAATAAATGTGGGTCATGTAAAGAAATATATTTTTTTAAATGCATTTATTATAAAGAATTTTTTTTTCTAGCTGTCATGAGCAGAATACATATTTCTAGATGAGTAAGCACGCATTATTTTAAATGGATTTTTTTGCATGTGTCGTAGCATACAATACTAAACTGTTTTACAATAAATTATAGAGGGCTCTATCATAAATATTGAGTGCACTCATTTCGAGGAATTTCAGTAATCAAATATAAGAAATAGAAAGTTATACAACACAATAAATGAAATATATAAATAAGTATAGAGTTTAAGGTAAATAATTTGAATCTAAAATATTAAAAATATTTATTAATTTGTCAAAATAATAATATCTTTTTCTTTAGCATTTGCTTATGAAGAATTAGCTAATTTTTAATTTATACTAAAAAAAAAAATTCTGTTCGTTCGTCTCCCAATATCACCCCGAGCAGTACATTATATCCTGACGAAATTTTCAGTGAATAGTTTTGAGAGCTCAAGGAGTGTTCTAGTGGGGTTGTCAACTCCCGGAAAATTCGTCATCGCATGCTTATTTTATTCGCCAAATCGTTTTTTGTCGATTTTTTTAAATTGCCAAGTTAGATTTTGACCTAATTTCTGCGGATGAGATGAGGTAGTAAGACGTGTTTTTTTTTTTTTGAGTGTTTCCCGGAAAATTCGTTTTTTTACATGATTACTTAAAATATATTTTTTTTTCTGTCCCTGTCTTTCCCCCAAATTTAAGTTTTGTGGAAAGTAGCCTTTTTTTTATAACGCAACATCGCGCTAATCAAATTTAATAATGCTTAGAGATGGAGAGTCATGTCAACCACTTTCAACTTAAGGAATACAAAACGGAAAAAATGGCAATGAAGACCCAATGATAACTTTTAAGAAGCTGATTTTGAAATGGAAAGTCATATGCAATGATTTCACTGAAATTATTCGTGTGACTCTTTTTTTCATTCCAGACTATTGTCAAGTTGGAAAATCCCGGGCAGCGCCGTGTAACATTCGCTAGTATTGACTATTGTCAAAAATTATAGACAATAACTTGCGTTGAATTATGTGTGTAGAACGAATTTATTGGCTATTTGATTGCAACATTAAAAATTGCAAAACAGTTCCATTAAAGGCCCAAAAGAAATGTACGAAATGTACATTCACAAATTGCTGTTTGCTTGGAACTTCCCTAAAGGTCGTTACAAAAGGATGAAGTGTAATTAATGTCGAAACTAATTATAAAATATCTTGATGTTAATATATATTAGGGTTGTTCTTATTTTTCAAATGTTTGAAATGTTAGCGACTTTGAGCATTTTCTGTTTCTTGTGATAAAAGAAGACGACATACAAAGTTTGAACAAATCGGTCAACATTACGAGGTCGCACAACGAGTCAAAGTTTTTAAAATTTAGTAAAAATATAGTTTTCCGCAAATTTCTTCAAAATGGTGGACGTTACAGACTTCAATAATTATTATTAATTTAAAGGAAATCTAATTTACTACCAGACGTATGTTAGATGTTTTTTAATAAAACAAAGTTTTCAGTAAACCAAAGCAAGAAAGGGAGTGAGTATTGTTAGCTTATTTCATAGCTTTTTTGTATCAATTAACTTCACTCGCCTGTAGAAGATGACTTGTTCGCTTCAGAGTAAAATAGTACTTTTAAGTTTAGTAAAACTTTAGATGATAAATCCAAAAATGACCTTAGTTGCATTCTATCAATTCAGAATTCAGTACAATCTGAGTTTCATCATATGATTCAGAGCCTGTATTGACCTATAAGAAATCGGTTATGAAAAAAATAAATAATAATTTGTTTCTTAGATTTGCGTCAAGGTATCCTCTCAAAATTTTACTTTATCTCTGACGCATACATAATCCATTATATGCGTCATTTTGTACGCGAGATAGGCTTTTTTTATGTGCATATAACTCTCTACTTATTAAATTGACATGATTTAGTATACCAAAGTATTAAAGCTGGTTAACCAAGCTTTCATTTGATATATTTTGTGTTCTAAAAATCGCTATACTTTAAGAGATATAAGCAAATACGTACTCTCCCCCAAAATTGATCTTTTGATATGAGAATATACGATTACCATTTGTAACGGCAGTTAGTGTAACCTGGATAGGAAGAAAAAAAGAAGGGAGAGAGTGAGGACAAAATACTCCCTCCCTTCTCTTTCTCTTTCTATCCAGGTAACACTACAGAGTTACCAGATGGTAATCGTATATTCTCATATCAAAAATAGTTATGACAAAAAATTTATTACGTTATTTAAAAAAACAAATTTTTATATATATGTAATATATGTATTGGAACCTTCGTTGAGAAATAATAAATTTATTCTTCAAAAATGTAGATAAGAATACATAAATGTCTTTGAAGTTTGCAACATCAGGGAATGTAATTTTCAAACTTATTGTTTATGAGATTCTAGAAAAAATATATTTTATATGAAACGAGTTTTTAAGAAGTCTCCATCTGCAGAATTAAAGTCCTTTGCGTTCTAAATAGAGCTTTCAAGTTCAAACATTTCAAATTGTTTATGGTCTTTTCATCCTTTCATAAATTAATAAACTTTTAAATTTGTGAACCGAAATATTATATTTAACTTGGAATGGACAAGAAAAAAATGGATGAAACTACATCCACAGTTTCTTGTATCTTGGCGAAAGAAATATTAAGATCTTTCAAGATTTAATTGGTGCAAGTCATGATGGGTTTAAGACCATAGAGATATAAAGACATAGAGAGCTTATTGGATTCTTCAGAGAAATACGTCATTGGGTCTGCCTAAACACAGCTGAGCGATGTTTCTCTGCTATTGGAGAAAATGAAATACGTCATTATGTCCAGAATACAGCTCAACTATGTTTCTCTACTAATTGGAGGGAATAAGCTCTCTATATCATTACATCTCAATGGCCAAGACACGCTTAGAGAAAAAAATTTAAAATTATAAAATAGGATTTTTCTTTAATTCATGGGGTATGAATAGATCTCAAGGGGGACTATTCCTATATAAGGAGTTTGCATTTAAATAGTTGCCTTCCTGGCGGTGTGGAACACGTATTAATATTGTAGGTGATTATTTTACTCATCTAAAAACAATTCCAATATAATTTTAAAGCTAAGGAAAATTTAATTAAAAAACCTTTAATATAAGGATATAACTCATATTGTTATAAAAATTAATGATTTTCTTTCGGCAATGTTTTTTCATTATATTCAACATGATATTTTACATAAAATATTAATAATATTGTGGCAATTGGGAAAACTACACAAAGCGTGCATCATTACAAACCAATTAATTTACTATTATCATACAAATTGCTAGGATAATAAGTAGGAACAAATATTATCAAAAAGCCAAAAATGCCTTTTTGAGCACAAAAAGGCCCATTTAACTAGCCTAAACCATAAAAATATTTATTTGCTTGATTTTTCCACACATTTTTCTTGAAGATGAGACTTCAATAATCCTTAGAACCAATAATCGATATCAGATGGCACAAGCCACTTGAACATCCCCATTTTTTAAATCCAAAAAGGCCTTTTTGAAACTTTGAGTGGCTTGCACGTTCACGAAATGGCACTTGAAGGCTGAAACTCTCAAAAATCAGTTTTTCATCACTACACAGCAGAAAATTGTTTGTAGCAAAAATTTGGATCGCATGACCTAAACACAGGACAGACTCTCTCTCTCTCTCTTTATATATATGATATTGACCTCCCAAAAAAACCCCACTTTTTAGTTCTTTTACATAACCCAGCGATTCTGGTTCATTTTTTGATGCTGAAACCGAGTATCTAAATAAAAAATCTCTAGCATTGTTAGAAATCGGACGTCACTGGTGTCAAAGGTTTCGTTATGAAGCAAAACTTTTTGGTTATTACTTACTTTGAAAAACATTAGTTGTACAAAATTTAGCTATGATCAATTGATGACTTTGATATTTTTTGCAAATTTTCGTCAAATAATATTTAGTGCCAATAAAAGAACATAAGTGCTGACGCACCAACCATTTTTTAAATATAGCTCCTACTAGGGTTCCTTATAGTTTCAGGAAGGAAAAAGAAAAAGGGAGGCAAGAGATTTTTTTAAGTTATCTTTTAAATACAATACAATAACCATTTAATCTTATTTCATTAAAATTGTATTTTATTTATAAACATTTTTAGGATCTTTTTGTAATTACTCATAAGTTTAATATTAAAATATATATCCATTTTAATAGTTTGTCGTCATGATAGATTTTGTCAGTTGATGATAAAAGGTAGAATTTACAGGAATAATGTAATGGAGCTGAGTTTTTTTAACTAAAGCATAGGCATTATTTACTAAGTACCCAAAAATAAGCGTTTGTTATTCTATGAAAGATGTACTTCATTTTTTATTATTGCATGTTTTCGATTAAGTCACAAGAATGCGCTTTTCAACAATTAATGGTCTTTAAATCATGCCTTATAAATATATCTAGCTTCATTAGTTGGTACCCATAGCTGAAGCATTTCATACACACATGTAAACAAAAATATTATGAGATGGTGTTAAAATGAATATATATTGTAAAATGTGTTCGACTCTGGAGGAATAAGTTGTCGTCTAATCTTTATTTGAAAACCATCATCCAGTGATCGATTTTATGTCTTCTTAGCCCTTAGTCCGAGATGGAGAAAGATGGCGAGAACACAATAGAAAAAGGATGCAAAGACTCCTATAGTAAGTAATGAATCGCCTGTCTATATGCCTCCTCTTGTGAAAATTAATTTTTAATGCACTCTCAGTAAAGGAATGGGACAATTGGAAGTTCCATTGTAAAGATGGATAGGATCATTGCTCACTCCTGGAAAAGTCGAAGGAACGAATCCATTTCATCAGGCCTCTTGGAGGAAACGAAAAGGGACTCTATTGCAGCCTTAATTACTAAAATTCAACTGACATAATAAATATTGTCCACTCTGAGCAAGGACGTCTCCTAGTCTGAATTACAATCACGGAGGAGCCACAATTGAATCTGAACTTCGAGCCTTCCCATGTCAGACAGAGAGAGGAATTTCTAAGAGATTCCTTAAGGAGGAACTTAAACTACCATTCGTCGAACCTCGGAACCTGAACATCCACACCATAAGCTTTTCAAGGAGGCTTACATACTGCTAAATAAATCTGGATACCGTGCAGGTCCACTTCATAAATGGCTTCTGATTCCGGAATGACTACTGCTCATAGGTTTATTCAGTATGGCTCATATTGAAAAATCCTAAGAGTATGTCATTCAACGGAATATTTTTGTTAAATATTTGAAAATCTATTATGTATTTTTCCTTCATACCATTAAGATGAAAATAAATATTTTTTATTCAAGTGGATATGCTTCAACATTTGCTTATATAGCCTGTGAAATTTAACAATTAAAAAAAGGAATAGTCTTGATTCCTTCCAAAAGGCCATAAAGGATCAACCCTATGGCGAGCAACTTACATGTTTGGGGGGAACTACTTATACTCTAATACAGTAGTTTCCTCCAAAGATCTATTTTTTAAATCTATTTATGTCTACGAAAACTCATTTCTAAAAAATATTTACATTCCAAAATTATAACAATTAATACAGATGATCTTTATATTTTCATAACAAAAAGATGTTTATTACGCATTGGTTTCTCTAAAATACCGGGAAAAAAATATTTTTCTACTTACTTAAGTGATTTCCTTTAATATCCTTTATTGTGTTATAGTATTTATATTCGTATGTTCGTTTTCGAGGGATATCTTGAAACTTTTTTATATGTATTAAGTTTAAATACATATATTTTTACTTATATGTATTTTAGAACGTAAATAAATTTATGACGAATTCATGCTAGCTATTATTTTAAAAATATTTGAACACTTTTATTAATTGGTAATTGCGTGAAAAATATATTAATCCACCAAAAACTATATAATTAATTCTTCAATATATAAAATCCTCATTTAAATAATTGTGCCATACGTTATAGGTCTTCAGGAATAATTATATTTCATACATAGATAAATTTATGACGAATTCATTTTAGCTATTATTTTAAAAATATTTGGACATTTTTTAACTAGTAATTGCGTGAAAAATATATTAATATACCAAAAATTATATAAGTAATTCTTCATTATATAAGATTCCTCATTCACATAATTGTGCTATACGTTATAGATCTTCAGGAATAATTATATTTCATACATATAATATATATTACAATTTATAGTTTTTTTTTTTTGCCATAAGGCGATACTTTATTGATTTCTATAAGGATATATGTAGACATAAAACAAAAACTAGACAATTAAAAAATGTAGCAAAAAATAATTCAAAACAATTATCAATCGAATAAAAACTTTTTGGCAAATATATATATTTTCTGTAGAAGTTACACCGTAACAATGAACCATTCTTTAAGTTTTATCAGTGATAAGAGAATCAGAAAAATATAGTTAAAATAATGTTAACTCTATTTATAATGATTTGATATACATAAATTACTAACGTAAAATAGGTTGATATATACTTTTCATTTGTGCCGTATCCTCAAAAAATGGCAAAACCCTCTTTCTATACAATTTTTCTATTAAAAAAAGAACAAATGTTTAGAAAAAGAGGGTGTTGGTTACGCTGTCGATATTGCCTTTTTATACAATATAAAATATAAACTTTGAAAAGGATTAGGTAAAAGCTGGGCCAAGGGACAATTCGTTTATCTACATTAATTATATTTTAAAATTGGCAACTCATGATGTGCTATTCGGAAGGTAGCTCAAAAAATATTTGCGTGTAATGATTAGGTTTCCAAAAATCATTTAGTATTAGAAGGATTCGCTCGTTAAAATCCTTAAATGACTTCTTTCCATTCCTTAACGACCTCTCAGTCCTCACGGAGACCGTCTCAGGCTGAAATCGTGAGGCACAGTAACAATGCTTCACGACGGAGAGTTTAGTCCTGCACTTATACGGCCCCTTCTTGGTCAGGTCCACCTGAAACTCCACGTCACCCACGAAGAAATGGATGTATTCGTCGCTTATCTAAGAGACAGGCCTTCTGGAATGGCCTGCCACGGATTACTTCTTCCATCTCAACCTTAGCAGATCGCGAAGGGCATTCAGCTAAAGTTTATTCATCCGGAGTTCCCAAGGACACATCTGATTTGCTGTCTCTTTCAATCACAGTTGATACTCAGGGGAACGGGCTCCCAGTACCTTCAGCCAAAGTCCGTCGAATGGCTTGTCATGGAGGTCTTCCTTCTTCCCGGCCGACCTTGGCAGTGCGTGAAGACGCCCTCGGTTGAATCCTGTGGGTCCCCGTGGACTATAGAGAGAAGACTGGAAGAGTTCTTTGGATCAAAGCTGTAGGAGATGATGAGTCTGAAGAGGAACTCCTGAGGATTGACTTCACGCCAAAGAGGTTGAAAAGAGCAGGTTGGGAAACATGGGTTGATCAGGTGTTGCACATTAGATTCCGTCGAAGTCCCGTCGTTCTAGTCATTATACTCATTGCAAGGATGAGAGTCGAAAAAGAGGGATGCCAGTAACTTAAAGAGATAATGTTCTTCTTTCTGAGTGAAAAAAAAATCATCACAGACGAGACCCAGTTGATATGTACGGTTACCAACATCAGTAAATGCTCATGATATAAGGCTATATACAATATTTCACGACTTTAGGTGTCAATTGCGCATTTTCTGAAGCTTTTTGTCATTATTCAAAGAGTTAATATGAAAATATAGGCCCTCTTTTATGGTATGTTGTTGTGATTCATTTTGTTAGTTGTTGATAAGAGGTCAAATTTCGAGGAATAATATCTATATGGTCATTTCTTATGAAGTAAAAATAGCTAGAAACAGAAAAAGGCGTTTTTCTCTTCTTCTCCTTTTTTTCTCAAGCGTCATTTTAAGAAAATACATCACATATATAATATATATATATATAATATAATATTATATATATATATTATTTATTTATATAATAATAATATAATATATGTTGAATAAAATGTCTATTGGCGAATTCACGAGATTACCATAATGACATTTCCATTGAAAAACTGTATTTTGAGAAAAACAAAATTTAAAAGAATTGGTATCAATACTGATGAGAGGGATTCAGAGGGAGTAGATTGGGATTCGATGGGGAAAATCTACTATCATTAGTCGTTTTAAAAACGTATTAAAAAGATAACTTAAAACATCAACATGAGTACCCTCTTTTTCTTTTTCCTTCTTGAAACTATAAAGAACCCTAGTAGGAGCTGTTATTTAAAAAATGGTTGGTGCGTCAGCACCTATGTTCATTTATTGGCACTAAATATTATTTGACGAAAATTTGCAAAAAATAACAAATCATTAATTGATCATATCTAATTTTGTAAAACTGATTTTTTTTCAAAATAAGTAATAACCAAAAAGTTTTGCTTCATAACGAAACCTTTGACACCAGTGACGTCCGATTTCTAACAATGCTAGAAATTTTTTATTTAGATACTCGTTTTCAGCATCAAAAAATGAACCAGAATCGCTGGGTATATGTAAAAGAACTAAAAAAGTGGGTTTTTTTTGGGAGGTCTATATATATATATATATATATATATATATATATATATATATATATATATATATATATATATATATATATATATATATATATATATATATATATATATATATATATATATATATATATATATATATATATATATATATATATAGTGTGCGGAAGCAAAAAAAGGAAAATTTTGATTTCTAATTAAATGGTTGACTTCATCTAGAACAACAAGGGGTAAAACATGTAGATTTATTTATTCTTAAGGAAGACAGTATGAAGTAATTAATTTTCAAAATGATCACCATTGGTAGCCACCATGGCCTCGAGAGCAGGTCAGAAGGCCCGGCACACTTTACGGGCGTGCTCCTCTGACATTGAGGCCCACTCCTTCTCTACGGCGGCCTTCAGGGCGTTAACACTCGGGTCAGGAGTTGCACAGGCTTTGGTTTCCACAAAGCCCTAGATTCCAATGTCCAAAGGTGCCGCATCGGGTGAGGACAGGGGGCCAGAAGTTGGCAGGGCAAAAATCTGCTAAATTCTCCTGACACCACTGTTGCAGAGCTTTTGCTTTGTGCTCCAGGGATCTATCCTGTTGCCAACAGTAATTACCATCAGGGTATGCTACATTCATCCAGGGCTTTACAATGTCCCTCATCACCTCCAGGTACCGCCACGACTCCAAGCATCATGGCGGATGCAGGGTGCTTGGTCAGATTTGCCGCGGGGGGGGGGGGGGGGACCTCTTGAACACCGTAGGCAAGGTACCAGTCATTTCTGGCGTTTCGGCCCTGGTCCACCGTCCAATTCTTCTTAAGACAAGGATGGTCGACGAGGGCTTCTTCCTCAGCTAGTTGATAAGCTGTTGTCCACGCTCAACCCGGCTGTTCTTGGCCGAGGCAGACAACAGTTGACGCTTCCAACGGACGTATCTGAACATGCTGAGCTTACCCACAACATTCCAAATGAACATTTAGTCCTCATTGAGGTCCTTGGCCAACTTCCTCATGGATCTCGTTGAATCGGCTTCAATTTCAGCAAAGAGGCCTACCAGGAACTCATCTGTCAGGATTTTGTTGTGGCCACCACTACCAGACTTCCTCTCCAGCTGTCCCCGGCCTCAAGCTTTTTCTTGATGTCGTACACCATACTCTTGCTGACCCCCACAATCTTAACAATCTCCGTTACACTTATTTGTGCACGGAGTAGATCTGTCACTCGTTGCCTTTTTCCTATCATTTTAATAACCAAACAAGCTAAATAAATCAGCTGCATCTTGTTGAAAAGATAAGATTGTGAACTTTCTGCAGAAGTTCAAACAATCTCGATATCTTTCTTAATTAGTGGGATATTTTCATTTAAAGTTGATTCCGTTTTTTGCTTCCGCACGGTTTAATATATTTATACTATATATATATATATATATATATAGATAGATAGAGATATATGTACACGAGAATAATGCTCAGATTTAAATATTATTTTCCTAATAATATGTAAATCAATAAATTTTTCGTCTGCTCAAACTCATTAACAAAATATTTTCCGTTCCAATGTTACATAGTTTAATAACTTTGTAAATAAATGGAACAAAGATAAGTTTTTCATTAACAATGCATCGTAGGGATGCATATCTATGTAAGCATTTAGGAGAAAACATATAGTGTTCAATGAAATGCATTCATGCTTGATTAAATAATCTTAATTATAAGATTTCACGTAAACAGATAATGTAACCACAATAATCAAGGAACCATTAACAAGCAATTGAGTAGTATCTTTAGTATGTGTGCCAAGATATTTATATATTTGTGGTATTTTCAAAATTCATTTTATACAAAATATAAATATAATTGTCGGTGGCACTAATCAGGGACATTATATTATTTTAAAAGATACATTTTTAATATGAAAAACCAAAAATATATATCCTTTTACTTTAATGTAATGTATATTTGAATGAATTCCAAAAATCTCTAATTTTATGTTCTCTTTCGTGTGAAAAAGGGAATATATATATATAGTCTTAAATGTAACTTTTTAATATGACATAGCGATTTTCAAAAAATTATGCGGAAATGGGTCTCCGCAATGGGAACAGCAATGGTTTTTAAATAAATTATTTGAATTTCATTTATATACATATACAGTTCATAATTGTTGGAGTACTTTGGAATACAGTGAAGCGATGGACATCATTTCAAGGAGGTTGGCATCTTTAATTGTTCTTTTTTTATAAATAACATAGTGAACTTTTGTTAAGACCGCATCACATCTTGGATTGCGCGAGAAGGTGATGAAGTCCTCCTCTGATGGGCTTTCATTGAAGTGGCCCATGGTAATTTCTTGAACGGCTCGATATGTTTCAATTAAAGACGGGCATTTCCACAGTAAATGATCTGTAGTTTCTATTTCCCTCTTGCAAAAGAAACAGTTACTACGGTCGTCTTTGAAAAATTTGCTGGCAACTTCCAGTGAACCAGTCAACTTTCTATATTTGAACCACTTTTCTGCCGATTTTAAAAATGGATTTTTAACAGCTTAAATGCATTCGCTGATATTTCTTCTTATTCCTCTTCGTTTTAAATAAGATTCAAATGGAATTATAGTTGATATTTACGATGTATTTCTTAAAAACCCTCGTGGCTATAGTAGAAAATTTTATTCTAAAAGGTAAAAACGGTCGTGGGGTATTTAGTGGGCTACCGAAGACACTAGTGAAATATTTAAAAGCGAGCTTGTTTAAAATTTCTTCAGAATAAATAACGTCACTTGCGATAAAAGCGTTCACTGTTTTAGGGATGGAGGTATTTAAACAATTTAAAACTGTTTAAAGACAGTTCAAACTTTTCGAGACAGGTTCTCGACCCTTAACAAAAAGCTTTCATTCTCTCTGAGATTTGGAAGATAATGTTTAAAACTTTCGACAATCCGTGTCAAGGAAACTTTTCATAATCAATATCATTATTGCATAAAAATTGTTTCAAGCATATGGACCAATTTTGTTTTTTGTCCCAAAGTTTACAGATCCAAAGACAGTTTTGGGACATCCACATTTTTTAAATATCATGAACGCCTAGTCCTCCAAGTTTTAACGGTGTATGTATTCTAAGACTGGAGATATTCTTTCTTCTGTTGAAGCCAAAAAAAGTTGTTTCCATTTTTGTAATATACTCCAACGTTCTTTGGTGAAAGGGAGTAGCACGGAACAATGAATGATCCTAGGTACAATATAGGTGTTCTAGGCTTGGATCTTGTCCCATACGTTCAAATGGAGGGTGTTAAAAAATAAACTTGACGCCTTGACGTTGGCTAAAATTTTATTCAAGTTCATCTCAGTGCAATTTGGGCCAACCCAAGATCCAATTATATTCATGTCTTTAGATATTTTCAAAGTTGGCCATGATTTAACTAAAATATCACCGTATGGGCTTTTTAAGTCTGATTTTACAATATTTACACTGAGTCCAGAACAATTTTTGTAGCGTTCTAAAATTTTAAAAGTTGATTTAACTGATAAAAGAGTTTGGAGTGGGCCATCCGAATATGTCACCGTTAGATCGTCCGCGTAACATAAACATTTTAAAATATATTCAGGGGATTTAAAACCGCGAATTCCCGTATCAGATTGGATATTCTGAATCAGGCTATCAATACACAAGACAAACAAGATTCCCGCCACCGGATCTCCTTGGCGAACACCCCGCTTGTTAAAAAAATATGTACTTCGATTGCCATATTCTATAAGAGTCCTGGTTTTACAAATAGAAGCGCTTACCATTCTTATAATTAGGTCACCGAACCCTTTTTTATATAATGTTTGATGATGAATTTATGCGATATGGAGTTAAAAGCTTTGGCAAAATCGATTGACATCAGGGAAGTGGTACTGTCGGAGTCTAAAAGTGTTTGTACGGTAAAAGGAACAGAATCCATAAGCTTCTCTTCAAAAAATCCATGCTGGGCTCCATGTAAAACTTTTTTAAGACCTTTTTAATTCGATTAATTAAAATTAATGAAAATATTTTGTAAATCGAATTTTGCATTGTAAGTGGTCTTAGATTTTTTATAAAATGGGGGTTCTTTTCCTTCTTGGGTATTAAAACAATTTTTCCATCAGAGGCGTATTCTGGGAAGTATCCAACTGTTAAAACTTTTTCATAAAATGTAAGTAAAAGAGGGGATAAATAATGAAGATATTTCTTATAAAACTCAAACATTAGACCCGTGGGACCGGGTGACTTATTTAACTTAGCGTTTTTTGAAACAGCAAGCTCTATTTCCTCTTTACTTAGGTGTACCTCTAATTTTTCGTTGTCTACTTTCAAAACGTAAAGCTTGTCTTCTACGAGGCATCTCAGATTTCAGAGAAATCGGCTGTTAAAATTTCACATCGAGCGCATGTGTTTGAGCCTCTACAGGCAAAACAACCATATAGATTTGTGAAGTAAGTTTGTATCTCATTACAAATAAATTCTGGGTCGCTGAATATTTCTCCACTTTTGGTTAAAAAAGACAAGTTTTTTTCAGTATTTAGTTTCCTTTAGAGTCCGACGCATTGTAATCTCGAGTGAGTTAGATCCGATATTGCTTCAATTTTATTTTTAACTCTGTACTTGAGATCCGCTTGTCTATAAAGTTGGTCTAGCCTAAAATTAATTTCTTGTCGCGTAACATTTTCTCTGGCCAGGTTTTCTGCCTCATTTAGAAGTCTACGTTTTAGTTTCGCTTTTTCTGCACCGGCATTCCTACAAATATTTTTAACTTGATGGAATAAATTTTGCATTTCAATAAAAATGTCGTTCCATTTTTTAACTTTTGACTTGACTGTTTCGATTCTCGAAATAATAGATTCATCTACTCCGTGGTCATTTAACAATTCATGGTTTAGTTTCCATCGGCCTTTGTGTTTTAAATGCATTGCTCCCAAGTCAAAAGTAGTAATCAAGCCATAGTGGTCTGATAAACCAGTCTCGAAAACTTTGAAAGAACTCTATGTCTTTATATATTTCTATGGTTTCTTCCCACTTACGTACTCAAAATATATAGCTACAATATGTTTTGATACCTCACAAATAATATTAAGATACCTGAGGATTACCTATTCATAAAAATATGGGATGAATGTACATGGTATTATATATAGGTACCTTTATTATGCCTATTATTATGGTATTATATAACAATTCATTTTGTTTGCATTAATAATTAAATAGATGAAGTCGATGAGATACATTATCGAAATCCAATTTTAACTTGGAAAAATCATGATGCAATAATTAACTTTTAGCCCCAAGATCATATGATGTATATCATGGTGGGCTTAGTGATAACTTGTCTACAAAGTTCTGGAAGAAGAAAAAAACTTCTTCCTAATTGAAATGCAGTTTGATCCAAAGAATATTATAAAGAAACTGAAGATTAAATAATCATAAAACCAAAGTACTCAAATAATAAACTGTTTGTAAACATTTTCTATGTATGAAATGTATTTTACATTTTAAGTTATATTGAATTAATTCCAGAAAACCTTGATATCGTAATATTAGTGATATAAGTTTGATCAAACCCTCTTTATTTTTTTGCTCAAGTGAAGGATTAATTTCCACATATGTTTTACAAAATTGGTTATGCAAAACCGTAGATTTTAAATGTGAATATCAAATTTGATATAATCCATATTTTTACTGCTATTTATTGTTTTCTTGACCGCAGAGATTGAAACACGTGATATTAAAAAATAACAATCAGGAGTTCATAACAGTAAGTAGTTATCTCAAAGGGATTAATTTACGAGTAGTAAATTTAATAATTTTCTTGTATTAGTTAAGGAAACTTTTTATATTGACGAATTAAAATAAATATGTATAATATTATGATTGAAATCTATATCTTATGAAAACTGTATATAAAATACAATAAAGAAATATACTTAAAAAACTATCAAAAACCAGTCTCGAAAACTTTGAAAAAACTCTATGTCTTTATATATTTTAAAACTTTTGACAATTAAAAAATTAAAGCACTTTCAAGAGAACGTTAATTATTTTGTACATGAAAAAAAGCAAGACATTAGTGATGAATGCATTTAAATTAATTCAACCATTTACCAAGTTTCATGCCTGTAGAGTAATATAGATATTTATCATTTTGAAATAAAAATGAACTTTTAAAAAATGAAAACAGCTATTTGACTTTGTTTTGATGAATATACTGCATGCAGTACACCCATTAAAGTAGCTATTATGTCTAAAGTTTGCATAAAGTTATATATTTTTATGACGCCTTTCATTTTTTAAAGGTAAATAATTGATCTAATTTTAAATCATGTTAATTTTAAAAAAATGAGAAATCAAGTTTTTGTCAAAAAACACGGGTTTAAATACATTTTTTAAAAGCTATTTGAAAAATGACAAAAAAGAGATAAAAATGTTTCGTACCGGATTGTGTTAAAGAATAAACTTATAGTATGACTCTTGCATTATTTGTAGGGGTTTATTTTGGAATGGAATATAAAGCAAAAAGAATTATAGATATCATCATACATATTTTTAAGTGTTATGATTTTTCAAATAATTGATTATTTTGACAGTTGAACAAAAAAAATAAACATCATATGATGGACATTCATAATATTTAATTATATGCGACTATCAGTTATTTTTTTCTTTCTCATCAACAAGGTCTTAATTAAAACAAATTATATATACAAATAGAACAAAAAGTACACTATATGTAATATATAATGGAAAAATATTAAAGAAAAATTGTGTTTCATAAAAACATAAATAAACATTATAGTTTAAAATTAATTTCATTTTTAAGACCTAAAACTTCAAAATCATATTATTCATCAAAAAAAAAAAGATAATCATAAAAAACAACTACAATCAATCCTACAGAAATAAACAAAAAACATATATCAGATAAATCTAAATTATCTTTGAAGTCTTGAATTTCTTATATTTTTTACAATAAAGTGGAGAGATTTGGCGTAGATAGGCGAGAGGCGTGGAACATATTTAATTACTGCAGCTGCTGGGGTCCATTCTTGGCTGTTGACATTTGGGATCCTCAAAGATAATGCCAAATATCTGGCAGCCGCTCCAATAAAGATAGCTCTCAGCTTATGTTTATTTCTGAGTTGATTTATGCCTCCCTATTCAGGGAAGCTTCGTCTTTATATACACTTACAGATAAATAATAATAGTAAGTAGATAAGGTGCAGGAGAGGTGCAGGTGAGAAATAGTATTTGTATTGAAGCCAATAATTATTTTCTAATTTTAAGAATGCAAAAGGATTTTTAGGAGTGATTTAATATTAACAATAACGGCATCAAAAATAAAGTTTTTATAAAATACAGTAATCATATTTATAAGAAATACATATCTAATCAAGGACAACAACAAACAAGATTTTCATGATAAGAAATCCTTTGTTTTAAACGTGTTTTTATAAAGGCATATATTTTGAAAAATATTTTTTACAACTGTTATTTTATTGAAGGTTTGTGTAGTAGAATTGTAACTATAAGTCATCAAATATAAAAACGTACAAGTATCAACTTTATCCTCACGAAATTGTGAGATTGTATTCACAAATTGGAACAAAGTCAGAGTCCATCTTTAAACAGTTGTACCAATATCATATTTTGGGGGGGGATTTCCAATTCGCA
Organism: Caligus rogercresseyi; assembly: GCA_013387185.1. Taxonomy (NCBI): domain Eukaryota; kingdom Metazoa; phylum Arthropoda; class Copepoda; order Siphonostomatoida; family Caligidae; genus Caligus; species Caligus rogercresseyi. The sequence goes on along the minus strand of CP045903.1, from coordinate 17,189,139 downwards.
ATTCTATACCCAATTATAGATTGTATATTTGCATATTTGTTTCATAATCTATTTTTGATATAGAAGTTTTATATTTTATTTTAATCAAAAATATCCATAATATTTTTTTGATAAATCTTCAAATTTTATCATAAAAAATAAACACACTTTCAGAAATTATTTTCTTATTAAACGGAAAACTTACTTAATTTGTAACAATAATAAATATTTTTTTAAAGAAATACACAGTCCTTGTAAATATAATCATTTTTAACTTATTAAACTGTTTATAGCTATAATAGAAAAACATTTATACATAGCTTCAATATTCACTTGATGTTTTGGAAGAAATCAAGCATCATAGTTTTCTATATATTATAAAATAATGCTGATATAAGTATATTATTTTAATACTTCAATAACTCGGCAATTATTTATAATTGATACTCTATTATAATATCACTATTAAGAAACCCTGCAACTAATAGTTATTCATGAATGATTATATTATTATTATATATAAGTATAAAAATATTAAAGCTCATTCGTTCAAAAAAATAATTTTGAATTAAATGCATTGTTTGATGCATATTCTTGTATATGTCTGGTCTGTATTTGATAGAATCTAGTCATAAAATATCTCTTTAAAGTATTTTCATACAAAATGTTCAATTTGAATAGGCGGTTAGGTATGAAAAATGAATGGGAATTTATAGATTTTTCTAATATCATATAAATAACGTAGCATGACAAACATATTATAAGAAGATTAAATTTATCAGTTTACTCATGAGCGGTATTTCATGATTAAGAATGGTTGTTTGGGTATCAATGAAATATAATTAAGCTTAATTTCGCTAATTCTAAAGTTGCTATGATAAAATTATTTGAACAACAAAACAAAATAGTTGAAAGGATTTTTTTCCATTGTTTGTCATTTCCAAAAATTGAAATAGAAGTCTACGCGTTTTAATCTCCCGTCACTATGTTATTTTTCATATGTGATGTTATGTTCATTGACTCTGGTGACCAAAAAGTGTCTTTTTCGTTTAAACTTTTTTATTTATTTAATTTTGTTATTTAACATAATCTATATAAATAATTAATTTTAACTAACTGTAGGTGAATTAAAATGAACTATTATGAAATTTTGAAAAAATACTCATAGAACGGAAGAAATCGCATTAAAGCTAAAATAATATTCATGAATGCTGCTATTGACAGTATATTTTTATCTAGAAAAGTATATACCTGTAATATAACCCCTGACTTTATTAGACCCCAGTAATATAAAATCTGATAAAGTATTGTTTTTGGCTACATTATCTAAAAAATGAATAATACGTCATCTTTAAAATACAAAAAATAATGTTACTTTTCTTTGATTTATGGCAAGACGCCATCTTATTCCTGCCTACAGAACCGTCTAATACATCACTTGCATAAAGTTTGTGATAGTAAAACAACAAAGCAAACAATGTAGTTTCATATCTTTTTACTGTAACATCATGAGTGCGTTTTTGGCATATTTGATAAAGTCAATTAAAGGCAGAGATTCATTTTTTCTAATTATATATCCAGTGCTTATAATTTAACTCATTTATCAGTTTGTACAATAGTCGCATTCTGTAAATTAAAAAATAATTATGCATGTAAAACAATTCATTGTTTACAAAATTCGTTTGCATTTTCAACATAATATTAACATGTTAAAATACAGGTCTTTGAGCTTTCAAAAAACTTTCAAGAGGCATTTATAATTCTCAGAAGTACTTTTTGATCTTCCTAACTTGCATTGGCTTCATCCTCCATGGATGATTATTTTAATAAAATAACCACCCGTTAAAGGTGTATGAAGATAAAATATATTTTTGGATTAAATATATTAAAACATGTGAAGTGTGCTCATATAAAGACTTATTTTATTATCCTTTGGAGGTTAAAGTCTATTGTCAAGGCCTTATATAATATTAAAATATGAGAGGAAAGTTTTTGTAGATATGCACAAAATTCTCAATGCAGTATAAATGTTAATGAAATTACATTTACAATAGGACCTTTTAATTCTCAATGGAGCCAACGATATGCATGCTATATATTATTCAACAGTCTAGTACATGTAATACTATCAATAAATATTTATAAGATACATGAAATATGCGTCATGACAGTTAATCTTACAAGACGTATGTTTCTGGTTTTTCCGATAGGTTTTATAATTTGCAATATCAATAAAATATTTTATTGTTAACTTTACTTGCATTAAACGAATCAATCAAAAGAACAATTTCCAAAATAATATTTTTTAAATTACATATATATATAAGTTTCGTAGATATTATATGTATATATACAAATATATATACATATAATATTTTATTTACTCTACTTGCATTCAACTAATCAAATAAAATAACTATTTCAAATTAAAAAAAAAAAATATATATATATATATATATATATATATAGGTCTCGGAGATATACTTTTTTAATATCTTACGTTTAGTCAGGGGCCTAAAAAACGAAGCCAAAACTTATATATTATTTTATATACTTGACAAAAAAAAATTCCTTAGAAAAGTGTTATGCTTCATTCCGTGTATAGGTTACTGTGTTACATTTTCATGTTTATAAGAGGATCCGAAAATAAAAGTTTGCATGGGGGTTCAATCTACATAATAATATTGATAGAGTATTTATACTATGTATACGATATTGATATTGTGTTGTTTAAAAACTGGCTATTGAAGTTTCTTTTATGTTTATGTTAGTATATGTTTGCCATTTAAGCGTTTCTGTGTGCATCACTAGAAGAATATTATTCTACAAGAATGTACATATACCTGTATCATTATTTATTTGACATACACAAATTGTTTCATTATGTAGGTTTACATTGAAATATGAGTGGTTTAAAACTCTCATCATTTTTCATACAACGCGGTTTTCTTGAAGCATTATTCCATATAACTCTTTTTTCAAGTTTAAAATATAATATAATTATGTTTTTTTGTAATCCATACCCATATACAAAAAGCAGTATAAACCACGGAATGGTATATTTTTTGTCAAAAATCTACCCTATTCTTATTGTTTGGAGATATATTTACAATTTACTTTAAAATTATGAGAAAAAACTTTTCATATTTTTGAAATGTCTACACAATGATATTAGGAAGAAATGGCCGAAATTAGGCATATATATATCTTCTTCATTACATATTTACTGTTATAGTGCTTTGAATATCTGTATGCGCCAGAAATAAGTTGTATTCTCCCTCAAGTATTTTTGATATCGATATGTTATTTATTTAAGACAATACATATTATCTGCAAATAATTTGAGGGATTTGAACTACAGTTGAAAACAAAAAAGAGAGCATTGATCTAAAATTACAAAAGTAAAATCATTCTATGTCATTATTTACTCAATTTATATGAGAAATAGTATTTAAAGAATACTTGCCAACTTATGTATTTGGTCCATAGGTCGTATTTTCTGGGTCCATTTCTTCTGGATACCCGACGCCAGGAACGGAGTGGAAGAATTTATCCACCGGTACAATTATGCCCTCGCCGGCCTTATACAGGCCCCAATATGCCATTGGGAGGCTGTCAACGGCCATTTATGTTCTTGAGGCCAGCAGCCCACAGGAATAGTCCCGGTACTCCCGCTGGCCACTCCGCCTCTGCTCTACGCAACTCATCGCTAGTTGCCATGTGTCTTCACCTCCAACTTAACATAAATTTAGTTATGAATATCATTCGTCTATAGCCTAGTTTCTTTTTCAATTGACCGGATAACAAAAGTGTTTTGTTGAAAAACATAATTTTTTTTTTCAAATTGATGAAACTTCTTTTTATTTTTCTACGTCCGATAGTGGGAGTGATGATCCATTTATCGACAGATGTGAACAAACAGACTAAGCGATATTTTTCCAGGAATATGACAAGTCTCATGAAGAAGAATGATTTTCTTCTTCTGAATTGCTTCACTTCTCACCAGCCGCGAGTTAAGTGATACTTTGTAGCGCACTATCAGCTGTTTTTATTATTGGTATCCCTCTCCTTTTCCTTCAACCAATCACACTTCGAAAAAAAAAACACTTTTTATTTATCCTTAGCTATTTCCTGCATATCAATAGTTAACAACAATTACAAAAAATAAATATAAATCATTTGTTAATTTGTTATTATAAGCATGACGAATAAACATATTTATATAAAAACTAATAAAATTTGGTAAACACTCATTATATTTAACAACAAAAGGACCTTCATTCATCAAATTCATACAAGTTTCACAAAGGGGGAAGGGGGAGAGTGATTATATAATGACAACTTACATGCCTGTGTGGATTGCCGAGCAGTCTCTCGATTCAAGCAGTTATATTCTTGAGGCGTGAAAATTACCTTCGTAATTAGTTATATATTTTTTGTTGATATTTTTTCAAAATATATTTAGAGTTATGTATCTCTAAGAAAAGAAAATGATTTCTTTCTTCATATTTTTGTACTTTACAATTGTGGATCTTGGAGTGTGTTTTAAGAAATTTAGCTCTATTTCAAGTAATAGAACATTATTTACAATTTCATAAATATAGTAAATGTTTTTATTGAAGAATCAACAGCAGTAAGAATGTTTCTGGATATGTCAGTATTTTTAAAGAAAGTCTTTTGTATTTGTAACTTTTTTGTAAATACCTAAGAGCTCCATATAACTGTCATAGAACATATAGTCCTGTTGTATGGTCGTGTTTCTTACCTGAGTATTTTGTAAGTAAATTATTTTAAAGTGTAATGAATATACAAAAAAATGGTATAAAAACTATCGTTTACAAATTTTATGTAATGTTTTTTGTGCAAATTGAAGTGCAATATCAAAGAACATATCTCCTTTACAAAGGCTGTCTCCATAATAGAGTTCTCATATTTTTCAATGTATTTGAGGACTCTAATGGGAATTGCATTTTCAGGTTATGGGTCGATTAACATTTAAGGTTCATGTTTTCTTTTTATGTATTGCTATTCGATAAGGACTTTAATGGGTTTTTGATAACCCTCCCTACTGTATTATTGGTTTCTCATTCAATGCAGTTATCTTGCATTTAAGGAGACTTTACAAAAGAGGTAATCTAAATTACTGCTTTATTCTTTAGTGGTGTATTTAATAAAGGCAATATATTTAGTCGAAATAGAAAAATAAATCATCCAAGGGAAGTACTGAGTAGGTATTACTTCTTCAATGTTCAAGTTGAAACTTTTTTTGGTTTATAAATATAAATGTATTTTTTCCGTTAATATTAGATCATGAAATTTACTAACGTAACGTGGAGCTTGTATTAATCATAATCAATCATTTTTCGAGCCCTACCCTATACTATAAAATCTTAATTTATAAATCCAAAGCAATTTCATACAAATACTTAGAAAAATTATAATTGAGGCTTAAAAACATTAATTACTTCAAAAAACTTTCACGATAAAAAGTATTCAAACATTCTCTCTCTCTCTCTCTCTCTATATATATATATATATATGTTATATAAAGTTTCAATGCAAATTTGATAATAGATAAATCCTTAGCAATTTCAAACAAATATATTTAAAAATTATAATTGAGGCTTAAAAAACAGAAATTACTTTTAAAAAACAGTAACTATATAAAGTATTAAAACAATCTCTCTCTCTCTCTCTCTCTATATATATATATATATATATATATTTATAAATATATATATAAATAAATATATATATATATATAAATATATACATAAATATATAAATTAAATATATATATATAAAGTTTCAATGCGAAAAAAAAAATCCGATTGCTTCTTTTTGTTTTTACAACGACCAAAAAGATGGATTTTTAAAAATCCAGTAAGTATAAATTGTTAGTAGTATATTCATTAACCCATTAGAAACCTGAGCGTCGATTTTTCGACTTGTTATAAAAATAAAGAAAAAAGTCATAATATTTGCAAAAATGAGGCTGTATGAATGTTGATATCGTTTTAAGAGTATTTCACTTGGTAAATATCCATTGTTTATGTTTGTGGCCTTTTTTTTGTCAGTCTAGACAATGAGTTTTACAGCGACGGACGGACCTCAAAAATTCTACACTCCAACTTATTGTCTTCTTTGTTATTTTTCTTCGTTGTCAAGTGCTTTATATAAGTAACATGGGTGATTAAATTATTTATTATGCATTATTCTTTAAATGTTGTTTACATATTATATCGAATTTGGCATCTTAATTTCTAGAAAAAACTATTTGATTTCTAACGTCGAAAAATCGACGCTCAGCTCTACAGTCATATTTTTCAAAGGAAAATGCAAAAATCTCTATTAAGATTGTAGTACTGCTTTTTTATAAGTAATATCGTTTGATTATGACAAATATTATTATTATTTTGTATTTAATATTTTTAGATAGACTACTGAAGAGATATTTTGTCTTCTGGAAGACATGGATGAGTCTGGATGTTTATAGGCCTTCCAGAAACCAAGGCAACTCTCTGACGGAGATAATGATAGGTCAGGTGACAAGACAGAAGGTATTTCAGAATGAATAAGTTGACTTTTATTGGAAGCCCCTGTTTATTTAAATAATTTTGAAAATTACATAGAAAGTGCAGCCTGTGAAGAAACAAGTCATCTATCGTTTGGAGAAAAAATCTGAGAAATGTTCAAACATCACAATCTTTTTCCAAAAAATCTCCATCTGAAAAGGATATGACAGCAAAGAATCCACAGGACTTTCTCGAGCTATTTATTTATTTCCAAAACTGTTTTTCTACAAATGACCGTGCTTCCAAAAAAAGATCAGAAGTTTTTTCAGCATGGAAGTTTAAAAAAAAAATCTATCTATGGACAAATGCATGATCCTGTATATTTGGAAACATTACACAAAATATTTTATCCGAGGAAACGAGGATACTGGCATTCTTTCAATCTTTATTGTGGCAAAAGTACCTCCAGAAAAATTATGTTCCATAAATAACCCTTGGAGGGAACACAACGATATATTTGATCAAAACGGCAAAGATTCCACTATAAGATGGGCCCAAGATATATTTCGATAATTTTTTCACCAGTATTTCTCTCATGAAGGACAACGAAAGGGTGGTTGCCAAAAGTTTTTTATGTAATTAGTGTCACAGTCAACATACATACCAATTGCTGAAACAACAAGGAACAAATATGGTTTCACATAATTCATCAAATATCTGGCACACATTAGTGTAAATATATTGGTTAAAAATCGATTCTAGGGAGCAAATTACTTCAAAACTGATTTGTGGATCGATATATGATGAAAAAAAATCATTGGATCATACATTGTGAAGTTACTAACGTATGATGGCAATGTAAAGGAAGAGTTTCGTTTATTTGTTGTAAATTCAATGTAGGCCTTCACCCTACATGCTTCAAAGAATACCACTACTATTGTACAGAAATAATACTAAAAAATATAAAGGAAATTGGGCAATAAGTTATTTTAAATAAAAAATAATAATATTATGTTATCGTGTATCCATTTATCCTTATAAATTTAAGAATTAAAAGAGAAAAGAAAAATATAAAAGGAAAAATGTAATTTACCGTTAATTCTTTTTTATTTAATAAAATCTTTGCCTGTAGAGCCTGAGCGTCGATTTTTCGACGTTCAAATTTCTCAGCAGTGACTAGTTCAATTGGTTGAAATTTTGAACAAATGTTCTATGTGTCAAGATAAAACTGCCATAAAATTTTCATTGTTCTACAATCATTATTTAACTTTCGGTTCTAATGGGTTAAAAGAGAAATTCATATAGGAAGGATGTTATTGAATCATTTATTTATATGATCTGAAAATAAGTTAGATGTCTTTAGATGCTTCACTTTAAATCAAAAATTAAATTGAAGCTACAGTTTTTGAAGAATGCTTTGTCTCATAACTGCATATATATATGTTGGTTATTACCATTATTATTGAGAACATTTGATAATTCCTCTGTATATAAAAAACTTTGTAGTTTAAATTATGTAAGTAAAAATGAGGACTAACACGCTTAGAGTATGCATTCAGCCTTTATGATGAATTTGCATGAGAGAATTAGGTCCACGGAGAAGTAGATGAGAAATTAACACGCAAAAATACTGTTGACATTATGAGCCTTATTTAGAATTGTAATTATGATTTAGACAAGAATACAACAACAATACAATAGACATTTTGTAGCAACTAAAGTCATGCAAACTGGATTGTGCTCCAAAGTACCAAAAAATTGTCTGAATAAATCAGTTTGCTACCTAAAATGCTACTTTAGAATCGGTTGGTTCACATTGTATTGGATTTGATGCATTACTGTGGATAAAAATCATGGAGATAATTGGTATCTTAGTAGGCAAAGCCGCTGTCACAGCAATGAGAGTGGAATACGTTTTTATTGAATTAGTAATTCAATGTATGATTTTTTTAAAGAAGCATAATTGATTTATAGAAATTACATAAATAAAATATATAAAATGAACCTTTTAATTTAAAATTAGATCTCTAAACAAAAGTTAAAAGGCAAATACAAACTGAATAATATAAAATATAGCTAAAAACAAAATGGCATACTCTTGTAATATACATTAAAAACATCAAATTAAAATACATTAAACACAAAAATTGGTCAAACATTATAAATTGACAATGTAACGTGATAAATAATATTATTTATTAGGTTTAATTCATTAAGGGCTAAAATATCCTTCAATTGGGATTGACAGTGAACTTATCGATTACATGAGCCTTAAATACTTTTCCATTTATTATTTCAGCTTTCTGTTTTTTGTGATCATATTTTTTTATGGTTCAATCTTTCAACTGTTATTATTTATTAAATTTTGATCCCAAATAAAAGCATGATATCAATATCTTAATATTATTTTCATAAGATCACTATACCATGTATTTGTTTTTGTAATTGCTCTATACAAAAATAAATTGTAAAAGCTGTTTTAACAGCGGCAAAATATACCCCCCAGTGATATAATTAGTGATATCACCTTTTTATGTGTCTTTATTACTAAAACTTTTATTACTTGTATCCAAACCATATTAAAAAATAAAGTGAACCAATAATTTACAGAAGTTGATTTTCAATATCAATAAAGTAAATTTGTATAAAGAAGTGTTCATCATAAAAAAGAAAAATCGTTTGTATTATTTGGTGTTAATCAATCGTGTTCATCAGCGGACGTTTGAACATGCAAATGCAATGGACGATTTAAACGGGTAAATTTGACATTTACAGCATACTTTACTTGTCTAATGACGTGTTTTTTCTGCAACCACATTTGATTTAGCACCACTTCCTTCTTTTGGTAGTAATAAGTACTGATTTAATATCGGAAAGCTGTGATTGAGTGCTGTTGGTGGTCTTTTGCTTATCTTTTCTAAGTTCTTCGATTAAAATAGGATAAATGTCGACGAGATATATTATGTTTTTAGCCTCTTTGAATATTACAAAGAATCTATTTTTGACCAAAGCCAATATGTCATACAAAAGCATAAAATGGAAATTAAGTGATGTCATATTTTATAAGATAATCTAGACATTTCAAAAGTAAATCCACACCGAATTTGGTTTTGTTGAAATTCTGAATAATTTTGCCCATTTGGAAACTGTCATATTTCTTATTTGATGAAAGTTACAAAAAATGAAGTGGAGGGGTTCTTTATCTTAGTGATGTTAATCAAAATGAATAATAATCCTTCTTCTTTCCTTGATAAAATAGCAGCTTTTATGTCATGTTTAAAGATCAATGGATCATATTAGTTTTTATTCGATTCTTTAAGAATTTATTTGTGATTGCAAATTCTTGTTCCTCATACGGCAATATCCTTTTGTTGAAGGTTTATTTGCCGAGCTCAATCATTCTAATAACTTACATGTCATTATGTATGATATAAGGGTTTCTTTCCTTATTACTATAAACTCGGTATAGATTGACTTGTTTTGCTTTTTTAATCTGTAGAGATTATAATTTTTTTGCACATGAGTTCGTTTAACTTTCGCATAAAGTTTTCTTTCGAAGTTTTTTTTCGGGACATATTTATTTACTCTTTACTACAACTAAAAGAATACTTCGATCATCAAAAGGTTGTATAATGAAAATTATAAAATCAAAATTGGAGTAGAGCCTCAAAATCAAAGTAATTATGACCTAACATTAAAGCACAAGTTGAAAGATATGGTTTTATGTCAATGAATAAACAATTTTTTGGAAAAAACTAAAAATTATTACCGGTGAGGGGTTTCAGTACATTTGAATATGTAAATTGTTTTAAAATTTCATTATTAAGAAAGTTATTAGTTCTTGATTAAAACCTATATATTGAAAAACCGGAGAGCATTTTGATTTATTGAATCTTCAAATTTTTCAAATACAATGCATCTCACCAGGAATATCAACCCTCTTGTCCCCTCCAATATTGCCAGAACATGTTTAGAGGTTTCTTTTTCATCATTGCAGAAGAAGCAAATTCGATCTATTGAGGTTTTCCATGTCAACTACTAAAAGTGCCTGTTATTAGTAAAAAAAAATCTTAAATTTCTTCATATTTGTAGCACTATTTTGAGTAAATGAACATGTAATTTTGTTTGGAAAAGCTGGTCTTCAATTGTGTGGATTGTAAATTGATTTTATGTTTATATGTACTAAACTATTTTTTGATTGAAAACAACAACTTGTTAGCCATCACACAAACCACAAACGGCTGTGTTTTTCCCTTTTCACAGTGAAGAAGGACTGTATGTAGTCTGCAAGTAATATTCACTCTTATATGAAAACACTTGTTGCAATTGTTTGCTTCAGTGTAGAAGGGATTTCAAATTAATATTTCCATTTCTACATAATTATTGTATTTGTCTATATTCAAGTGTACAACTATTTTTTTGTCAAAGGAGAAACATACGAAAAAACTGCCAATATACAATATATATATATGGAAAGAACACCTAAATATTTTCCTCAAAACATTTATCAATTGAGGAATATAAAAACTAATTATATTTGCATTTGACATTGTTTGCACAACATGAAGGTGTTTTCCTCTGTAAATAATTATTTGAGTTTTATACTTTGGCCATTTTTCCTATTAAAAAGGGACATATTAAGGCTTTAAAAGTAGGCATGCATCTAAACAACGAGTGGATCAATACAGAATTAAGTAAAAAAAAATATTTTTTGTTAATGGTCTGATTTTTTTCATGTTTGTCATTACTCAGAGACTCTTAGTTACTTAAATAATACTTTTTGTTGACTTTAAATGCCATACAATTATAAACATCTCTCCTTTGATCTTAAAAATATCACCTGGTATTAAAATATAAAATATATCTACACATATTTTATATTGCTGTCGAGGAAAGACCTTTATTAGCAAGGAAAATGATAGCAAAAAAAAGACTATGACGAACACACACTTATACGTTAATAGAGATATCTAGCATCCTAATAATAATTAGCATAATTAGGATAATAATATATATATTATGAATATATAATGTAAAAGCCGGGATAAATAGTTTATGACCATAAATCTCTATGAATACTTATTCTTTTTAGGACATCATAAAGGCTATAAATATAAAAAACATATTTACTCTTTTAATTTAATAACATTGCCTACAAATAATATGATGTAGCATCCTTTTATGTGTCCTTTGAGTCCCATATTAAAAAAAGATTTTAATATTCATACTTCATAATATATACAATTATACACGTTTTTATACCTAGCAGCGTCTTTTTAAACATGTTGGATTATGCCTAAAGCAGTATGATGTATGAAAAAAACTAATAAATAAATACTTTTTCCTTAAGACATTGCGTATATATCACGACATAAAAACTTTTTGAAAGAGTTGGTCGTATGTATGGCTATGAAAATGAACAACTTTGCATGTATCTGTTGAAAAAATTCTTAAAAGTAATGCTTTGTTCAATTTTCTCTATTTTTTACATATATTTTTATACATTCTTTCATGTTTTAAAGGAAAGAAGTTCAATCAGAGATTCATTTTTTCATTTTTCTGTAGTGGATAGATATTTTATAGCGAAAATTCATTTTGTACTAAAAAGCAGGCTTCTTTACTAATTCCTCACATTTAGTTAATAACGAAAGATTTTACCACATTTTGGTTGCAATTTTTATGTGTTTCAGCGCCATAAGGAATGTTTACATGTAGGTAACTCTTGTGCAAAAAAGGTTTTTTATAAAACAAATAGACTTCTTAATAAAAAGTTATTTTTATGCCCGCATGATATCACAAAAAAATACCATGCATCAAAAATCATTTTGAAGGAGTTTTATAAGTAAAAGAAAATTTAGACCGTAAGTAGCTCTACGAATTTATGCCAGATAAAAATTTATTGCAGGACATTCTTGTCCATATCCAATCTCTACTCGTGATGAAAAAGATTTGGGATTGCGACAAATAAATTTTATTGGGCACACTCTGATGATTATAAAGTAAGTATATTCAGTTTTTATATTTTTAGAATCATGTGTAATATGCCGTGATGTAACAACATAATGGTGTATGTAACCTACGACTATATATTACTCAAATTATAACCTTTCACTTTTTAGCATGAATCAGCGATAAATAAAGGTATATTCACTTGAGTCTTTAGTATTCTGAACCATTCTCCATAATTATAAAAAAGATTCAAGTTTTTTAACTGTGAAATACTTCATGTTAATCATAAGATATTGCATGTAGTCATTAGTTCAAGCATGTACATTTATTAAATATATGTATATATATATATATATATATATATATATATATATATATATATATATAGGTATATATATATATATATCATTTCTATTTGTGAATACACATGGTCAGCGAGTCGATCCGTGCAACAATAGACAGCTTTCCAATCCAATGCCCTAGTTAAAGCCAAAGGTGGCATTTCAAATGAAATTTGGAATTTTGTGGCGGCCTGAGTAGTAGCCCTCTCTCTGCTCACCCCTATTGGTATTATTATTATTATTATAATCGTTTAATATGTATTTATAAGAGGGAAAGAATAATCAGGTTTGACCGGCAAGCTGATGCATGTGGGTCGTACTACCTTCCCTTCCCTCTCTCTCACTCTCTTCATATCCTCCTCACAGTCAAGACCTTCCCAATATTCCTGCACTGAAATAACTATAAAATCATATTCGTGTCTATTAATTATATATATATATATAAACCTCATGGATCGCACTCAGGCCTCTGGGGTCACAGCAAGCATCACTCTGTCGCATACTGAGTATAACATTCTACCCATTTCCAATAAACCATAATTTTACTAAATCTTTGCATTTCAACTTATATATTTTGAGCCATGAACGTTTAAATTAAATTATTATTATTATGGTACACTAATTTATTATTTATTTAAGAATTTTACCAAAAATACTATTATAGTGCGAAGAAAATAATTACTACCGTATATATTTATTTCAATGTAAGTACAATTCAAACAAGGTAGGCAATAGGAACATTTTTACAAAAATAAATTAAACAGTAGAAATAATATTATTTTTCCTCTTCGTTCTCACAATAACTCAAAATGCATTTTTAAGCATTGAATATCATTATACTTTCTTAAATATATAACACTTAATTTCCATTAGACTAATGTAGTGGAAAATCTAAACCAATGAGCAATCATCCTCTTGAATTGTTAAATCAATATTTATTAAATGAGATATTAATAGTTGGGAGCTAATACTATTGTAAATTCGATTAGGAAATAGCATTTTTATTAATGTGTTTAATTGCTGATGTTTTCTTTGAGATATTGTAAAATTGATACTTAATAAATATTATTGTGATTTGTTATCAAGAAAAAAAAACAGGTTTGCCTTTTTGTTTACATATAATTATTTACAAGTGTCAAAAATAATTTATTTTTTAGAGAGTTACTGTGATTTGGAAAATTGCATTCCAATGTTGTTATCAAATTAATCAATTAATCACCTAAAATAGTAATTTAATATGATCAATACTTAGTTCTACTAAATTGATCTTTTCTTTACTTTCATGCCAGATATCGAAATTATAAAAATTGTTCTGAAATGCATTGACATATACTAAAAATATATTACATATTGATTATAGTCAAAAGACTAGAAACAAAAAAATATAGCCGCTTAAATAGAAGACTAAAATATGGTCAACTTTTTGAAATATAAAGCCTATTTTTTCGATTATTACGAAAGATATATAAATTATAAAAACGGATTTGAAATGCAACAATATAATAGAAAAATAAATAATACTGACATTTGTGGTTATTCTTACTTTGCACGAAGATAACTGGGCCTGAACCATTAGAAATGATGAAAATCATGATTTTCAAAAAAGGTCATAAAAGCCAAACCTTTTTTGCATGAAATTTTAAGTGGTATTTTTTGGAATCTCCGTAAAAATTGGATTCAAATTAAAATTTCAGCCCAGGGGCTAACAAAGACCTTAATTTGGTTACATAGTTTAATCAATACAAGAGTAATTAAAGTATCGGGGTATCTCTTTACTTTCACACACATTCATTTCAACAAACTTTTTTTACCAACTTGAGCATGGAGCAGTCTACAAAAGTATGAAAAATGTCATTGTATAAACGCCCACAGTTATTACAAGGCTTTAAAAATATATAATTGTCCTGAAATATGGAATTAGGTAGTAAACTTTGATCAATCAATTATGCCCTGAGTGGAGTGGAGAATTGTATGCTCCCATGAAGGAGGTAGACAAAGGATATTAATAAAACTATGTGATAGTGACTTTGCACATTCAAATGTATTTTTAGAAGTATTTAATTAAAAAACCAAGGCTTAGCAGCACAATAATTATTAACAACACGAGAAAGAAAGGAAAACGGAACATAGCTACATTTAAAACGGAGTCGACATTCAAATCATGAATGGTAAAAATCTTATGATTGAGGGAAAATCTCTTAGAATCCTAGGATCACCAAATCTCTGAAGCAATGATTTATTTTCTTTATGTTAGTATAAAATATAAATATTAGTATTATAATAGAATTCGGCTCTGACTTCCAATTAATCTCTGAAGCGAAGATAAAAACGGAGAAACGGGTTAGTTAAGAGTGATCCCATCTGTATCCAATAAAAAAATATAAGAACGTATAATAAAACCTAAACTCTCAGTTATGATAAACACCCATATCAGCCACTACTTTTAAAGAAGAAATATAGGATTTATGAAAGAGGGAGTTAAGTCAACGTTCCTCTTCCTCAAATGCTAATTCAGCCAGAGATGAGATATAAGTAGCCCTATATCAAACAAGAGGAACAACTCTCAAATTTTAGAGATCAATTCTTTTATACAAAGCGAAACCTCGCCACTGCCTCAATTGTCCATATATCTTACAACTAATTTGAAATACCATTTCTTGTCCGCACAATGCCCAAGATATAGACTGAACTAACGACTTTAACGTTCTGAACAAAAACGGAACTCTCTGGAATCCAGGCTCCCAAAAGAAGTATAGCTGTCTTACTGTTATTAATTGAAAGACCAGATTTGATTTCAATTTTTTTTAATGACAAGAGAACGTCAATTCTTTTAATGAGTTGAGCTTCAGTGTTGGACTCTATCATCAGAGTGACATCATCAGCATATATGTCTATTAGATGTCTCTGTCAATTAAAAGAAACTCCAAATCCAGCTTACTTCTTAGTTAAAGCCATGGTTAAAACGTTAATTTCCAAAACAAACAGAAGAGGAGCATCGGGACATCCCTGTCTACAGCTCTTCGGAAGTTCAATAGGAGCTCGATGTTGATGCCATCCAAAGATTAAATGATTTATTTAACAAAATATACAAAATGCGCACACAATTTCAATATATTCTGAAATCAAAGATGTTAATTGGCCAAAATATTGCATTCTTATTTACAGTGCATATATTATACCAATTATTTGTTCCATATCTTTTCTGATAATCGGTAGAAATAATCGAAATATAGTATTGTATAGTCCTCTTAGAGCTGATATTGGGAAAACAGAACACTTATGTGCTTCCCACTTTCCTCAAATAATGTAAATACATATATTATAACATTTAATTATTGTTTGAATTGAAACTATATGCATTAAAGCTTAACGTATTAACAAAATCCAAAGACTATACTGTTTTGTTTCCTTTTTTGGATGCAATAAAATCTCTTTCAATGATTGGTCGGATAAATGTGATATTATATATCTTATAAAGAAAGTTCATTTCTCTTATAAAAGTTACAATTTACTTATAATTTGTTAAGATGTATGTAGATATTTATGCTGCAACTAAATTGAAAACATTTTTATATCCTAAAAATACAAATACATATGTTCTTCCTTTTCAATAATAACTTATGTATATCCTTGGCTTGTTCATCGATTTTTGCATAACATAAAATCGTCTTTCCCATACAAACTACACTGTATGAATATTTATAATTGCCAATGGTTTCTATATAACAGCAACATAAACTAATTCATATTTTTTTGTACTAAATTATAATGTATATATATCCTTGGCTTGTTCATCGATTTTTATATAACTTAAAATCGTTATTCCCTTACAAAATACAAAATATGATTATTTAAAATTACAAAAAAATCAATAATACAACCAATTGCCTCAAAATTAGTAGAAGCTGCAATTTTGTTCACCTTGTTTTTTAAATGAAGAAAAATATAGCAATAAATTATTATCATTGAGAAAGGTCGATACGGCATATAAACATGAATAAGGTACATTGGCCAGGATATAACTTCCATTCTAATAAATGCATATATAATACAAATTACATATACACACATGTATATTTACGACTTGCATAAAAAACCTAAGATATTTATATATTATACAAACTTTTTATTCGTAACATGCATTACACATATAATACGTGTTTTAGGCACATATAATCTTTATTTATGATATAATTAGAGATATATTCTTTATATATATATATATAATATATAGATATATACATATATAGGAAATACTTTAGATCGACAGGAATCCTTACCGAAACCATATGGCAAATAACTCTTGACCATTCATTTGTACACCCTTTTTTCTAATGGTATATATATATATATATTTATTTATGTTATAAACTGCCTCCATTTCCAGTTAAGCTCTGTTAGATGTCCTTTTAGTTAGAATTTATAAAAATGAGTGAATGGTTTATATATTTTATATGAAATACAATTTAGGAATTTACAAGCCTTTTATTATTTTATTATTTTATTATTCATGCTTTTCATTTGTAAACAAAGTACAAATGTACATATTTTGAAAATTATTAGACACTAATGAAATTTGCATTTCTTTGCGATCTTGATATGCATTATAAATGTACATCGTTTATGTAAATGAATTAAACTCTATGCCCTTTTATTAATACTTGTACATTGAGGTGTGCATACTCATCATTAACTAAATGTGATGCTTATCACAACACACATTAAGCAACATGGAAATTATGGTAATGAGATACATTTATATTTCTACGAGTAAGATATGGAAAAAAGAAATCCTTTATATTCAAGTTACAATTAGAATATGTATTCAAAAATAATTATATCAGCAAAATATTCAAAATATATTGTTAAGAGATTCAGGTATTTAAGAAAATAAATTCATTTGATCTGAAATACTTATACTAAAATAACTTTTCAAAATTTGATCAAATGAATAAAAAATTCGAGTGGTACAAAAAAAAATGTGAGAACAAAGATTTTTTTAGATGGAATTTTATCTGTTTAATATTTATAGGAAGTCTGTTAGCTCAGTAAAATATTAATCAACTCAAGTTTGTTTACTTTATACATCAAACCTAGTGAATATGTGCTACATTTGTTTTAAATAATAATAATAGTAAGTAGAAAAATTAATAAAAATTCGGTATTTCAGAGAAACCAATGCGTAATAAACATCTTTTTGTTATGAAAATATAGAGATCATCAGTATTAATTATTATAATTTGGACTGTAAATATTTTTTTAGAAATGAGTTTTTCGTAGACATAAATAGATTTAAAAAATAGGTCTTTGGAGGAAACTACTGTATTAGAGTATAAGTAGTTCCCCCCAAACATGTAAGTTAACAGGTTGCTCGCCATAGGGCTTATCCTTTATCGCTTTTTGGAAGGAATCAAGACTATTCCTTTTTTAATTGTTAAATTTCACAGACTATATAAGCAAATGTTGAAGCATATCCACTTCAATAAAAAATATTTATTTTCATCTTAATGGTATGAAGGAAAAATACATAATAGATTTTCAAATATTTAACAAAAATATATTCCGTTGAATGACATACTCTTAGGATTTTTCAATATGAGCCATACTGAATAACTATACTAAAAAACTATGAGCAGTAGTCATTCCGGAATCAGAAGCCATTTTATGAAGTGGACCTGGACGGTATCCAGATTTATTTAGCAGCATGTAAGCCTCCTTGGAAAGCTTATGGTGTGGATGTTCATGTTCCGAGGTTCGACGAATGGTAGTTTAAGTTCCTCCTGAACCCATTAAAGCCGAGTGGCAGGTTTTCCTGCCATTCACTTTAAAATGATGAAAAATAAGTTCTATCTAATATTTTTCCTTTGTTTAAGTTTTAACTTGTTCTTTATACATTTTAGGTTAACTAAGTAATAATGTTCATTGCCATATATATAATATTGTTTCGTCAATACAGTTTTGAACACAAGCTAGTATAGTAAGAATGGTTTGAATTGCTATGTCTCATAAATATGGCCATGTATTAGTGTAGTTCAGAGCAAAATTTTCCAATAATTTAACTAATCGGATTCATGAATTGTATAAAAATAACATGACATTAATTTTTTGGTCACTTTTTATTATTTTCTTTTACTTGTGGTGCAACAAACTTTAGTGGCAGGATATCCTGCCACTCGTCTATAAGTACATGAAATAAACTTTTATGACATAACTTAGGGGTTTTGATCAGTTCCTTATAAAATCGTTAACATAATCGAACAAAGTATGTATTCTCGCTTTTTTAATTATCTTTAAGCGAACTCATGAGGAAATTCTCCATCTTCGATTTGAAAAAATTGCAAAAAATATTCATAAAGAAAACTGCAATATGTTAGGAAGTGTACCTCCAATAGAACAACCCGATGCTAACAGACGAATGCACTGGGAAACAAAAGAAAATTGTATTAATAATCTGATTGCTCAATATAATAACTTTATACATGTATTCACCTTCTTAAAAATGAACGAAATTAGGAATCGGTGCTACAGGCACTCTTAGAGAAGACAGGTTCCATTGATACTAAGAATGACCAAGATAAAAAAGAACGAGGCTACATGGATTTTTTTTATATTTCACTTGTGTATTGGAAAAATAACAAGCTTGTTACGGTAGCCTCAAATAAAAAATTAAAATCCATTTCTAAAAGCTATCAGGTGGAATAAGGTCAAATGAAAACACATAAATGTCGAAATACCCAATTCTATTAATATTTACAATATACTCGTAGGCGGTGTTGACCTTTTTGACCAGAATGAATCCTATTATATAGTGAGAATTCGTTCCAAATGATGTGATGGCCAATTTTTGCATGAAATGTAAATGCCCCAACCGTTTGTCTTAGGAGAATATATCAAAAAGAAGAAAGACATATCATTTCGAGAAAATCAGATAACTATAACAATTGGTATTTTTTTAAAAATTGGAATTTTTTAAAGAAAAACAGACCCTAATATATCCAAGCGGGCCTGCTGCAATGACTGTTCGCTACAATGGAGGACAACATAGTAGGTCAAAAGGGAGTAGATCGAATTCAAAATGTCGCCAGTTTTCCTCTAAAATATGTCACTAAAATGTTTGATGTACCTTTACATTCCGAATGTATTGAACATTTCCATTAAAAATAAGTAAATTAATTTGGAATAGAAAATATAGAAATACATATTTATATGTGTATGTATGTTAAGATAAATAAATCATTTACAGTTATCTTGTATATATGTTGACAATTATTTTTAAAGTTACATTTGAAAAGTACAAAAACATGATTTTATAGCCGAGTGGCAGGAAATCCTGCCGGTCAAAAAGCCAGGTTGGTCAGTATTTTTTCTCCAAAATTTTATCGGATATTTCAAGAAACAATAAAAGTCACTTTATTTTCTCAATTTTTTTTTGATTTATGCGACAAAATAATCTTCGGCTTTATTGGGTTAAGGAATCTCTTAGAAATTCCTCTTTCTGTCTGACATGGGAAGGCTCGAAGAAGTTCAGATCCAATTGTGGCTCCTCCGTGATTGTAATTCACACTAGGAGACGTCCTTGCTCAGAGTGGACAATATTTATTATGTCAGTCGAATTTTAGTAATTAAGGCTGCAATAGAGTCCCTTTTCGTTTCCTCTAAGAGGCCTGATGAAATGGATTCGTTCCTTCGACTTCTCCAGGAGTGAGCAATGATCCTATCCATCTTTACAATGGAATTTCCAATTGTCCCATTCCTTTACTGAGAGTGCATTAAAAATTAATTTTCACAAGAGGAGGCATATAGACAGGCGATTCATTACTTACTATAGGAGTCTTCGCATCCTTTTCAATTGTGTTCTCGTCATCTTTCTCCATCTCGGACTAAGGGCTAAGAAGACATCAAATCCATCACTGGATTATGGTTTTCAAATAAAGATTAGACGACGACTTATTCCTCCAGAGTCAGAACATTTTTACAATATATGTATATTCATTTTAACACCATCTCATAATATTTATGTTTACATTTGTGTATGAAATGCACAGAGAGAAATCTCTGGAAATGCATCAGCTATGGGTACCAAATAATGAAGCTAGATATATTTATAAGGCATGATTTAAAGACCATTAATTGTTGAAAAGCACATTTTCTTGTGACTTAATCGAAAACATGCAATAATAAAAAATGAAGTACATCTTCCATAGAATAACAAACGTTTATTTTGGTACTTAGTAAAGAATGCCTATGCTTTTTT
This sequence comes from Caligus rogercresseyi, assembly GCA_013387185.1. NCBI lineage: Eukaryota > Metazoa > Arthropoda > Copepoda > Siphonostomatoida > Caligidae > Caligus > Caligus rogercresseyi. The sequence goes on along the minus strand of CP045903.1, from coordinate 17,168,101 downwards.
TTTTTTTTGATTTAAAATATTTATTTATGATCTAAAATATATCTCGAACAGAATAAAATGCACGTATAAAGGATGAATAAATAAATGAAAAGTTTGATAAAGCTACGTTTAAAAACAAATATAACACTAGAGGCATATATACACTCAGAGAGTGCAAACCTCCGCCGTCATGAGCCTTCCGAGGCGGATTTTTCACGACTGGGGAGGCGTAGAGAGACGGGGGAGGGTTCCCCTAGACGGAAATTCCGAGAGGAACACGCTCCCGGCACCCAATTTCACAGCACAGCGACATCTATTGGCAGAGTAGGCTAACTTGGAAAATTTAGTAGTATTTAGCTCATTTGGCGCCTTAATTCTGCACTCAGAGATGCCAAAATTTAATCACTTCTTCCTTTTGGCACTTCCAACAACTCCACAAAATTTCATCCAAATCCGTTCAGTACTTTTTGAGTTATCCTGCTGACAAACAACAAACCAACAAACTAACAAACAACAAACAAAAAACCAACAAAACAAACACAAACCAACAAACGCCAGTGAAAACAATACCTCCTTCGGCGGAGGTAACTAGAGGCATATATACACTCAGAGAGTGCAAACCTCCGCCGTCATGAGCCTTCCGAGGCGGATTTTTCACGACTGGGGAGGCGTAGAGAGACGGGGGAGGATTCCCCTAGACGGAAATTTCGAGAGGAAGACGCTCCCGGCACCCAATTTCACAGCACATCGACATCTATTGGCAGAGTAGGCTAACTTGAAAAATTTAGTAGTATTTAGCTCATTTGGCACCTTAATTCGGCACTCAGAGATGCCAAAATTTAATCACTTCTTCTTTGGCACTTCCAACGACTCAACAAAATTTCATCCAAATCCGTTCAGTACTTTTTGAGTTATCCTGCTGACAAACCAACAAACCAACAAACTAACAAACCAACAAACCAACAAACGCCAGTGAAAACAATACCTCCTTCGGCGGAGGTAATAATAAAAAAACACATGCATTTATAACTTGTCGGAAGAAAAATAAAAGAACTCCCAACCTATCATCCTTCTTTTATAAGATATCTTGAGATAAAATAGTGATTTAGAAAACCAGTTGAGAGATCCAATGCGTCATTTGATTCAGTCCACTTGCACTTGAAGGGGAGAGGGCCCGTTTGTTTTGAAAACATCCCTGGGGATGGAGCGTAGAATTTCCAGGCTTCTTCTGACTAGATCTTGGAGACCCACAGGAAGCCCACCTCCGCACGTTCTTGAGGCGTAGAGAGCCCTCTGCACCGTGGATATAAGAATTATTCCTGTAAATTCTACCTTTTATCATCAACTGACAAAATATATCATAACAACAAACTATTAAAATAGATATATATTTTATATTAAGCTTTTGAGTAATTACAAAAAGATCCTAAAAATGTGCTATGAGTCTATGAAGATATCCAATTCTCTACTTAGTCGTGAAAGGATCAAATGTTACTGTTGGTAACTCTAGCATATCAACCGGTTCTTATCAAACATCTTCATACTGTTATCCAAAGAAAACAATATTTTCTTTGTCCCTCCTTTTATTCTTCATATTTTTTGTGCATGAAATGCTTAAGCTAAGGATATCAACTATTGTAGCTAGATAAATTTTTAACGGGATTTTTAAGGATGATTAAATGTTCGAAAGCGCATTTTCCAGTGAATTAATCGAAAAGTTGAAATCATATAAAATGTAGAGCATTTCTCATAGAATAGCAAATGCTTATTTTTCATATTTTCTAAAAAATTGCCCATGCTTCATTTTAAGAAAATACATCACATATGTATAGAATGCACACGTCTTTTGTGTGTTTCCGTATTATTAAGTTGTTTATATAGATTATAAGCAGTGGTGGGCACCGCTCACTTTTTTGCTGTTCCGCTCACCGCTCATCCGCTCACTTTGGGCAACTGATCCGCTCCCGCTCATTCGCTCATTTTTGAGTACTGCTGTTCCGCTCACTTCATTCCGCTCTTCCGCTCAGGTTGGCGGAATAGGTCCGCTCACTAATTTTTAGGTCCGATCACCAATTTTTTACTATAAAGTCCGCTCCAAGCTTATAAATAGCCTAAAATAGGTGTTTCTTGTAAATAATTGTTCATAAATATTAATATTATTTAGTTATTAAAACTTATTATAACTAATTATTAATATTTATAAATAATTAATTATAAGAAACACCTATTTTAGGCTATTTATCTAAGTAATATCTTCAAATAAGTAATAACTACTAAATATTAATAAATAAAACAAGAATGGCTTAATAATTAGGTAATAAACCGTTTAATGAAATTATAAAATATTACCTATTGACAAACAATCTTTAAAAAAAGAAAAGAAACAGTCACAAAAATCACTACTTCTCCTCCTCCTCCTGGATTTTGAGGGACATGATGTGCTGCTGTATGATGTCCATGTTCCCCTTCATGAAAATCAAGTTCTCAAAGTTTTCGGCCGTGAGGCACGACCTCTTGGCCCTCAGCACGTCAGAGGCCATACTGAACAGCCGCTCCACCGCAGCAGAGCTGGGGAGCGGCGTGTTGTACTTGATGAAAAGCTCCATCCAGGCCTCCCTGTGGTTCTGGGGGAACATGTCCCTTGTCACCTCCATGGAGGCCTTGATGGGCCTCCTGTTCCAGGCCTGGATGTCATTCAGGATCTTCTCGCTAGCATCCTCCTGGCTGGCCTCCATCTCATCCATGTCATGCTGCCTCAAGGCCTGAAACGTTCAATAAATATTATAATATTGTTATCAATAATTCATTTTAATTGTAATTAGTCTGAGTTACGAAATTAACATTTAACAATTGTAATTAGTCTAAGTTACGAAATTAACATTTAACGGTAATTTATTATTATAATTTAAAATTGAAATTAAGTAGACTGCTGTAAAAAATTTGGGTGAACATACCTGCAGGAACGGATCATCTTCCACAGATGCTTCCCTCTCCTCCACTCCAGACTTGGCCGCTAGCTCCTCCACCAGGCGCCGCTGGATGGTGTCAGTCTGGGCCCTGGACTTGGTCATGTTCTTGACCGCCACCAGCTTGTAGTGGGGGTGCAGGGCCGTGGCCATCAAGAGATCATCATCCTCAAAGAGATGACCAAACCTGGCCTTGAACCCCTGCCTGCCATTGTGGTCCAGCAGAGCGTCCACTAAGGGTTTGGCGTGACTGAAAATAATAATTATTTATAATTAATAATTAAATTTTATAAAGATTCTTTAATTTACTTCATTAAACACTGAACGGCTATAAATTAACATTTAACGGCAATTTTTCAACCATAATTGTTTAAAAATATGAAAAAAAAAAAAATCTTCAGCATTCTGATTTTTGCATTTATTGTTTATACATTCAAATGATTAAATTACCTAAGGTTCCCATCTGACTGAAGCTTCTCAAGCTTGAGCTTCATGATGAACAGGCTGGGGAGGAACATGCCCATGTACGCCTTCTCCTCGGCCTGGAGATTGTCCAGGCATGCGGCCACTGGCTCCATGGCTGTGACGTACTCCTTCATTATGGTCACGTCCTCCTCCACAAACACAGACACTTTCTGAAAAAGAATAATTTAATTAGTTGTCGTTTATTTTCATTGAATAAAATTAAAAATTATACATATTTTGTTTAAGTTAAGTTTAAATTAATTTCTTACCGGGATGCGCTGCAGAAGCTCGTTAAACTCCATGAACTTCTGTGGGTCCTCCAGCTGTTCCAGCAGGCACTTGAGGGCATCAAACATGCTGTTCCAGCGGGTGGCCCCTGGGGTCTTCAGCTTCTTCTTGAGAATGCCCCTCATCTGGTATGCTGCCACAGTTTTCCTGAGAAAAACTTTAATTAAAAATTCTGAAATCTGAATTACTAACGTTTATAATGTAATTTTAACCTTTATTACGTTATTAACATATAACGTAAACGGTAATTATTAATCATTATACCTGTTTTGGCATGTCCAGACAGCTGTAGCCTTGGCCAGTGTCTTAACAAAGGCCGGCCTTGGGGAGGTTGTCCAGTTGGCCACCTTTGCCGTGTCCCTGGTTGCCAATAAGTTGATGGTGTGGGCACTGAAGAAAAAAGAAGTAAGGAGTTAATAACTTAATGTTAATAAATTAAATTAATAACTTGGTAATTTAATAAGTTAATCTCAAAAACTATTCATTGGTAGTTAATTGAATTTGGTACTGTAAAATGCAGATAAACTTTTAATTAAATAGATAAACTGATAATTTATTTTTAAAAATAATTACCCGCAACGCCTGTGCTTTGGGAGCTCAAGATCCTGGTTGAAGAACCACTCCATCATGTTGGGGTCCTGGTTCACATTGTCCAGGGCATCCGCCACTGAGACAGCCGCAGGGTCCACCAGTTCACCGTCCTCATCTGGGAGTGGCACCTCCTCAGGCTCCTGGTCCAGTTCTACCATGGAGTCAGCAGCGTCAACCTGGGCATGAAGAACTTTTTTAGTTTTTTTCCTTTTTTATACTTTATATTTCAGTTTTAAAGACATTTGTTAAAAGAACATAAAGTTAACCAATATTATTTTTTTAAATGTTACCTGCGCATCAAGAAGCTGTCTCTGAGCTTCCACACCGTAGTGTTCAAACGCAGCCACATAGTTAGCGCCGTTATCCGTGGTCGTTGTCTGCACCTAAAGTAGAAACATTTCTAAAAATATAAATACTAATATAAATATTAATAATAAGAATAATAAAAATTACTAATATAAATACTAATATAATAATATAATATAACATATAATACTAATAGTAAATTAGTAATATAAATAATAAAAATATAAATAATATACTGCTACTTGTATTATTTATTTATTTATTTTGTTCTTTCTTCACTCAAGGTTTTTTCTTTGTTCTGTTTTATTTACCTTGTTCTGGATGCCAAAATCCATGTGCATCTGGCAGATGGCACGGGCAAGGAACTTCCCAGTTTGGCTTACCGTGACCTCCCTGCACCCAAGGACGGCCTTCTGCCTCCTGATGGTGGTGGGATCGATCCAATGGACCGTCATACCCAGAAAGCCACGGCTGTGGGCCGTCCAGCTGTCAGCTGTTGAAAAAAGTAATTAAATAACTAAATTATTTAATAAATTATTCAATAACACTTCAAAATTAAAGTACCTGCACTGCACGCACATACATATAGACAATTAATAATAATCAATTACAATATTATTATTTTTATTTCTGAAGTATTTTATTTAAGTAACTTTACTAATTAAACTTAAGTAAAAAAGTATATCTTGCCTGTGGTGGCCACATAGTTTTGCTGACTTAGTAGGTGCGTCAGCTCTGACTTGGCCTTGGAGCCCATGACCTTCAGGTCCCTGGACAGCTTCCTGCGGGACGGCACCGCAAAGTCCGGGCTCAGGTACTTCAAGAAGTCCCTGAACCGTTCACTGTCCGTGAGACTGCCGGGCACCATATCTTGTATGATGAATCTGAACAATGAAATATGGTACTGGTTACTGGTAGACTAAAAAAAGTCAAAAACCTAACATCTTTTAAAATTGTCACATCTTTTTAAGATTTGTATTTTTTATTTTTTACAACCATGTGCTTGCTTACCTATAGTATATGTTCAAGGCCTTTTTCTGGCTGAACTTCTCCTTGAGGGCTGTCTCTATGGAGGACTGCCTCTGCCTCTTCTGGCTGTGGGTGGACATGCCTGAGACCCAAGAGTCTGATTCACTGGTCCCAGAGAAGTGTCTGCCCCGCTTGGACCCACCCTCTATGGCCGCCAGTAACTCATTCACCAGGCTGGGGTGGTGCTGAAAGATGAAAATAAATTATATTATTATTATTATTTAGTATTAATTATTGTGTACATAATAAATATTAAATAATTAAAATATTTAAAAGTATGTGTCATGTGACTGAATCAACAAGACTAAGTAAATTATTTACATTTATTATTTAATATTTTATTTTACTTACACTCTTGTAGTGCCTCTTCAAGTTATACACAGAGTGCTGCTGCATCTTGAGGACATTGCTACAGGTCCGCTGGGTGCACTTGGCCTCCACCCTATCCTTGGCATCCACAGAAAATATGAAGTACCTGAAATTTTGAAACTTTAACAAACTGGATACAATTTTTTATTTTACAAATTAGTGAACTCACAATTGATTATTTATTCTATACTATTCAATATTTTTTTTAAATGTTTTATTATGCATAGATGGCTAGACGCCGTCTACTAGAATGTTAAATTTGAGAGGTTTTGCCACTTTTTGGGACTTACTTTTTCAAATGAGCGAATTCCCTCTGCACTTCCATTGTGCGCGCATCCTGAGATCCCTGGGTGTCCTGGCTCTGGCTCAAGACCACAGTGTCTGCCTGGCTGGCGCCCACCTCCTCCACACTGCCAGTGGCCACAGGGCTGCTGAAGACATCCTGGGAGATGGGGTCGTCCACCTCCAGGTCCATGCTGCTCCTTTTCAATAACAAATTATTAATTGACAAATTAACATTAACTTTTTATGTTACTTGTCACACTGCTCACGCATTATTCAGATGAATTAAGAATAAGATTAATTTTATAAAATTTAAAAATTGTACTTAAATAAATGAATAGCTCAATTAAATTAATCAATTTACTAACCTGTAGCTTCTCTCTCCGCTCAGAGGTCGGGTTCGGGTCACAAACTTATCCATGACTCGTGATTCGTAAAAAAACGAAAAAGTAAAGTATACTGACTCAGAGTGACCGTCAGACAATGAACACACACGAACACAAACGTATACACAGAGAGAATAAGAGAGTGCCAGAGAGAGACAAAACTTGTACGCCGAGTAAGTACTAAGCTGGTACTAAGTAGGGTCCCATATAGCCATTTAATGACATCATCAACATATGTGTTATGACGTCATTTTTTCAGATGGATTTCATGTAATAATTATTTAATAATTATAACAAAGATAATTTTATCTCTTTTATATTTAGAGAAGAAAGAGAAAAGTTATATTATAATAATGTAACTTTTCTCTCTCTTCTCTGAATATAAAATGAAATTCTATATGGGACCATGAACGCAACCTCTTTGTTATGACGGGGGTACACATTTTATATATTAAGAAAGGACTGATTGTCACTTATTCTCTCTGCGTATACACAATAACTGCACGACGTGAACTGAGTGGCTACGCGTGGCAACACTGCTGCCACGTGTCTAGACAAGAATAAACAATTTCTGGCGCACCTTTTTAGTCCATGCCACGTTAGCGGCATTACATTTAGAGCAAAAAGCGATAAAAAGTAGTCTTTTTTCTATGAGTAATCCTTTTTAATAACGGAAACTTTTTTATGTGAGCGGATGAGCGGAAGTTAATTTTAGAGGGTCCGCTCACCACATTCCGCTCACTTCTCACAAAGATGATCCGCTCTTTGCATTCCGCTCACCAATTGCTCCTCCACTCAGAGCGGAAGAGCGGACGAGCGGAATAATGAGCGGAAGTGCCCACCACTGATTATAAGTGCCCTTGTGCCCTTGTATTAACTTAAATAGTAGTAATGATATATTTCAGGGAACCTAAAACTCAAGTCTATAAATATTCCTAGCTCCATTCGAGCTACTAATAAACATTTAAAAAAAAAACACAGCAATAAAATTTAAAATAAATAATAAATACTTTAAGTAAATAAACAATCCCGGACGAGATTTAAAATTCGACTAGGAATCAGCTTCACGAGCCCACCTTCCTAATATTTTCGCATGTTGCCGTGCTTCCACTAAAGTTTGTGCGTCGCGAAGGTCCGGTGATGAACTCCAGGCATCTGACATGTTCTTGGCGGCCACACTCCGTGACGTTGAGGCTTTCTTTAGATTGAGAGCTGCCCCTCTCGTTCTTTCGTCGTGACCGACGAGCAGTTCGGCGAGTGGGAAGGTGGGGTCATTGGAGACCTTCCAGACTGCCATTGCCGATTGGGAGGTGACAACCTCGTTCACCGTTGGGAGGCCGCAACGGTCCAAGAGTTCCGACGCCCTGATCCGGTCGCTTCGCCGCACTCCATTCAACGTTCGAGCCAGGTCGTTGAGGATGACCTGAACCGCAGCGTTGTCTCCCGCACCGGGTTCGCGCCTGCTCTGGTCTTGATACCCCTGGGAACGCCGGGTGACCCACGCGCAGACATTGAGCTTTCCAATAACGAGTGCTCTTGCAATCTCGTTAAGGAGCTTGCCTCTTGGGAGTGCTTTAAGTTACTCTATTATCTATTGGCGCCTCCTTTTTGGACTCTTCGTATCGGACACATCCTTTTTCGTGGCTCGAGGATAAATTCGAAGCATATGTAAGAAGTGAGGTCGTTTGTTTACCTTATTTTCATCCCCCTTCGTTCTTCTCTTTCTTCATTAATACTTTAAAAACAAATTTATTCGTTTTTATATCTTACGGAACATTTCGGGAACAATATGTCACGCAACCCTCCTGATAAACCCCCGGATGAAAACTTTAATTTATCCTCATTAATGATGAGAGAAAGTTCTCAAACGTTGTGAAAAGCAACAAAGAAGGCTCCTCTAAGAGTGCAGCACCTAATTTGAACTTTGGTTTCAATTTTAAATGACAAGCCTTTGTTTTTTTGTTTGAAGATTCAGACGAGAATTCTTCCAAAGTTAATAATTTAAAACATGTCAATATATATGAACTCGTCATTGGATTTGGGGTTGCTGAACACGAAATTGCAGGAGCAACTCCTCACTTCGGGATGGGGCAAGCCTGCCTATATTCCAAATTTCCTTTTGACGTTAGGACAATTAAAATAGCAAATACATGCTGTTGAAGAGCTTAATGTAAAATAAAAGGAGTTGACGAAATTATGGTTGACCGGAGGAAAAATATAAAAATTACTTTGTCAAACTCTTCAAAAAGAGTTGATGAAGATAAACTTGTACAGTGGATGGCGAATTTTGGGGAGGTGATTCATCATTATCCTAAGAAAAATCCCGTGGACAAACAAGCTGAAGAGAAATATAAGAGCTATGGAGAGATGGGGATTATATAATTGAAATGATGGCAGATCCCTCTATCATTCCTCAATTAATAATTTTTCAAGGAGTCCTTGTTAAGCTCAAATTCATTGGAGTAAAATTACAATGTCAAAGATGTTTCTACTTTGGACATTTAAAACAGTTTTGTTAGCAAAAGAGAGTCAAATCCTCTGAATATGAAAGGTCCCTCAAAAATATCTTGAGAAACGTCAGAGCGTCCAATCCTCAAATATTGGAAACCTAGTCGCCTCCTTGAATGAACCTTTTAACAAGGAACCGACTTATTTGAATGACTCTTCTCCAAAACATATGGAACAATTAGAGTAATCTTCCTCGGAGAGAGTACCTTCTCTAGAAAAGGAGAACACAAACTTCTATATCACAGAGGGAACATAAAGATGAAAATACCAATCTATCTAACAAAATCACAACGAGTATGGCTCCTGAAGGGGATGAAACAATAAAAAACTTTAGCAGAAGTGCATCACAATTGACATCCTCGGGTTCCGAACAAGTATTTTGTTCTTATTGTTCTAACAAAGACAATGAAATTTACCGGAATAATAACCAAAGAGGTGTTCTAACGTTTGTATTGAAAAAAGTGAATAAAGTGATTCTACAGAAAAGTTACAGTGGACAAAGCCAGGGGAACAAAGTGTATATTCAACTGAATGATTTGACCTTCTCAGTCATAAACGCATATGGCCCAAATGTAAGAGCGGCAGCCTTCTTTCAGCCTATCATCAATTGCCAATTACGTGACCCCATTCCTTTTCTCCTCGTCGGAGATCTCAACGTGATTTGGAGAACATTCACAGGCGATATCCGAATCTCGACCTACTTCGACGGTTGACTTTCCAACTAAATATGATTGATGCCATTAAGCAATTTAATGAGGGGGACGACTTCTCCTAGAGAAGAGGCTTACAAAAGTCTCCTATTGATCATGCCTTTATTTTAAGCAATCTTGTTATATACTTTAAGAATGCCACAAACAAAAATGAACCTTTTTCGGATCATAAAATGAGCGGAATAGAAATTCAATCATTTAAGTAGTACTCGCCTTTTATTATCCCGCGTAGATTACTGCAGGACAATAACTTCTTGAGGATTATGAGAAAAAGGCTAAAAGATCGTTTTTCACACAGAAGATCTGCTGAAGGAACTCTCTGTGTTCTTCAAGGTTCAGTGAAGTATTTTACACTAAATTATCTAAGAACTGAAAAGAAAAGAGTAAAAAACACTCGGAACAAAATAGATCAAATTATCAGTTATAATTCTCCATTTTCAAGGACAGTTACGTCTGAGACCGTAATGTCCTTACGGATTGCAGATGTTACGGAATCGGAAATGGCAAAAAAAGTTCAAACAGAACAAGACAAACTGATACGATACAATGTCCTACCACAGAAGAACCTCCCCTCGGCTATTGGGCATTAAAAGGATAGTTAATAATGGAGCAGTAATATCAAAACTGGTGGACATTTTAAATAATTTCCATACAAACTTTCAGAAAACAGTAGATGATCAGAGATAATTATATCCAAAGAGACGTAAAATCAATCATCACAATGAATTTATTTTTACAAAAACCTCCATTGAACTTTATATAGAGAAAAAACTTAAAAGAACAAGGCAGCCGGGCCTGACGGCATCATCGGGGAGCTGTTTATAAGTTGCTCAAAAGAGGTAGCCTCTTTTATCCAAAAATTGTTACCTGGATAGAGAAAACCAGGAAAATGCCGAAGAACTTGTCCAAGGGTAGAATAGTCCTTATACCTAAGAAAGGTGACGGAACATCATTCAACCACTGGCGTCCAATAACTGTTTTGAATGTGGCTTATAGGATTTTATCAGGCGTTTTGTCTCAAGAAATGGAACCGCTACTAAATAAACAAATTAAATGCACTCAAAAAGGATTCCTGAAGAACAGGGAAATAGCGGATGTCTCGAGAAATGTCCAGGCTGCGATAGATTCAGTAAGCGACAGGAAAACTTTTGGAGCCATTGTGGTAGTTGATTTCTCCAAGGCATTCGACTCAGTAAAACATCTACACGTGCTCAAAATGATTCGAAAACTGCTTCCCAAACGCTTCGTCAACCCTATAAGATTTCTCCTTCTAAATGGTAGCTCAACAATTTCTTTAAACGGCCTACAAAGTTATTTAATTGAATTGAAGAAAAGCTGCCGACAGGGCTACCCTTCAGCCCCACTGCTCTTCATTGCTGCTATAGAGGATCTAGTGTCCACCATTCTACTAAAATATAAAGGATTTGGCATTTTCATTCAAGGAGATACGCATATCCTGGACCTCTATGCGGATGACGTCACTCTCTATATCGAAGCCAATTCAGAGCCCCAATTGCTCAAAAAAATTGAAGTTACCCTTAAACACTTTGAAAAGTTTGGCCAACGAGCTGGCTTAATGATAAACCAAAGTAAGACCACTATCCTCCCAATAGGCCGTTGGGATCCGACACCTAACTTTAGAGTCAGTAAATCGGAAGTTAAAAGGAAAATAAGTATACTGGGAATGACTTGGTGTGGAACTGGAGTAGACTCTTCAAAATGGACTAATTTAAATGCTCAAGTATATAAAAACATAAACGAATGGAGAGGTTTGATTCTTCAAAAGAGAATATACCTGTACAATACGATAATTGTACCCCTGGTCGTGTATAAAGCCACAGCATCTCCCTTTCTAGCAGAACTTTGTAAACGAGAAGAAGACTCTTTGCTTGGGAGCCTTTTCATAAGTCGTATATTGAAGCCATTAAACGTCCGAGAGCAGCTCTCGGTGGAGGGATTTCTCTATTGAGAAAAATAATCCCAAAAATGTATATCAAAATCTTCATTAGCCTCACGAAGCATCCTAAAGTGGAGTGGAGAAGACTGGCTTCTAGTGGTCCTCTGTATACACAACTGTTATTTGGATCGGACCTGACCAATAACATAACGCCAAATAAATCCCCATTCTGAGGGGCAGCCCAGCAAATCTTATGGAAATGTACTCCCAATTTCCTTGACTACTCAGTGATGGATATCATCCAGCGGAATTGCAGTATTTTTTTTTTCAAAAAACTTGGAAATCCTGTTACCATGGAAAAAATGTCTCTGGACAAAAAGGTGCTCTTTTTGCATGATATGGGCTCTGGGTCTCTTTTTGTTGATGGAAGGTTCTTGTTTCCTCTCCAAAGAAAGACAAAAGGATTAAACACTTTATGCCCATGGCATTTAAAAATGTCAATGAGTTTTGAAAATGTTAAAGAAGAAATGTGTGCTTTTTTAACAAAAAATATTCACTGCATCCAGATATGAATAAAAGGATTTTATCCTCACACAATATAATTTGTGATGGAAGAAAGTTCACTGCACAATTTCAAATTTCGGCAGGACTCATAAAATTCTACAGGCACTGTAAGGACTATGTAATATTATATAATCATACAAGCCATGCATTCGTTGATTGCCCAGCCGTTGTACAAGTAAAAATGTTTTGCTTTCTCAATGTTGGTGGCCTAGACGACAGGTCGTCATCCAGCTTGGAAACCATAATTATGTTTGGGCTCTCCTCCAGAGGGATGAAAACCTCTGACAAAACGAAGGCGCTAGATTTTGCCCTTTTAAACACAAAGGCCTTGATAGCAAAAAAGCTTTCAAAATATAAGCCAATAAGACCGGAAGAAATCAGAGGGATCCTGCTTGAAGCTGTAGGAAGATACGCAGTCTTTTCGCTCAAAATCCTATCGTTGGACAGTTCATCATGGACATTCGCGGCTGAATTGATAAAATATTACCCGACGCAAAGTCATCGCTTTTACCAGGTTTTGAGGAAAATAATCAATAATTTTAAGAAATTTGCATGATTTAACTTGTTTTTAATGTGTTTTACAGCTTATTCCTATAATACTTGTTAATTAGATAAAATTTTGTTGTTTTTTCAAGATCGAAGCTAAATTTTAAACTATAATGTTTATTTTTGTATTTATACGTATTAGTATCGGTTTTATAAACCTGTGCTGTATATATGTGAACAGTTTAATAAAAAATGCATTGTTACAATGAACAACAGAAAAAAGGCTTCAGGGCCCAATTGGGCTGATTTTGTATTATATGAAGTCAACTGAACAAGAATATTATGTTTAAAACAGTTTATCGTCTCTTATTTGTTAAATATTCACCTTCCGAAGAAATGCTTTGAGCGATCGGCTTCTCTATGGCATGCCGTATTGAAACGTGGTTTAATGGTCAACATAGTGTCATGAAAGCCTTTCTTATTTTTGGACCTTTAAAGAATGATGCAAGTCCAGTAGGTATATGGTGTCATTGAATAAGCGAAGATAATTATCAATAAACATTTTAAAGAAACATGAAGTATGTGTATATTTAAGCCAGTTAAACGCATGAATTTTAGTTTTAATGATTTTTTTTTTCAACTTACAATAACAATAAATTAATATATTTTATATCCTACTTGAGATAAACGATACTAACATAGAAAAAAATTATGAGAGATTAATGAGGTTCTAAAAAATAGTAGTCTTCATGTTATCGTGGGGGGCAATCTATTTTTGAGAAATCCAGGTTCCTTTGCATAAAACATATGTTTCTGGAAGATTTTAGAATTCCTTTGATTATTTATATTTAAAAAAGCAAGCAAATATGTGTTGCCATAATGCCTTATATGTGAATCTAAAAAACAAGAGAAATACATAAAATCCAGAGCAAATGTGTAATAAAAACATAAATATACATTGTAGCTTAAAGTTTTTGCTCTGGAGTAGAACATATCAAATAAAATGTCATATAAATGTTGAATCAATAATATCACTTTAAATATACAATGAATTAAACAACTATATAATAATTTAAAATTCCATACATTAATGTGAAAAATAAAATACAGAACAATGCAAAAGGATAAAAAATTATTATAGTTTAGCTTTTCATAAAAAACTTCAAAATTCTTTTGATAACTTTTAAATGTACTTTGGGGCACGATGGGAAATACTTCACTTCCTTTGAGGCCAGAGGCCACGAATCGTCATGAAGACTAGGAATTTGCAGGTCCAACGCGGTGTATCGTGCCGCTGCTGCGATGCGTATCGTCCTTAGTTCTGCCGGTAGTATAGGAGTATATAGGGTTAGCCTTTCCGCTATAAGTGCTTTTGAGTTGAGAAGGGCAATATTTAAAGCCCTCGTTCGTGGTGAAGATGCATTTGCTCCAAGGCCAAAGAGGATGCTTGCCTACTGCGGGACAATCCACAAAAGTATGAATAATTGAATTATAGATGCGTCCACAATCTTTACAAGGTTTATAGAACTTAAGCAAATTAGCTGAAATTTGCAATTGGGTAATAAGTTTACTCCCATCTACAATTTTTATAAGAGAACCCATGATCCTTTTTCTCCATATCTCAGGCAGATCTAAGAGAGCCAAAAGTCGTTGCAGATTTTTTACCCTCTTTAGATCCCAATCGGGTAGGACAAGACATCTTCAAATGCCAAGGCTTTAGCAAGGAGTGATGGTTGGCCGATCTCTCTAAAGAGAACTTAAACCTCCCTTTCCGGAAAGGGCATTCTAGGGTGATGTCGTGAATGGTGAAAGTTTCACTCTCTAGAGCCTTTTTCTCCAGCCGTTCGGGAGTATCTATATTTTTTATAATATTTCTTATTGGAGTTGCTTCTAATTATGTCCACAGTAGAGTCGTTATCATATACCGGGATATTCCCCCATAAAAGCCTCTGTACGCATCCCCAAATCGAAGAGAGGTTAGAGGTTGATGGATTAGTAAGTTCCGTCCCAAACAATTTTTTTTGTTTTAATTGAATTTAACGCAACGGTTCTTCTTCATTCAACAGACGGGTTCTTAAAAACATCAACAATTATTTTCAAGTACATTTTTGGTATAATAGAGGAGAGTAACCTCAAACTTCCTCCCATGTCCATTTTCTTTCTTTTCTAAGTTGGGATGTAACGATGATGAAAAAGAGACTGGATCCATTTGTCTTCGTTAAGAATAGCTTTTTCTGTCACCGAAGGTGACGAAGTTGCTCTGTTCAGAACCCATGGGATTATTTTATAGTTGTAGAGGTCAACTCTTTTTTAACGATTAATGTTTCTCCATAGGCGAGTTTTTTGGCAAATGAGCGAACTAATTTATGTCCAATTACTCTCGTCACTTCCCCACCGGTTCCAACACATCCCTAGCACGTCTATGCTGTTACGCACCTCGTAAGACAGAATCTTTAGTCCTTGAGTAAGAAACCACGACCCCAGAGGAAGAATATAGGTTTTTTTTGGTTGACGGATAGGCCAGATATATTTTCATATTTTTTAAAAGACTTCAATACCGATTAAATCCTTTTTGTAAGTTGGGCTTCAGAATTAGCTTCCAGATGTAAAGTGATGTCATCAGCGTATATATCTATAAGATGTCGGGATCCCTCGATGTCAACTCCACACCCGCCGTACTTCTTATATACCTTTCGGGCAAAGTCTTCCATAACGGCTATAAACAGCAGAGGGCGACCCTGTCTGCTGCTCTTACTTAATATTATTGGCTTACTTTCGAGTCCATTTATCGATAGGGTAGATGTACCATTGTACAATAAAGCTCGAATAGGATTAAAGAATCTGCGAGGTAAAAACCGCCGAACCGCATTTAGAATTTGGTGGTGAGATAAAGAGTCAAAAGCTTTTCTGAAATCCACAGCTATTATTGCTCCATATTTTCCTCTCCGGTTGACTGAATCTATTGTAGCTTGTATATTTCGTGAAATATCATAAATTTTTCTATTCTTAAGGAATCCTTTTAATGGGGTCCAATAATTTTAATCAAAGCAGATTGTAATTGGTGAGCTAAAACTCCTGATATGATACGGTACGATTCTTTAAAGACCATGATGGGTCTCCAGTGATTGAAGTCCGACCCGTCCCCCTTCTTTGGAATCAAAACAATTCTTCCTTTGGTTAGTGATCTTGGCATCCTCCCCTTCTTTTCCATTTCTTCACCGATTTTTATCAAAAAAGGAACGATTTGATTATAAAAATGTTTGAAAATATCTCCAACCAGTCCATCAGGCCCACAAGCTTTATTTTTTAAAGATGTTTTTTACATACCTCAAAATTGCGTCCGAAGAGTAAATATGACCATCTTCTTGGGAGAACTTCTTCGGTTTAGGTATATATTTCCTGTCTTCCCCTACAAGATATTGAAACCTTGAGTGAAAGTATTTTAATATATCCTCCTTCGTAGTGAGTACTGTTCCATCTTCCACTATTTTACATACATTGGAAACTGTGTATTGACTTCTTTTACTGAGGTCCTTAAGCCTTTTAATATGATTGTGCTCTCGAACTCTTTTTGACTCAATTTCGACTCCACGATTCGGAATGAATTAACTGAATCAGCCATGAAAATCGAACAAATAATATTTTTTGTTGAGCATATTATCAATCATTCTTGTTGCATATCCTTTTTCCTCCGTTGCTCGAACTTATATCTTAAGGTAGTGGCCCAAATTATTCTTGTGAGACTATCAATGGCTTGATGTGATGGAAAAATTATCTTAAAGCCCCTTATGAGGTTATAGCTCAGTTTAAGACAATACTTGTCATCACTTTGTACCCATTTAGGGAATTTCGCGATGCTCTTTGAGTTCTTGCCAATAAATTCAATTTCAATCATTTTATGGCCAGAGGATGGTTCAGGACGGTATAAAACTTTTCTGACCAACGAAACCATAGATGAGGAAGCTAAAGCAAGATCCAGTTTTGGACTTGTGTCCCCTCCAGGGCACCATTTTTGAGTTAGATCAATCAGACCAAGGCAAATAATAGTTTTCTTCAGTATCAATCCATTCACATGAGACTTTTCTGATTTCTCCAAGTCCACATTGAGATCTCCAATCAGAAGTAGGGGCAGGGGCGTGCACAGCCATTCAGAGTTAGTGGTGCTCAGATTTTAAAAAGGGCATTTTAATTGGGTGCGAAGCGCGCCCGCAATAGTTCGTCCGCGCGCAGTGCGGACGAAAAAAATTGGGTTTTGGCTGTTTGGAGTGGGTTTAACGGGTCGGTTTCTTGGTCTGGAATGGTTCATCAAGTGAAGCTAGACATGGCATGGCATCTCAGATTCATCTATTAATAACATTTAAAACTCTTTACCTTTGCATAATTTGTCTTTAGATATTTCTTGTAGATGTGGAAACATTTTTCATTCAACATAATATTTTAAATAAG
The DNA here is from genome assembly GCA_013387185.1 of Caligus rogercresseyi. Lineage (NCBI taxonomy): Eukaryota > Metazoa > Arthropoda > Copepoda > Siphonostomatoida > Caligidae > Caligus > Caligus rogercresseyi. The sequence goes on along the minus strand of CP045903.1, from coordinate 17,150,829 downwards.
TATTACTCTGCAATGAACCAACCTGTGTCCCTCACTTTGCATGCAACCCCGTCAGCTTGTCCCTTTTTGCATGGTAAAAGTAAAAGGTGTGAGTCACATGACACACTGGTTGTGACGTCGTCAATCACTTTATTAACAAAATATGATAAGCAAAGTTTTCCTCTGTTCTATTTTCATATTTTAATAACAATGTCAGTCTTGTTTCGTGCAACCTTGCAAATTATCAATATAGACAAATACTTAACGAAAATAAGTTTTACATATATATTTATGTAATATACTAAATAGCCACTTGGTAAATAGCAACAGCTAGCATTTATTCCACAGAAACCTAAAATTAGCAAGGATTTGCAACCATGTTACTTACAACCCTCTCACTTTTACTTGCAACCCTGTTACTGTATGCAATGGTAAAGAATACAAAAAAATAAATAACTTAATGCCTGAGCTGAGAAAATACATGTTTTTATTATTACAAATATGCAGGCTTGTGAACGGAACGCAAAACTGAACGGCGTTCAGCTGAACGCACGTTCAATGAACGGAACGCTGAACGGAACACAACTTTTTTTGAACGCTGAACGTTGAACGCAAAAAAAGAGTTTTGCGTTCAGCGTTCAATTTTTCCAAACATTTCTTGGACTTTTTTCGGAAAAACGTCATCACTACGCAGTACTTTTTTTGGAAATTATTTTCTAAAAAAAAACGTCATCACTATGCAGTACTTTTTTGGGAAATTATTTTTTAAATATTTGAACGCTGAACGCTAACGGAACGCTGAACGCAAAAACATTGAACGGAGCGCTAATTTTTTTTTAACGCTGAACGGAACGCTGAACGCAAAAAAAAGCTGAACGCTCACAAGCCTGCAAATATGTAACCAAAAACTGTGAAATCCAAAATGCAAAAGAAAAAAACAAATATATAAATATATTTTGTGAGTACAAAACTGTAACAATAGCAAACATCCAGTGACGTCATTGGTAGGTTTTTGACATATACTATTATGTTATCAATGAATTACGATGACATTATTGGGTGTTTTTAACGTCTTTGTAAAAATACTGAGAAGTAGACAAAGAGGATTAACGTTGCTTATCATTCAGTGAGGTCATCACATATCATAACTAACTTCCCATTAGAATAATTTAATGATGCCATCGGATATTCTCAGGCTTGTGAGCGTTCAGCTTTTTTTGCGTTCAGCGTTAAAAAAAATAGCGTTCCGTTCAGCGTTCCGTTCAATGTTTTTGCGTTCAGCGTTCCGTTAGCGTTCAGCGTTCATATATTTAAAAAAGTACTGCGTAGTGATGACGTTTTTTTTTTTTAGAAAATAATTTCCAAAAAAGTACTGTGTATTGTTGACGTTTAAAAAAGTCAAACAAAGGTTGGGAAAAATTGAACGCTGAACGCAAAACTCTTTTTTTTTGCGTTCAACGTTCAGCGTTCAAAAAAAAGTTGCGTTCCGTTCATTGAACGTGCGTTCAGCTGAACGCCGTTCAATTTTGCGTTCCGTTCACAAGCCTGGATATTCTACATTTATTTTTATTTTATCATTTAAGTATGAGTTGTGAAAATTGGAAATTATAAACAGAAGCAAAGCCTCTGCTCCTGTTGACAGTAAAAGAACAGATTACGCACGCCCAAATAACCTAAACCGTGTGGTTTCATTTAATATGCTGTATTAAACACTCACAAAAAAAAGAAAAGCGTGCCTGGAGTACACAAAACAACAGAGGCATTTCTGTCTATGCTTTTGTATACCTACATTATTAATATAATAATTTATTATAATATTGAAAAGCACAGACAGAAATGCCTCTGTCTTTGTGTGTACTTCAGACACGCTTTTCTTTTTAGGTGTGTGGTGCTCATTGATATAGATTTGAGTCGTATATATTACAACCCAATTTTGTGCTATATACAAATTATACATTACTCTCTTAGCATTAATATGACTAAATATAGGTTTCCATAAATGGTTAACACAACACATTTCCCTTTACATATTTCAAAATATAGGAAAAATTGGCAATCATAATTATTTAAAAAAAATCTTATATTTTTTCGATTGGTCTAGGGGAGGCACTGCCTACCCTGCCTCACCTGACTGTACGTCACTGGCTTTCTCTCCCTCTCACTCACACACACACACACTAATTGCTTTCAGCTGTGCTGTGGGCTCTGGGAGAGGGAGGCGGGGGATGGGCGCTGTGCCTACTGCAGAAGGAACTGAGAGTCAGAAAGACACGATGTAGACAAATTTTTGGGTCATAATAAATACATTTATATATAAAATTATACAAAATTGAGCTATGTCATGATGTCCATGTGCCACAAAACAAACAATAAAAAAACACATCAGTCAAAAAGGGCACATTTCTCCAGAGGGCAAAAGGGCAGGTGCTCTAGCACCACCTAGCTTTTATCTGTGCACGTGCCTGAGTAGGGGAATGGTGCATAGCTGTTGGCTATTGATAATAGCTTGAAAAACAAAAAACTTTTCTTGTTCTGCCCATATGCATTTAGTAAATAAAAAACAGTCCCGTTAGATGTTATGCGAATTTTATGCCTGTCACTTTTGCCCGTATATTCCTTGACACAAGAAAGCACGGATTTTTTTATTATTAATAAAGGAAATCACTCCCCGGTTTGACGCAGAGCCGCAAAAGAAGTGATGGAAGTTTTTTGGGAAGACAAAATGGGCAGTCCAAGTTACAAGAAGACGAGACTATCGTCTTGACTTCTTGCAGGCAAATAATGTCGGCTTTAAGAGACATTAATCGCTTCATTAAAGCATGGCGAGATCTTCGGTCTTTTCCTCCTCTTGTATTCAAGGACACTATTTTTTTAATGCCCATATTAGAAATCATGTTATCAGAGTAGTTCTCTAAAAATAATCCGAAATCTTGGTCTGCATTAAACAAGAAGCTCTTATTAGGGTTTTGTAAGCTTGTATATATTTAATCGATATTGTATTTAATAAATATCGTATTGTATTGAATTGTTTATCTTATATATTGTTTAAAATAGCTATATGTGTTTTTTTGTACATATAAAGAACTTTCTTTCACTATAGTTTTCAGATTAAAAAAACATTTATAACAGCATCAAAATCAATTCAAAAATTTGTCCTTGTACGTCTGTAAAAAGAAGTTATAATTATCAGTTATAATGAAATATATTTTGTCCTTTTTTAGGGATAAGAATAAATATATGAAACATATAAATATATAAAAATATATATAAGTTTATAAAAACAATGTTTTTTTGCTGGAAAATTGAGTCCAAAAATCAAAATCTACGTGTATTAAAATCATTATTATTACAGGACATTCCACTAAAAAAATAACTTTATTCTCCAAGAATGACTAATACAAAAACACATTTTTTCTTCCATCAAATTTCCAAAAGTGCTACCGAATGCCAGTGTTTAAATTGTATTGGAAATATATAGAATGATGAGTTTAAAATGAGGATAATCTAAAATATATAGAATATATAGCTTTTTAAGATTTTTTTAAATTTGTCATGTTTGTTTATTCGGTAAATAAATAGATAAATACATACAAATCAGAGCAAATGCGGACAAACATAATTCTACATTTAATTAGTTTTTTTATAGAGAATCTAAATATATATACTGTCAGTGTATATATATTAGTCAGAAGTAATTTCAAAAAGTACAAACATAATAATGTTGAAATATAATAATAATAATAATTGTGATTTATTTACCCCTCTGGGGATCCTAATACATAGATATGCCAGACGATTGAGTTCAAGCGACATTTAATCATCGATAAATACAGGTTGCTTAGTATCAACTCCTGATTTCAAGCTGATCCTTCCGTGAGAGGTATTCTAACTATGGCTTGACGGTTGTAGGAGCAAATCATAATAAAGTCATCCCTCGCAAAATTGTGACGGCCCGGGTCCACTACACGACCACTGCGATATATATGAGGGTGGAGATGTTGATATATATTGAAATTTAGAGAGATTTGACATCACCCGGCGTTTCAGCAGTATCTTTGTGGATCAAAGGATGGATTAAGTATAGATCAGGAGAGATTAAATAATCACTACAGATTAAAGGATGCATTTTCAATAGGTGAATATTAGACTTCAGTTTTTTGTGTGAAAATTCTGCCATTGAGTTCATATAGGGACGTTTTGCGTGAAAAAACGGGAGCCAAGCCGTCGTCGCGTAGTAAAAGAACTGCGAGATGTCGAGGGGCGAAGTAGCGAGGGGCAACTGTATGTCAACCTTATTAAATAGCACACCATCTCCTCATCCTAAGGTTCTTTAAAGAGATGAAAAATGAAATGAATTTCAATATTTTTCAACCAAACCCTCTCCTATAGCTGTGTTTGGGGTATAACTTTTGGAGGAGCCGATTAATGATTTAAAACAATAAAGTCGATCAAGCTTAAATCCAACGTAGCGTGAAAAACCATATGTTTTTGAAGTAAATCCAGCATAATCACTTTGTTTTTAACGTAAAATCAGAAACAAAATAAAGTACTTATAAGCAGGCCTTTAGCAATTACTCTCTTTTTTCTCTCTTAAAGTATTTAGGCTTTTATTGCCCAGTTTTTCTATTTTAGTCAATTGAGCAAATAATTTTTCATCCACTTGTGCTTAAATGCTTTCCTTTAAAGCAAAAATCTTTTTATAAAACGTATCATTCATCCATATAAAAATGATTCTGATCAAGCCATCATCGTTTTTGTTCATTCTTCTGGGATTTGCTTTCCTTGCCTCCTTTGCAGAAGGTAAGCCAGCAACAGACCTTCATGAAAGAAATCAATTTGCTACAACGAAAAAAAAACATTAAATGTATTTTTGAACTAACATTTTCTTCCAAATTAGTCAGTTCATGGATTCAATTTTTGTCACAAGTCTCCAAAAGCAAAGCTTGTCTTGACCTTACATATAAATTGAAGCCTGTGTCGTAATCGCTTAAGATTTATTGGCAAATCATTTTGAATAAAAATATTGGCTACAAAGGACCTTATTTTTTTTTATTTTTTTTCTATGCTATTCAGGTCAAAAGACACAGAGGCCCCGGCGTCAAAACCACTCCTGTACCTAAACGTCCTCAACCACGACAACTACTACTACAACCACTACAACTACAACAACCACTTCTACAACCACTACTACTACAACCACTTCTACAACACCACTACGACCACTACTACTACAACCACTTCTACAACCACTACTACTACAACCACTTCTACACAACCACTACGACCACTACTACAACACCTACTACTACTACAACTACGACCACTACAACCACTACTACAACGACAACAACCACTACTACAACTACCACTACAACCACGACGACCACTACTACAACGACAACTACCACTACAACAACAACCACGACAACCACTACTACAACTACGACCACAACCACCACTACTACAACAACTACTACAACTACGACCACACTACCACTACTAACAACTACAACCACCACTACAACTACAACAACCACTTCTACAACCACTACTACTACAACAACCACTTCTACAACCACCACTACTACAACTACCACTACAACCACGACTACCACTACTACAACGACAACTACCACTACAACAACAACCACGACACCACTACTACAACTACGACCACAACCACCACTACTACAACTACTACCACAACCACCATACTACACACAACTACTACAACTACGAACCACAACTACCACTACTACTTACAACAACACTACGACCACTACAACCACTACTACAACAACTACTACTACTACAACTACGACCACAACCACCACTACTACAACTACAACAACCCTACTACAACAACTACTACTACTACAACTACGACCACAACCACCACTACTACAACAACAACAACCACTACCACCACCACAACCACTACTACAACGACAACAACCACTACTACACTACTACAACTACACAACACCTACTACACAACAACACTACAACTACAACAACCACAACGACCACTACCACACACCTACTACAACCACAACGACAACTACTACAACCACAACGACCACTACAACCACTACCACAACTACAACACCACGAACGACCCCTACTACAACGACAACAACCACTACTAAACACAACTACCACAACTACCCACAACACTACTACAACTACACCACCACTACTACGACCACTGATTTAACATGTTCAACAACTGATGGTAATCCTTGTATTTTCCCTTTCATTTACAAAGGAGAGAGTTTTGGTAGTTGTATCACAAACGACAATGCTGGCGTGGGCTGGTGCCCAACTTCTCTCTACGTCACGGGAGCCGCAAGAGCCTATGGAATTTGCGACCCAACTTGTCCTCTTGGACGACCCTCTCCACCTCAAGGTAACACCTGAATAATCTTAATCTGGATGTTTTTCCTAATAATCATCATTTACTCAGTCTGTGCCACCACCAATGGACAAAATTGTACCTTCCCCTATGATTATAACGGCATCACATACCAAAATTGCACTTTGGTTGATGCCACAAATCCCTGGTGTGCCACTTCATTATTTGCAGGAACAAACGAAGCCCTTGGTTGGGGTTTTTGCAACGATGTCTGTGATGGTAAGTTGTTATATTTACATATATATCATGTAAAAACATGAAATCATCGATTCGTGAGCTAAACGTTTTCTCAACGACCTCTAATAATTTGATACCACATTTATATAACAACGCAATTCCCTTTTAATTTTATAATACTTTTCTCTTTAAATATCCAAATTAGGGACTTACTTAACTAACTTTGTCTATAGTTCTTATTTAAAGAGTAACTGATAAAATACACTAGTGTATGATACATATATCCTTGGCTTCTGTCGAGCATTTCATGGCACAAAAATATTGATATCGTGTCTAAATGGTAACAAAAGCTAGAACGATACACATATTAATATTCATATTTCTATATATGCATTAATTCACTGTTCTTTCCTTTTTGTAGTTACACCTCTTCCATCAGGTGAGATCAATATGATCCTTTTATCTATTGTCACGACCCTACATTTATTTCTTTAATATCAACAGGATGTTTGACCACTTCTAACCAGCCCTGTGCATTGCCATTTATTTATAACGGAGTTACTTACAGCGCATGTACCGAAGTTGAGAGCGCAGGTAATCCTTGGTGTGCCACGTCTTTCTTCCCCGGAGGGATTCAAGTTGAAGGTTGGGGCTTCTGTAACACTACATCATGTGCTTAAACAGTGTAGCTTTTATTAAAATAATAAATAATCTATAATTCATTTGCGTTGACTGGCATCCTTTGTTCGTTTTTTTCTTTCTTCTAAATTTGATTCCCATTCCCGTTGAATTAGTATGAATACATATATATATATATATATATATATATATATATATAAGGGTGCATTCATGAAGTATTTTAGTTGAAAACTGGCAACTTATCAATTCCTGAATCAATACTCTAACAGTTTTATTATAATATTTACGTCTGCAACATATTCCGGTATAGCAATGATTTTTCCTGAGCGACACTATAAACCGTTAAATTATTTTAGTTTTATGGTAAAACATTTTTCATTTCATGATAAAAAATTCTCGAGTATCACAGCGATGGATACCGAGCATATTTGGTTTAAACGCACAGCTCTACAAGATGGAATAGTCCTCTACCCTGGTTGGGTTTTTGTTTTGTTGGAAAATATTTTGCGATAAAGTTTGTAACCGGTTGATACCGGATGAAGTTCCTGATTATTATCGTGTCCATATGACACTCTCTTCTTGGCTACTTAACCCTTGTGTAGTCGCATTGAGTTAAAAACAATTTGTTACCCAACAGTCACAACATAAATGGCTGCGTTTTCTCTTTTCACAAGGAACAAGGTCTGTATATCGTCTGCATGTACTATTCACCTTTTGAAGATACTTGTTGTAATTGTTTTATTTAGTGTAATAGAGATTTGAAATTGTTATTCTCATTTTTAATTATTGTAAATATATTTATTCCAGTTATTTATTGATTTTTTTACAAAATATTTTATTATATTTTCTGAGTATAAAGAATACATGACAATAGAAATAAACCCTTATTAAACATACACCAAAATTTCACCTCTGTTAGAAGAAAAAAAAAGTAGACTGTATTAATGAATGGTTTTTATTTCCAGAGGGACGTCCTACAGTGAGTTAGTTAACTTTAATATAGTCATACGCAAGATATATAGTAGACAGACACATAAAAATAAAATAGTGTATGAGTGACGTCACACTTCTTCAACAAAAAAATTATGAAATATCAGTCACGAAACCTCTATCAATAATAAAGATGGGACATGATAAAGCGGGAGCCTTTCAAGATAACATAATTTTAAATCATTCAACCGTTGTTATTATAAGTCCTTGATGGTGGAGAAGTTATTTTACGCTTATTATTAAATAAAAGAAATGGACTTTGTTAAGGCCGTTCAATCTTCAACCCCATAAATATTACAACTATTGCCTTGAGAGAATCATTTATTAACTGTTCTGAGAGGTATTTTGAAGTCCTGACCGCCTTTTGCCTCTCCAAAAACTGCTACTTACATATGGGCTTAGTACTAAACTAGGTTCATCTCTCGACTTTTTGTCATGTTTCAAATCATCGGGCACATTTTCTTCCTCAAGCCACACACCATCCTGAAAACTGACTTGATATCATGCGAAAGTAATTCAAAAATAATAATAAATCGATGAAGAATCAACTTTGAATCCCCGAACTAAATGGAGTTCGTTATTATATGACCAATTTTATATTACAAACTATGTTTATCATTTATAAATTTAGATCAAATAAAGTAGCTCTTCCCAATGATTTTTTTGGACTTATAAATAATACTTTCTTGTGGGCAGATAATATGAAAAGAATACCATATTAATTCGTGTTAAAGGAAGTTACAAATTTATTTACTGTTTGCAATAGATATACTTTTAAAGAAAATGTACAATCAATAAAGAAAATAATACGACCATAATATAATGGTGTTTCTGTATCATTAAAGTAAAAAAAAGGAGATTCCTTCTTGAAAATTTATCTTATGTATTTAATTCTTTTGGATTTCATAGAGCACACATCCTCCTTCATTTGTATGACTTCGCATCTCTCATATGAGAGAGCAGGGCGGCACCTGTTAATGAGATGATGTGCCCTATGATTCTCTTCCTTACAGATATTGCATTGTGCACTTATGTTTTCCAATTACTTAGAGGGACAAGAAATGGCTCATGCCCTGCGTAAGCTTGAGCGAGTAGCTGTAGGTACTCACCTCAAAGTTTAACAGTTCTTATTTGTCTATTATAAAATTTATAGCTCTCTGAGATGAGAACATTGGTTTATTTCCTTCATTTTGGTGATAAGATTATTTTCTTTTGTTAGGAGTAACACTATGCTCAATTAGATTCAAAAGGGTCTGTTTTTCTATTACTGATATGACATGATGAAGGTATACTACATAAATGAATATGATGCTTTCATTAACCTTTAAACATACTGTGTACATTAGGGGGTATTATAGAAACCTAATACTAAGATATCAAAATTTATCCCCCCGCGAAAGTTGCGTCGTAAGAAACTAAATGATCGTAGAAAAATGGATCTTGGGTTGACCCCCCCCCCCCCACATTGTATTCAAAGGTTTCGTTATGGAACAAAACTTTTTGTTATTACTTACTTTGAAAAAAATATTTTTACAAAATTTAGCTATTCTGTTCCTTGTTCTTAAGAATTGGCATCTTCTTTTCCTCTTTAAGTTTATTTTTTAAGTATTCTTCTTCCCCTCGTTGTTTTTCTTGAATTTCAACATCATCAGTATCTATATAATGCTCAAAAATGGGAGCGTTTCGAAGATCCTGAAAACACACTTTACATATACTCATATACTCTAACCAACGTATATTTGATTGTATTTACAAAAATAAACACTATACCTTTCAGTTGTCAAAAGAATACCCCAAAGTGTTCTTTAGTTCTTATATTTATCTTTATATGAATAGCTATATTAATATTGTAGCAACCTATAAAATCTTTAGCATACTTTTAAGGACCGAAGAATTCATTAAAACTTGGTAAAAAAACCACTTGTCATAGAAGAATATTGAATATACTTATTTCTATGATAAAATATACCAGACTTAAACTTTTAAGTAATGATTGCTCAAGGTCAAATAAATAAACGTATCCAAAAGCTTAAGCCGTGATATTTGAAAGAATAATTTATTATCCTGCCTTTATGTTGATGTAGCAAAATAAGCTAATATTTTCCTATTGATTGAACTTTATAAAATGACCATTGATAATTAAACAAATGTCTAAATTTCATTATTATCAACTTTGATAATATTTTCGAATTTTAGCTTCATTATATCGTAAAAATTGAATTTAAAATGACTAACTGAAATGAAGGAAAAATATGTTGTTGGTGTATAGAAAAATACAATTTACAATTGCTTTGATATGCGCTTAAAAATTTTAAAAAAATGTTCATGTAGTATATTTACTTGTAAAAAACAAGATTACAAGCTTTCTACTTGGAATGAATAATAAATACAATGAATATGATCATGTAAATACATTTCTGTCTTAAATATATTGAGCTCTAAACTGCAAATAATATCGAATTGATAATGTAATTTATGGCAAAAGTAGTATTGCACGCATCTATATTTTAAATCATTTATTCTTTCGTCTTTTTAGGGTATGAATTCATAAATGTATCCTTCCTCAAGATTTTGAGAAAAATAATAATAATAATATAAAAGACGCACATATTCCTCCTATTCCTCTTCGGTCTTTCTACTTCGAATCTTCACAAAGCTTCTGTCAGGACGAGAGCTATGCAATTATCTCTCTCCAGCTGTAAAAGCCTACTAGCACTTAGCCTCGGGGGATCTCATCAGGGAAGAAGATCTGAGGAGGATCTTAATATCTGGGGCAGTTCGGTATTCGGCCCTAATAATCAAGATTCCATGGACGTCGGGAGAGCGGTGGAAGCTTGCTGGAGAGGTGGTGAAGTTCTACCCATCCTGCTATGTGAATGCAACTAAGGACCTCAAAATGCTTTTACGTTTTTACAGAAAACTATGATATTTATTGTTTTGACTATTTTATTTGTCTATTTTGTTGAGGTTTTTTTTGTGAGATGTTTTACCGTTGTTTATTTTGGTTATTAATGTGATATGACTTGTTTTTGTGCGGTAAATTAAAACTATAATGTTTATTAATATATGTACTCATATGCAAAAATAAAAAATAATACAAATACATAAGTAGTACAATTTTTGTAAATGTAAAATTCGTTTGTAACAGTTTATACTTGGATAAGAATAAATGAGTATTCCATTGCACAAATTAAGAATAATATGTGTCATTTAAAACAAATATGACATATTATTATTAATTCATTCGCGGTTCTAATGGAATAAACAACAATTAAGAATCAAAAACCTCTGTAGTCAGTCCACGTAGTCGAAGAAAACCTAAGGCCCATCATGATTGGGGCTTCTGATCGTCACGCAGCTCTCTCCATGAAAATCCCAGATGTAGGAGAGCCAACGGTGAAATGGACTGATTCAATAATTAAATATGTGCTAGCAAAATCGAAATATTAAATGGAAACTACTATAAAAAGGATTTTTTAAAGACATCACTAGTTTTTAAACAAATGTAATAAATAATATGTCCTTTTTATAAAAGGTTATTCTTCAAGGGAGTAGGCAAATGTGAACTAAAATGTTTATATATGTATTTTGCTCAACTGCTCTGAATAGTTTTACTCTGTTTTTTTGTATATAATTTACGTTTATTTTATTTTTAAACTATATACACTTTTCGCAGTTTACTAAATAAAATGTTTTTATTCGGTAAAACATCAATTAATAAATAAAGAATTACCCTAAAAAACGCTTATGATAACTTCTATCATGAGCCTACATCCATTTCATCTACGAATCCTTTTTTATTGGACCCCTCCAATATCGTATATCAATTGACTAAACAAACTCATCATACTGAATAATTTTTTTTTGTTAGCTCATATCTGCCGATAAATAGATAATCACTCTGACTATCAGAAGTAGAAAAAGAAATACTACAAATTTATTAACTCAAAAGTATATAAACAACTTTTTCCTATACCTGGATACTACCCAACTGAACAAAATGATTGAGTTACTTATATTAGTAAGTGAGCGCGTTAGTTTAGCGTAAGCCTGCTGAAATCTCAACGTTTATAGCAAAATGACAATTTTGAAGGATCTCACTGACTATGCCCCTTGAGTACCTATATATTTCATAAAATTGTCCTGACAGAGTTTAACAGTCAATGACATTAGCACTTGTATGGTAAATAATTGAAAGCATTCAATTTATTTTAACGAATTGTTATTAACAATTGAGGCCTACTTTTTTTGTAGTCAATTAAACAAATTACTAGCAGATGTCAAATAAATCTTTATTGGATATTGATATTTCTCCAATGTTATTTTCATATATTTTAATAGATAAACGCTATATATAATTCAAATTCGTTTTCAAGGCCTTTCTCCTCTTGGTGAATTGGAAAAACATATGTATTTATATAAAATAACTATTTTATTATATAAAAATCAGAAAAAGAGTGTTTGTTAATACGTTACAAGTTTTCTCAGTTAGTGAAAGTTTAATTATAGGTTTTTTTTAATTTAAAAAGTTTCTCAGTATGTCCAAAAAGTTTTTTATGCTTAGCTTCTTAAGTGGCTCCTTCAAATATATATATACAATTTTTTTTACATATTTTCTCTATTGTCTAAAAGTTTTTCCTTCTTTTTTCTCTCTCTACTCCCAAGAATAACCATTATAATCACACAAAAGGGTCCTTGTAAACAAACTTTTTGTTATTTTATTCATAGATGTTTTATATATACACACACTTATAGTTTTAGTACCTACATCAAGAAACACAAAGGATACCTGGAAAGGAAGGATAAACAAAGGTTTTTGAAGTTCATTAATATCATAATTGGTTTTCGAGAAAAAACAAGTATTTTTGAATAACAGTTTTAGGGATAACTCGCCTTTAAACATGACGTTTTTTCATTGAGTGGCACTTATTTATATTCTCTTTTTTAACCATTCACGTTCCAAAAGAAAAACTTTTTATTTTAGGGTGATCAATAATTAAAGCAAACAATCAAATAGGAACTCCTTATTTCTATAGCTTTATAAAACTTTAAGAATTCATTTTTTTACTAATAAAAAACTAACACATTTTTATTTCACTTTAAATTTTCTTTATTGGATTGTCCACTGTAAAATGTGAATCTATTCTAAACTAAGTAACATGTTTCTGTAAAAACAATATTCGTTGATTAGTCAAACTAATAAATTTACGTTACGCCACAAATTTTGGCTAGGGATTACTTTATACCCGACATGAAATAAAAATAGAAAAACACCTGTTGTTTAAAAAACATAAAGACATCTTTCTTGTATCTCTCTGGCATCTCTTTTATTATAGTATCAAATTAATAACAAACCTCTCCTATTTTTCTATTATTAATAAGCTGTTATTATCATATTTTTGAGTTCTCATAGACATCTTGAGTTTTACTATTCTGGAAGAGGAACCCTGATATGAAGAATAAAAGAAATCGAGCTGTTTATTATAACACAATAATAAATACAACAACAGTTTTTGGTTTATTTCTTTAAAAATGTTATTAATAATTTAAAAAAGTGACAGGTTTGTTCCTCCCGTCCAAGACTCCTATGGAATAAGTAACTCCAGACACAGAAGAGAACTACGTATAGTGAGTTCCTCCTCAAGCTGTTTAATATAATGCAACAATAGTAATACCAACAGCTTATTATTAATCGAAAAAAGGGAGTGGTTTGTGATTAATTTAATACTATAATCAAAGAGATGCTAGAGTGATGTAAGAATGATTTCTAATCGACATCATTATTTTCTCTTTCTATATCATATCGGGTATAAAGTATTCCTTTGCCCAAACTTCAATATAAATAACATTTTGCATTAATAAGTACAATCAAATCCGTGTTTAGCGGTTCCTCAAGGGAACAAAAAAAGAGATGGCCGCTGACCACAGAAGGTATAAGTACTCAGTTAGTCTTCTGCTGTGAATAATTTGGATGGCCCTCTTGGACGAGTGACCGCAATATTATTATATTTAATATTATTATTTGAAAGAACACCTCCTAAAAGCAACCACTTTTTATTTAATAACATGGAAGGAATTGCATGTCGATTTGACGCAGTTTTTTGTTTTTTAAGGGAAGCTTGAAACATATATTTGGTGCCTTTAAATGCAACAACAATCAAGAAATCCTCAGGCAAAAAAAGGATCCTTCACAGCAAACAACGAGAATAATACATTGACTTCACTTTTATAGCCGTCATTGATCAAAGTGGCCTTTAATATTGATCTTTTTTGTCTGTGTGTGTGTGTATTTGTATAGTGAGCATGCTTAAATGTTGGAGATACACATGTAATGTTGTGGGATTCGTATGAACAGAAGTGCAAAAGATCAAGCGTGTAAAAGCTTATGAGTAAATAAGAATTCCCTCATTTTCTTTTTCGAGGTCAACAGTAATTATAGATGGCGCTTTTACTTGAAGCAATGCGCTTCCAATCACCAAAGCTATCATTTTTATCATTAAATTTTATTACTATTTTTATAAAGGTATTTATAAAGTCGCATGGAGGATTCTTGTACTTACTTTGATGAATATCAATTTAACTGAGTATCCATTTTATAAAACGTACAACACCATTATTTCAAGGAATATAACGCAAAAATTAAAACCTTTCATTTTATCTAAAAGAAACACTTCTATAAATATTATGGGATAGTCTTGTAAATCATAATTGTTACCTCCGCCGTAGGAGGTATTGTTTTTCACTGGCGTTTGTTGGTTTGTTTATTTGTTTGTCAGCAGGATAACTCAAAAAATACTGAACGG
The DNA here is from genome assembly GCA_013387185.1 of Caligus rogercresseyi. Taxonomy (NCBI): domain Eukaryota; kingdom Metazoa; phylum Arthropoda; class Copepoda; order Siphonostomatoida; family Caligidae; genus Caligus; species Caligus rogercresseyi. The sequence continues at coordinate 17,135,826 of CP045903.1, read as the reverse complement.
ATTCGAATGAAACTTTGTGGAGTTGTTGAAATGTCAAAAGGAACAAGTGATTAAATTTTGGCATCTCTAAGTGCTTTTTTAATATGCAAATGAGCAAAATACTAATGAAATGGGGTCTCTATTCAGGAGTAGGAAAGAACAAACGCTAAAAAATATTCATTGACGTATTATTGTTCATATATCAGCTCAGGACTATGTTAACCCAGTGACGTAGCTTAAACTTCTTCCACATCCCGTTTCTGAGTGTTTTTTAATATGCAAAATGAGCTAACAGAGAGGAAACAATGATTAGAGATAGAAATCGGCGTGTGAAAGGGAGAATGTTGGAATGGGAATGTTTTGGGGATCGGCGGAGGTACACACTCTCTGAATGTATACATGCCTCTAGTTTTCACTGGCGTTTGTTGGTTTGTTTATTTGTTTGTCAGCAAGATAACTCAATAAGTACTGAACGGATTCGAATGAAACCTTGTGGAGTTGTTGAAAATGCCAAAAGAAACAGTAATTAAATTTTGGCATCTCTAAGTGTTTTTAATATGCAAAATGAGCAAAATACTACTACTAATAATAATAAAATGGGTCTCTATTCAGGGAGTAGGAAAGAACAAACGCTTAAAATATCCATTGACGTAATATTGTTCATTATCAGCTAAGGACTACGTCACTGGGTGCTTAACTTCTTTCTCTTCCCGTCTCCCTCTTAATATAATAATTAAATAAAATATAACGCTAATATTAAGAGCATGATGGAGAAAAGAAAGGAGTTTAAACATCCAGTGACGTATTTCTGAATTGACTAATAATAGTATGACTTCAATGGATATTTTTTAGGATGGCTCTCTCCTCACTCATTATTCACCAACACACCTACTTATGTAGACATATATGATTGGATTGTATTCTGTTAAGTGATTCATAAGTGGGGATCGCGGAGGTTTGCACTCTCTGAGTGTATATATGCCTCTAGTTTAGTATATGTTTAAGTAAAATTGACTTTTTTTGTGGTTCGATAGAATTGCATCCGACAGGATATAAATAAACGTTATAGCTTTCAAATTGGTCTATCGTACCTAGGATCTACTTTTTTGTTGTTATTAAATTAATATGATCTTGCCGTAGATCAATCATAAACAAATAAATCTTTGATTTTTTGTTTAAACCAATGTGTCCAAAAATAATTTAAATGACTCAGTTTTTTCATTAGTGTTAAGATATTTTTCTTTCTTCACCGCAGATGAAACACCTTCGTTCTTCATGAGGAACACCCATAAGAGTGATAATTATAAACTTACACCAAAAGAGATAATATTAAAAAAAATTGGCGCTTGAATATTTAAAAAAAAGTTGCCTGATTTTTTTAATATGAGTTATTGGCATTCTCTTAGAACCACTTTATTTTAACATATAAAGTGGTATATGACGTCCTCTCCGGACCTGAAAATCAGAAAAAAATATGGATATGAGATTTTGAATTGATATTTTCAAGTTTCTAATAGTACTCTTTGGTAATTTCATTTATATTTATGAGAAAATTACATTGAAAGGTGTTTCACTGAAGAAAATGGCAAGATTATGAAAGATTGAAATAAAAAACTCTGTATCCCCGGGTGTTATTTAATATATCTCTGACTTAACAATTATTTTCAATATGTAGTAGCCCAAAAGATTTTATTCGCAATTAAACCTTTAATCATAAAATCGTAAGGGGGGATATCCATCTATCTACCAATATATTTCCCCAAAACTTAACTTTTCATACCTAAATTTTTGGTACAACAACACCTACTAATGTCCATATATACAAAACTAATGAAATTGACGTACATATACTTATTACAATGTGAATCGTACTAATATAACAAAAAGCTGGAAGATAATTTTTTGTTATTTTTATTTTGAGAGAGGACAGTTTTTTGCAAAAGAATTTAAATAAATGAATAATATACTACGCTTTAGTTTATAAGAACACCCTTTATATCGTATTAGTTTTAGAGAAAGTCTACTAATAATTATTTATGCCCAATATATTTCATTACATATGACTTCCACCCACGAGATTAAGGTCTGAAAAACCTTGGGGTAGCTGTGTCTTTTACATCTAAGAGGGGTCGGTGTTTAGTTTTCTTTATCCCTGGACTCCCGGCTGAAGTCCGCCGGAAACCTCCGAAATCAAGATCTACAAAACTTTTGAGCAGGGTATTTTATTGCTCTTTAGAAGGTTCAGAAGTGGATTTCAACCCCATGGAATCCTCCTAGCTGAGGCATGCGAAAATATATTATTTTTAATTCCTTTATTAGTATTAGTTCTATTTCAACATTTATATCCTATTTGTTTTGAAAATGTATATTTTCAAACGGTTGCCCACTGTAAAATGTGAATCTATTCTAAACTAGAGGCATATATATACTCAGAGAGTGTGTACCTCCACCGATCCCCACAACATTCCCATTCAACATTCTCCCTTTCACACGCCCGATTTCTATCTCTAATCATTGTTTCCTCTCTGTTAGCTCATTACCTCCGCCGAAGGAGGTATTGTTTTCACTGGCGTTTGTTGGTTTGTTAGTTTGTTGGTTTGTTTGTTTGTTTGTCAGCAGGATAACTCAAAAAAACTAAACGGATTCGAATGAAACTTTGTGGAGTTGTTGGAAATGCCAAAAGGAACAAGGATTAAATTTTGGCATCTCTAAGTGCTTTTTTAATATGCAAAATGAGCAAATACTAAATGAAATGGGGTCTCTATTCAGGGAGTAGGAAGAACAAACGCTAAAAAAATATTCATTGGCGTATTATTGTTCATATATCAGCTCAGGACTATGTTAACCCAGTGACGTAGCTTAAACTTCTTCCTCTTCCCGTCTCTGAGTGCTTTTTTAATATGCAAAATGAGCTAACAGAGAGGAAACAATGATTAGAGATAGAAAATCGGGCGTGTGAAAGGGAGAATGTTTGAATGGGAATGTTGTGAGGATCGGCGGAGGTACACACTCTCTGAGTGTATACATACCTCTAGTTTTGCATATTAAAAAAGCACTCAGAGACGGGAAGAGGAAGAAGTTTAAGTTACGTCACTGGGTTAAATAGTCCTGAGCTAATTTTTAATTTCTAAAAAGCATTTTTTTCAGACTGAATATAATTTTATTTATTTTTACCATACTTAAAACTACCAAAAGTTCCAATTAACATTTGTTCACACCGCTTCAAACTATGCAATCTTTAATCATTTATATGCCATATGAGTTCCAATCAGAACATTTGCTACTTTGAACTCTTTTCATCGTTTTAAGCAATTTTGAAATTCGAATCAATTTATGCAATTTCGACTTTTTGTTATTTTATGCATTTGTGACCTTTCTATACAGGAATCAAATTGTTGCCGAACAATTTTTTACTAAAAACACAAAAAGTATATATTTTTTATTATTAAAAATCAAAACTATGACGACAGAAAGATATAGAGTAGCCATTTATTCGATATAATTACCGTTAGCATCAATTCGATACGGCTTCTGAACTGGCCACAGGCTCTTCTGACCATCTTATTTTTCATGTTGCCGAATACCTCCTTGATGGAGTCCATCAGGCTGGCCTTGGATGCCATGGGGATATATGTTAGTGTGTCTCCTCGACATAGCCCCAGACAAAATAGTGTAAAAGATTAAAGTCGGGAGAGTTAGGAGGCCACAAATCCTTGGTTCGACGTTATAACAGTTCTCGGTTAACCACTGCATGGAGATATTGGGAACATGATGCTGAGTCCTAGTGTCACACCCATGGCCTTTCTCCGCCCCCTCCTGGATCCAGGGCAGTACCACCTTCTCCATAACATCCAGGTAGATCTCACTATTGACCCGTTTCAAACATGTGGGGATGCATAACATGACCTTCACAGCTGACCACCCCGAACACCATGACCGTTGCAGGGAACTTGGTCTTCATAACCCTCCTCACATGACTAGTGCAGGTGGCTGTCCACCTGTTGTTCTGCTTGTTGACCTTCTGATCTTGACAGAAATTCTTTTCATCAGAGAAAAACCAAAGCATCCTGGGCTCCTTTGGGTGCTTTAGCTTGTTGATCATTTTTGTGGACTTCATCAATATTTTACGTATTTTATACCTTATTTATGATGAACAAAACAAGCTCTTTATCCAATACGTTACATTTTATATATGTATATTAGTATAGTTCAAACTAACATATTGAATATTTGCTAATGGATTATTTTTACAATAGTATTAATATCTGTCAAAAATATCGTAGAATTGATATATTGTAAATTGTAAAAGCTTTCCTTTCCAAATATACATAATTGAAACTTAATTATGTATATACTCGTATCTTCCAAACAACAAAATAATATTTTTTGACAAATATTCCTAGAAATTAGTGATGGGTAATGAGTAAAACTCGTTTTTTAATACTCGAGTTTTATTTAGTAAGTAAAAAAAGTCTTCAAATACTCGACTCGCGCATGAAATCGACTAGCTTTTACTCGTTACTCGGAGGAAAACTCGTTACTCGGAGACAAACTCGTTACCACGTGTAAATTTCTTATTCAACGAAAAACTCGTCCCTTTAAATAATATGTCTGGACCAATCAAGAGCTTCAAAAGGCATTGATTCTTAATAATAATTAGTAATGAGACGGTCTTATTATGGTACTTTATGTAATGAATATGTTATAATTTATTGTTTTAAATAGATTTTACTGTTCCTTTACTAATCATCCTAGCTTCATAAAAAAATATATAAAAAATACATCATCCAAAAGTCAGGAAACGACCAGGATACGTTTTTTTCGCCGGGATCCGGACCGGGACTTTAATTATATTCGTTCCTTTATAATTCTGAAAGAGACGACATTTAAAAAAAATCCTATTATTTTTAAGAATTTTAAAAAAGAAGGTGAGGGCGTTATTTATAATTTTTTTTTTGAAATATTAAGAATTCTTTTCTAAAAAACGTCCTCACTTTCAGAATGACGAGGGAACGAATATATTATTAAAGTCCCAGCCCGCTGATTTTTAGAAACCGGGACGGAACGTTAAAAAAACAGCCGGGCCGGGTACCTGGTCGTTTCCTGATATAATTATATATATATACATATATAATATTTGAGCTGTGAATAAAAAAAATCTCCCTTTTTATATGCATACATAATAATAATGTTTTTGGAATGTCTTTTTCTTTTCAAGCAACTGCAAATGGAACAATCCAGTGAAGAATAATCTTCAGTCTCATAAAAATTACTTGGAAACGTTACTAATTATCTCACAAGGCCTCAATTTAGTGTTTGATGATATTTTTTTCGATCCACTAGTCTTAATCAAGAAAGTTTTGTTCAAAATATACAATGATAATGGAACAAGTATTTCAACGAACCAGAAGTTTGTTTCGAATAACTGAATATTAATTTAGACTTTGATATTAAGTAATTTATTAAAAAATATCACTTCTAGCTCAAAAACTGTAAATCCTAAAAAAATATCAATTATATTAAAACTGAGCGCGAGGGATAAATTTTAGAATTTTACAAAATAAAGGACTTAAACCCCATTTTTTTAAATGAGCAAGAAATCCCAAACTGCATAGAACTTCTATATCGTATGTATGATTATTTCATATCAATCAGGATGTTAAAGGATGATCTAAAAAATACAAGTATTCCAGGAGTATCAAATTTTTCTTCTTTTCCATATATATTAAATAAAAATGAGCTCTTACAAGTAACGAGTTTTTGCGAGTTTTAAATTTTACCCGAGTTACGAGTAAAAACTCGTATATACTCGAGTAATTTTTCTTACTACTCGCCCAAGCTCGAGTAGTAAATTTAAGCTCGTTACCCATCACTACTAGAAATGTAATTTCCAAACGTCTGTGTCAAACAGGGAAACATGAAAAAAAAAAATTATGGGGGAAATTAAACTAATTTCTGCTGTTCTGTTAAATATTTAGTCGAATGATAAGGATCCGTAGGAGGATGGGAGATACACGACTTTATTTCAATAGGAGAAAAACAACAATGACAAATCATGGTCAGCTTAGCAGCTGCCCTGGTCAAAATAAACATCATAAAAATAGTGATGCACTGAAGCGCTACAGTATTCCCCCCCAATGTTTTACGGAGTTAAGCATGATATCTTATAGGGAACTTGACCTGGCGACCAGAAGAAGTTGTTGTGATGGCGGGGCTTTGTAGAGTTGTTGGCAAGGTCTCTGAAGGTAGGAAAGCCGGCTTAACCCTATCGATGCTGACGGTTTCTTGGGTTCCATCCTTGTCGATCTTTAAGGTTTTGTCAGTGCGGTCCACCACTTTGAACGGACCTCTATAAGGAGGGTCTAGAGCTATACCAATCGGGGGCGAACGAAGAAAAATATGAGTTGCCTCCTTCAATTCCCGAGGAATAAACCAAGGGCGATGTTGGTCTCTTGTATCTGTCGGTGCTATCCTTGACATAGTCAGTTGTAATCGTTCGGCAAAATTGGAGACATCTGCAACAGACTTTGTTGAAGTTTTTCCAAAGAATTGACTAGGAAGACGAAGAGATGTTCCATATACGAGTTGACTGGGAGCGTACCCAATGTCTTCCTTTAGCGCTGATCGCATGCCTAATAAAACGTGGGGTAAAGCTTCGAGCCAATTACTATTCGCTGCTCGTAGTGATGCCTTTAATTGCCGATGCATGCGCTCCACCATGCCATTTGCTGCGGGGTGATATGCAGTTGTCTTAAAATGTTGGCAGCCCATGAGAAGATTGAGCTTTTTGAAAAGATTAGATTCAAAGGTTGCAATCCATTTGGTGTGTCTTGTTGTAAGACAGCACCAACTGCAATATCAGAAGCATCAACCATAATGTTAAGTGGGGCAGAAGAGCACGGGTGAGCTAGAAGAGTAGCATCAGTGATGGCTTTCTTCGCGCTATTAAATGCGGAGATGGCATCAGCAGACCAAGTCAGAGTTAAATTCCTTTCTTTGTGTCCTCCCAACATACAATACAACGGATTCAATATCTTTGCACAGTCCTTGAGGAATCTATGATAAAAAGTTAGCATTCCGATAAACTCTCGCAGTTGACGTAGAGATGAAGGACGGGGAAAATCGACAATTGCTTGCACTGTATCCTGCACTGGCCTGATTCCGTCGTGGTCTATGACATGTCCCAAGAAAACTATTGATTTCTTGCCGAGTTCACATTTGTCAGGATTTGTTATCAAACCGTATTGATGGAGGCGCTCAAAAAGTTTTTTGAGATCTTCCCTATGTTGTGACTCTGAATTGCTGGCGACTAAAATATCATCCAAATATACGTAACAGAAATCAAGTCCAAATAATACATGATCAATAAACCTTTGGAAAGTCTGAGCTGCGTTGCGGAGTCCAAATGGCATACGGATGAACTCAAACATGCCAAAAGGTGTGGTAACAGCCGTCTTGGGGATATCGTCTTCTAGGACAGGGATGTGGTGATATGCTCGAACTAAGTCAACTTTGGAAAATATAGATGAACCTCGTAGACGCGCGGTAAAGTCCTGAATGTGGGGGATCGGATATCGATCTGGAATTGTACAAGCATTCAAGGCTCGATAATCTCCACAAGGTCTCCAGTCTCCATTTTTCTTGGGAACCATGTGCAGAGGAGAGGAATAAGGACTTGAAGACGGACGGATAATCCCCAATTCGAGCATGTGGTTAAACTCGTCTCTCGCTGCTTTAAGTTTGTCGGGAGGAAGTCTTCTAGCTTTGGCGTGAACTGGTGGACCTTTCGTCTCTATATGATGATATATGTCGTGCGTGCAAGCTGTATTGAAATTTGCTGGAACCATTAGAGAAGGGAATTTCTTAGTGGTTAAATTTATTGATGAAAGGGAAGTGGGTATCCCTACAGCTGCTAATTTTGTTATGCCATCAATCAGCTTGGCCCGTCGACTCTCTGGAATTAAGTCAAAATAGCTGAGGAAATCTGCGCCTATAATAGAATGGCTGACATTAGCGATGACAAATATCCATCTAAATGTACGCCGAAGGCCCAAATACAAGGTGACCGAACGTTGGCCATACGTTGCTATGGGTGTGGCGTTAGCTGCTGTTAGTGTGTGTCCTCTAGGTTGTTGCCGGTCTTTGAAAGAAGCCTTTATAACGCTTATTTCAGCTCCAGTGTCTACAAGAAATTGTTGCTTCGTATTTCTGTCACTGATAAAGAAAAGACGACTACCGGTTGAAGGAGGGATGTGTGTCGCCATTACATCGCTCTTTTGGAGTTTCCCTGCCAAGTGCAAGGACTTACGCATCTATTTGCCTTTTGTCTAAAACGATTATGAAAGTAACACAGTCCCGAAGAGTTATTTCTATTACGGGATCCACTCCTACTGGGTCGACGCCCATTATTAAGGGTAAGGTTCCTGATTGCTTCCTCTAAGCTCGATATTCTCCTTTCAAGCTGTTGGAGACCCGTAGGAGGAGATGCGCCAACCTGCGAGACACTAGGGCAAGAAACCTCCATTATCTTATTGGCCAAGACAGCCAACTCATCCAAACCTGCCGTTGACGTAGTAACCACTGCAGCCACAGTAGTAGGGAGGCGTTGGATGAAAAGGGTTTTTAAAATGCTATCATCCACTGCAGCCGTGCCTATTAGATGTCGCATGCGACGTAAGAGTTGAGATGGCTTCCTGTCTCCCAGTTCCTCGGTCAACAAGAGCTGTTGAAGTCGACGTTGTTCCGACGCCGACAGCCTCTCAATAAGCGCGTTCTTCAAAGCCTCAAATGGGTCCCTAGACGGAGGATTGATTATTAGATCCCTAGCCTCCGTAGCCACTTCTAGACTTAGGGCTCCCACCACATGATTAAATTTAGACTCTGAAGAGGTAATTCTCTTCGATTTAAAAAGAGCTTCTACTTGCCCAAACCACATTTGGGGGTCGCTGACCCAGAACTCCGGGAGTCGGACTTGTGTGACAGATGAAATGTCCGAGGAGTTGAAAGGCGGGTTCCGTTCCGGGTGTGTTTGCGCCGGAGTAGTGAAGATGTCCCTGGAGTGATGAGGCTCCCCGGAAGATCCTGTTGAGGGCTCCTTTGTCGGGATGGTTTGATTCCTACTCTCCAAATCGTGCTTTGCGTCTTCCATCCTAACCTGGCTGCGTTTTTTTTCTTCTGAAGGGGTCACCAATGTAGTCGAATGATAAGGATCCGTAGGAGGATGGGAGATACACGACTTTATTTCAATAGGAGAAAAACAACAATGACAAATCATGGTCAGCTTAGCAGCTGCCCTGGTCAAAATAAACATCATAAAATAGTGATGCACTGAAGCGCTACAAATATTATAAAATAATGAGGAAAATATTTTCACAAACTTTTGCTTCTTCTGAAAGAAAACATATTTTTATCGAACACAATCTTTTTATTGTTTATCATAAACTCATTATTAGGCTAAGAAACAAATCAAATTACCCTGTGATGTTTCGATATAAACAATTTTGAGAGTAAATGACCACAGGAAAAGTTCAGCCTGTTTTATTGCATATAACGGATTACAAAATCGTTATAACTTTAAAATAAATGTCAATATTTAAATGGAAATAAAAGTATAAGCTTTAATTGTATTACTTCAAAAATGATATTAAAGATAGCTTTAAAAAATCTATTTTCTTATAGATTGCATTTTTAAATTAAATTTAAATCATTTTATCGGTTTTGTTAGAATTACTATTTTTTGTCAATGGAGCAATACACTTTGAGCAAGGAACTTGATTCTGGATATTTAAAATAAATTTAATATACGAATAAACAATCTCATGTAATATTATTTGAGTACATAGTTTTGGTCAATATATTGTGCTATAATTTTTGTGTTATTTTAAGCCTATCAGGACTCCCAATCAGACAAAACAAACCAATATTAATGGATTCTCTGAAATATCTTTAAAATATACAATTTGAGAAAAAAAGTTATTTACTTTCTTTATTTCATTATTAAATGTTATTAACTTATATCGAAGTCACAAACTTGTATTTGTTGTAAATTTCATTTAATAGTTAAAAGTTTTTTTCCCTTTTTCCTTTCATTAAATAATTTAGAGCTCATTAAATCTCCATCTTCTTTCACCATATATTAATTAAATCCATAATAGAGAAAATACATGTAATTTTTTTTTTCAAAAGTTTATGCTAAAATATATACAAAACTGATGCTATTAAGTAAAAAATACAATATATAAAATTTAGTTCATAATTATAGCAACAAACATGAACCAACTATTTAATTTCTCCAAAAGTAAAACTTAAACTATTAAAATATAAATACTAACAACGAAGTGTAAAGGATCATTTATTTATTTTTAAATTTCTTTAAAAGTAATTTTAAAGCATCTCTTAAGACGTTGGAACGGAGGGGACATATTTCACCAAATCGCCAGCTAGCGTCCACGAGTTGTCCGTGACCGAAGGGATCCGGAGGTCCAATGCAGCATATCGAGCGGAGGCGGATATTCATATTGCTCTAAGGTCCAGCGGCTGCAGGGGACGATCCAATGTAAGGCTCTTTGCCACTAGGGCTTTGGCACTAAGTAGAGCGTTGTTTATAGCTTTTGTCCTCGCGGAAGCCCTTTGACTTGAAGGGCTAAATAAAATAGAGGCTTTGCAGTACTTTCCAGCGTTAGGTGCATCCATGCCCCTGACATTTAGTTTTATGAATCTCACCCATAGGTATGTCTACCGATCGACACTCTGCAAAGGCGTGAATTATAGAGTTAAAAATAACACCACAGTCTTTGCAAGGGCGGGAAAACTTGAGGAGATTTGCCGAAATCAGTAACTGTGAAGTGAATTGTCTTCCGTCCGTTATACAGCTAATAGAATGCCGGATACGATTACTCCACTCTCTCGGAAGATTCAGGAGTTTTAAGAATGCATCGCAAATGAGATTGCACTCCGACAATCCCATATGCACAGGGGGAGTTAATTTTAAAACCAGGGCTTTAGCACATTATGGAGATTGGCCGCCCGTAACAATGGAAACCGAAATCTTCCATGATTAAGAGAGTCATGGTGATGTAAGTTGTGGATAGTTAATATACCCTTATTGATTGCGAGTTTCTCAAGATCCTCTGGAGTTCCTAAGTTCTTGAAGAAAATGCCTTTTTGAAGAATTATATCTTATGATATCAACAACGGAGTCCTTTTCAAATATTGGTGTGTTTTCCAAATGATTCTTTGGGCACAACCCCAAGTAACCGAAAGGCTAGAGGTAATGCCGTTTGGTAATTTATTTTTTATAAAAAATAATAGAATATTAAGTAATTTCCAAAACATTAATTGAGTTGAGCTTCAGACAAAAAACAAGAGGTGATAAGTTTTTTTTACCTCCTTACGGATGCAATGGAATCTTTGGCCCATTATGTAAAGGAATTTCCACATATCATGAGATCTATAGATGTTTTAAGGGAACATTTTATTGAAAAGTGTGGTTTGTAAGTGGAAATAAGAAAATTTATTTATTTTTATGCAGACCCATTCCAGAGTGAAATTAAATTATAACATGAAGTGTAAATCTTAGATATATCAATTAAGAGCCAATATAGTCCTGATACATGCCAAAAATAGTGGATTGTGCTTTGAATATGCTAAAGTTGTAGTGTTTTTATAAATGATAATGTATTTTTATGAATGTGAGAAATTTTTTATGAATGCTAGTATTTTGTTTATTTGTGGATTAAAAAATTTAAAATTAAAAACAGTTGTAACAAAAAAAACCTCGTTTTAAACATTCGTTATTCTTCAAAACCAACCTTTTTAAAATGTAGGTCTGAGTCAATTTACAACAATTGGAATTTAACATATACTTTTCAGAAAGTCAGCACTGTGCTATATATATATATATATTGCAAGATAATTACAAAAACCCACTGAAATTGAAGTAAAAAATTGTTTCGGAGGTAAACCTGGTAGTCCTAAAGGAAATAATGGAGGAATTTGGAGGGGTGGTTGGAGGGTTTGAAATTGTACCCCATTCGACTTTGGATGAGGGATGCGTGGATAAATCATTCATAAAAGTATTCAGCTCCACAATGTCCGGAAGGATTAAATTTCGCTTGAAACCTAATAAAAAGTTCGCAATGGTTATTTCAGTTAGAGGACGTAAAGTAAAACTTTTATCGACTTTACAAAAAGAGCAGTGCTACAAGTGTCTCAATTCGGACATACGAAGATCACATGCCATTCCTCTAGCAAAAATAGCTTTATTGATTTCTATAAGAACTTTAGAAAAGGGCTTCGTCTTTCAGTAAGGATCTGTGGTGAGGAAGAGATGAAAGCATTAATGGAAATTGCCCGTCAGGAAGAAGAAGAGGAACAGAGTGAAAAACCCTCTTTGGGAAGTTCTTTATCCACCCAACCTGCTAAAACTACCAATGATACAGTTAAACCTATTTCTAATTCAGTATGCAAAGGACCTTCAATGGAAGAATCATCATTTCTTAAAGGACAAAACACCTTTATTGAGGGATGACTGGACGAAGGTTTTGTTCTGAGGTAGTACAATCACTACAAAGAAAACCACATCGTTCTAGAGCCTAAAAAGAATAAAAGATTCCTTAGTAGCCCAAAGACAGAGAACAGCAAAAAAACAAGAGACTATGACTTGAACGAGCTGGAGTCTACACTCCATAAAAATTATATTACTCAGATAGAGACCTGCTATTAGATAAAACTAAGGATAATAATATTCTTGTCCGTTCGGATAGTTTCTCGGGCATCAACAGTCTAGACACACAGCCCAGGGATCTTTTAACGTTGAAAGTGTTCAAGTGCAAGCAGGCCCTGGAGTGTAGCAATTGAGACATTACCATTGAGCGAGTGGGAGACGAACAGAAATTAATATGCAGATGCTCTGGCAAAAGCAGGAGCCCATACGTACATTGCAGTTTCGCTGCCCACGAGAATTGGTCCAGCCAAGGGTGCTCTAAGGGAGGCATCCATACCCATGTGGAAGGCCAATTGGCTAGAAATGGGCTCCTGCAGGCAGACAAAGTATTTTATTTCCTGAGCCCTATCTTGGGAAGAAGATGTATCATTAGCTTTCATGACACGAATTACATCCATGGCTAATGGCCAAATTAATCTAATTAATGTTCAACGAATGGGAAGGTCGGGAACTCCAACCTTCCGTCTCTGCGAAGAGGAAGATGAAACTCCAATTCATCTTATCTACGATTGTCCACGGACCTGGATTGAAATGGACGAAACGGTATTGTAGACCAGAGAAAGGAAAAAGACGCTGGAGGAATTTCTTATAAATACTTATAATTATTTATCCAAATTTAATATGTTATATATAAAATTAGTAGAGCTTAGACAGTTGTCGACCGGCTGATACCGAATTAAAAATAAATATTTATGGGAAAAATTCATGTTGAAACTGAACATGCCTGTATATCGTAAATAATCTATAAATAATGTTACATTTTATTTATTGCCAACGAATGCATTTACAATCCAACAAACTATGGAATAGATAATGCACTGTCTTGGTATAATTATAATTATCGTCTAAATAACCATTAAAATTAGACAACAAATTAGATATTGGGAATGGAATAATTACAGTAGAATATAATTTGGGCTATTATAATATTGATGCAAAAGCATCGTAATTTAAACAATCCTGCATATTATTATTTTTTCTTCAAACCAGTCTGTTTATTAAGAAAATAAATAAAAATGATATATTTACATAAAACCCAAAGCAAATGTGTTATAAAAACATAAATAAACATTTTAGTTTTAAACTTTTGGAACACAAACAATAAAATATTATGTAAACATAAAATAAAATAAATTATCTTTTAAAATAATTTTACAATCAATTCTACACAACTATTAAATATTTAAAACTTTGAACGCAGATGTTAAAAATAAAACATAGAAATATTCAGAAGGCTATATATTACTATAACTTCTTGAAATAATTTTTATCAGTTTTTTATGTTTGAGGGAGAGACTTGGGAAATACTTAATGGTTCTTCCGGCAGACGTCCACGTTGCACCTTCTTCCAGCGAGGGTATTTTCAAAGATAAAGCCGCATATCTTGCTACTGCCGACAAAATATATTCCTTAGTTCGAAGGGATGCAGGGGTTCGCTGAAGGACAGCTTTTGACTTATCAGAACCTTTGAGTTTAAGTACTAAAGTTAAGTGCCTTAGACTCTGGTGATTTGTTGTTCTTTCCGAGGCCGAAGAGAACGATGCCTTTTCAGGGATTTGAAGATTCACAACGAAGGTTAGGTGAGTTTAAAAGAATAATCTTTGAGAATTTTCACCACCCGACACTCCACTAATACATGAAGTGTCGAGTTGAATAAACACCCACAATCTTTACGTGGTCTTGTAAAAAAAAACAAAAGATCGGCCTAAATCATCCATTGAAAAGTGAATTTCCTTCCATCATGCATGCCAAGTAATGATTCAAGAATCCGATTGCTCCATTTCGAGGGGAGGCCAAGGGGATCCAAATATTTTTTGCAAATTTTGTCCACCTTTCCTTTATGAGATGTGGAGATATTTTCAAGTGTCATGATGTCGATATAATTTGTTGGTGAGATGTCCTTGTCAAAGGATACATAAATCATCCATTTTAAAATATATTTCTTTGTAGAGGTCATGAATTGTAAGGAGTCTAAATATGATGGCTTCTCCCTCCAAACTCTCTGGTCGTGGTAGATTTCGAAAGTAAAAGTTCTTGTGGGCGTTCTTGTGGACGGTAGTCATAATAACTTTTTTTCTTTTTTTTTCTTGGCCAATGGGCATATATTATCAACAGGTTCCTTTTATACAATAAAGAGGTTCTTAAAATTAACTTTCAAAGATAAAAAACATGTCAATCACAAAAATATTATAAAATAAGACATATAATTATTTATCAAAGAAAAAAAAAAGACAATTTATAAGTGTAATAAGATATTTGAGTGTAAAATAGCTACTGGGAGGATTCCTGACAGGTCGTTGTCGTTGATGGTACGCAATTTGTATATTATAAATTGGATTTTGGTGATGACGGCGTCGCATTTAGCATTCGAGGAAGTTGAGAGGAAGTCCTCTTCACTGATGGTGGTGTTAAAACTTCCTTCGATGATACGACGAACAGCTTGGTATGTTTCATTTAGAGCTGGGCACTTCCATAATAAGTGATCCGTGGTTCGGGCTGACCTTTGCAGAAGAAGCAATTTTGGCGTGTGTCGTTGAAATTTTTTGCAGCCACCTCTAAAGAACCAGTGAGTACACGGTATTTAAACCATTTTTCCGACTATGTTAATAAATTGCTTATTACTGCCGCAATAAATTCACTTGTACTCCTCGCGATCCCGCGTCTTCTTAAATATCCTTCGTAAGGTGCTAGGGTAGGGACAATAGATGATTTTCTAAGCTCCCTTGTTGATACGGTTGATAGTTTGAGACGATAAGGTAGGAGTGGCCGTTGAATTACACTTGGCCTGCCAATTTGGTGTAGCAAGAACTTATGAGCAAGTTTGTTAATTACTGAAGAAGAATTGATAACGTCGCCGGCTATTTGAGCGTTAAGAGTTCTTGGAGTATGAGAGTTTAGACTCTCGACAACAGGCTTCTCCCATCCTAAAAGCGACTCATATCTTTCGATTATGTCTTTAGAACCGTTGGAGAATTGTTGCATACGAGCCGAGTGTGTCATAATAACTATTTATGGCATATCATAAATATAATGATGCGGCATTTTTCGAATGGATGTTGTAGTTATTTTTAATAACTATAAGCACAACATATGCATATGAACTAAACTGATGTTAATATCCTAGAAACAATTGTAAATTAGTATTTTGGATTTAAAAATATGTATAAGGTAACTTTTAATTTTCCAATGAAAACATTAAACAATACGTCAAAAGTTCTTAGACGTAATACATAAGTATAATAACTAAAGATAATAGTTTTCTTTAATATGTAAACATATTTTAAATAACCTAAATATTTATTTGGGGACGCATGTTCGAATCCCGAGAGGGGATGGTATTTTTTGGTCTACCTCAATGATAAGATCTTAGGTTCGATAGACTAATTTTAATGCTATAATGCTTATTTATATACAGTCGGATGCAATTCTAATGAAGCATATAGACAAAAAAATGAATATATAGAAAATAAAAAAATTCAATACTCATGGAAAAAAAATGTTCTTATACTAAGCATGAAGACTACACTTAACGATTTCTTTTACAACAAATGGTGTCACCGATATATAAATGACCAAAAGATGAAGCATAAACGCTCCATGCTTAAAACCCATCAAACACCGACATCAAGATGCCCAACTTCTTGTCCAAGCCTACACCGGACATGGACCATTTCTCTCTCATTTGAGTAAATGGAAAAACACGAGTGAAATATTTGATCTCTGTTTGGAAGAACCACAGACTGCTCATCATTTAATCTACAAATGTCCGCTTTGTCCTACGAAAGGCACCTAGTTCGCAAGAGGAGGATGAGGAAACAAAAATAATCAAGTTTTTAAAATGTACAAAGATGAAAAATGTTATAATGATTTTTTTTTAATAAGAAACTTTATTGATTTAGAGAAATTACATATATAAATATATATAAATAAACATTCTAGTTTAAAATTAGATCTCTAAACAAAAGTTAAAAGGCGAAAAAAAACAATACTGCATAACATAAAACAAAACTTAAAAACAAACACATATTCTTGAAATATACCACAAACACATCAAATTAAAGTACATTAAACACAAAAAATAGTCAAAACATTATATATCGACAATATAACATGATAAATATAAAACATACAACAATAATATTTGGGAGTTAATTTTACCACCCAGACCAAAGATAATTCAGGATAATTCCAAACACCCCTCCTTAAAATAAAAAGAACTAGGATAAAATCTTTTTAATTTTTGATGACATTTTATTATATGTTTAAAAAATTTCATGTGTTCGACGGCACAAGAGGGATAAAAACGAACTAAATTACCAGTATAATTCCAAGCGTCATTACTTGAGCTTGGAATTTTAATTGTAAGAGCGGAGTAACGTGTAGTGGTTGATATCATGATGGCTCGCAAATCATCCTTGCAAACAAAGTTATCACTTGCTAGCCTATTTGCGATATAGCTCCTACAGCTCAAAAGTGAAATTTCCAAAGCACGAGTTTTTGAAGAACTTCTGGGATTGGAATTCAACCCAAAGAGAAGGATACCAGGAATAATATTTTTGGTGACCCCTTTGATATTTAAAGATATAAACTCCTTCAAGATGCTCAGAGCAGGACAGTTTGCAAAAGCATGAGAAATTTTATTGAACAAAAGTCCACAGTCTTTGCAAGGAGCATTAAAGAAAATAGTGCCAGAGGATACTTGAAACTGTGCAGTGAATCTTTTTCCATCGTGTATCTTTGACACAGAGCGAATTATTCTAGGTTTCCAAGTTGTTGGGAGATTTAATTCTTGTAGAAACTGATCACATATTTTTTCGGCATCTTCTTTGGAATTTGACGCATAAGACATCCTTAAATGCCATGGGATCGGAACTTGATGTCTCAATGCAGCCTTCTTTAAAGGAAAGGAAAATTTTCCACAGTAAAACATTGATTCTGGCTTCAAATCATGAAACGATAAAATTTGTTGAGATAGAGCCATCCATTCCAACTCTTTTGGTTCTAAAAGATTTTGGAATAAAACTTTTTTTGACAATTTTGACGAATTATATCAATTGTAGACGTCGAAGAAAACAAAGGTTTGCCTTTCCAAATTAATCTTTGGAGGGACGCTAAAAAAGGAGATACGTCCTCCAGTTTTTCATTAATAAAATCCGTTCCAAGCATTAGCCACAGAAATGCCGGGCTTGATGTAAAAACAGACCGCCATTCAGTCTGTGGATGAATAGATAAGTCGATAACAACTTTCTGATAAATTTTAGGTATTATTTTTGAGAGTAAACTTAGTCCTCCACCTATGTGAGATCGTGGTCTCTTAAGGGCACTTAGATAACTCTTATGAAACAAGTGACCAAGCCAAATGTCTTCTTCTACTATTGCGCGCTCAGCAAGCCACGGAATAGACGAAGCTTTATATAAAACAGCTGGCACGACCAAGTAGTTGTAGAGGTCAATCCTCTTCTGTAGGTTAAAGTTTCTCCAGCGTGGAATTGAGAGACTGATTTGATTTTTTATCTTTAGCCAATTTGATTGAGAGGCTCCTGTGGATTCCCATGAAATACCTAAAATGTCCAGGGTTTGTTTGACGGAACAACCTGCAATCTGTAGATCATTCTCAGGGTTCCATTTGCCCATTGAAAGAATTGATGTTTTCTTTTTGTTAATTCTTAATCCCGATCTCTTTTCAAATTTTTTGAAGTGGTTTATTAATATTTCAATACGCTTAATTAATTGTATTTCCGAGTTGGCCTCTATCATTAGCGTAACATCGTCTGCATATAAATCGATAATGTTCTTTGAAAACCCGAAATCAACTCCAAACCCTTTGTACTTTTTATTACTGAGTCGCTCAGCTCAATAAGTCCAATAATAAATAAAAGTGGAGCCAAAGGGCAACCTTGACGACAGCTTTTTTTAGAATTATGGGATCACTCTCTATTCCCCCCATGGAGATAGTTGAGGTACCATTATAAAGGAGAGCTCTAATAGGATTAAAATATTTTTTTGGGAGATTCTTTTTAATTGACCTAAAAATATGCCTATGTTGTATGGTGTCGAAAGCTTTGCTAAAATCTATGGCTATGATAGCTCCAAAAGTCTCTCTTTTCTGTAAAACTTGAATAGCTGTTCCTATATTTCTTAAAATATCACCGATTTGCCTACCCTTAAGGAAGCCCTTTTGTTCTTTCCCTAATTAGCACTCAATTGAGGCTCAATTTGACCAGAAAGAACACCCGATAGAATTCGGTAGCTTTCGGTGAGCACCGTAATAGGACGCCAATTGTTCACATCTGTTGCTGAACCTTTCTTGGGTATTAGGGTGATCCGGCCTTTTGTTATTGACTTTGGAAGTTTTCCACGAATTTCCATCGACTTTCCTAGTTCAACAAGATATGGAACGATTTCTTCCAAACATTTGGTGAATATTTTTCCGCCAATGCCATCAGGACCTGAAGCTTTTTCGTCCTTGAACTTTTTCCTCATGAACTGAGTGATGGTATTTTCTGTAAAAATAGAATGAATACCACGCTTTGGACGCGGAAAATTAGCCCTATCGCCGCCGACAAGCTTTTGAAATTGACTATGAAAGATGTTTAATATATCTTTAGAATTTGTTAGTGATTTACCATCAAAAACTATTTTTTTGACGATAGATGTTGAGTACTCTTTGGGAGGAGGTGTTTTAGCCGTAACGAAACAGAGTTTTCCCTTTCAATTCTTCTTTTAAAATCTATTTCTGCAATTTCTGACATACGAAAGATATTTGTAGTATCTTTGGAAATGTAACGTAAAAACAGAGAATCATTATCAAGAAGAACATCAAGGCTTTTTTGGAAGACCACTTCTTTATGCCGTTTTTTGCGAATATATTGCAAAGTAGTTGACTGAACTAAATAGGATAAAAGGAATGCGAGTTTTTTTGGTTTAAAAGAATTATTAAAATTTTGAATAAAACGTGCTTTAAGAATTTTAATAAAATCTTCATTCAAAATTATCCATTTTGGGACCCTGAAACGCCTTTTCAGCCGAACTTGATGAAAACCAATCTCAATAAGCTTATGGTCCGATGCATGAAAAGGACGATATTGTGCATTTATAGTCTTTGCCTGAATAGGGGAGGAAGCTAAAGCTAAGTCTATCCTAGACGACTTATTTCCACACCTCCACGACACATTGTCTTCTGGACTAAAAGCTTTGACTAAATCGTGTAAATCGAGGATATTGATGAGATTGGAAAGTATTTGAATATTAGGATACCGCCCATTCGATTTATAAAGATCTACATTAAGATCTCCTACAATTAATAAGGATATAAACTATTTTTGCAACTATTGATAACACAGGCCAACAAAAATCAACAAAAAAAAAAGGTCGGACTAATTTTCCATAATTCTTATAGAGTTTTATCCACTGATTCCGAATATGGTATTCATTTTTCAAAGTTAGTGATAAATTCAGAGCAAAATGGATTTCATTTTTTTTAGTATTTTTAGATTCAGAGCCATTTTTGGCATACAAGGACTGAAGTATAGAAAAAATAAAAAGCAATTATTTGATAGAGCTTAGATCAAAGTACTCATTCCAATTTTTAATTCGTCTCTGGCACATTTAAACTTTAAAATATATGTCATTTTGTACGAAAAATGAAGGGTTTTTCTTAGAGACTCACTGATCCTCACTGTTCCTCACTCACAGGTCTTACATGATTAAAAATTCATATGAATATGAAGAAAAAATATCAAGCTTTAATTTGATAGCTTAATGTTCCATAAAATGCCTTATTTTAATCAAAATTAGCAAATGAATATTTTTTTAATCCTCTCCATTTTGCCCTTTTTAGAGAAATTCATAAGTCACCCAGTGAGATAGAAACAGAGAGAGAGAAACTGACGTCACAACGTATGTAAACAATAAAGAGTAATTTTCCTTCTTTCATTGGAATTTGAGTGTTTTTTCCCGGAAATCTTCCGAGGATCCAAGATTCCTAATGAGTGGCCTGCCGGCTGTGCCGTCGTACACAACATTTGTGAGAAGAATTCATCGTGACACGGCCTCGGATCAAGCATGGAGCAAGGAGTGGAAGCTTAGGAGGACATGACTCCCCAGAGGGTGCTTAGCCTATTCTCTTTGCATCAAAGAGGATGATGAGTCGGAGACAGACAGACATACCCTCAAGGACATTACCCCCCCCCCCCCCCCCTCCTCTCTCTTCCTTAAGGCTGGTTGGCTGGCTCATTCCGTCTGCTCAAAGAAGATGACGTGTCGGGCACCCCGGAGGGAGGGAGGAATGGACTCCCGTGAGAGAGAAAGAGAGAGTCATTGCCTTTGTCCTGTCTACCTACTAGCCTATTCTATCGGGGAGTCTCCTTTTCAAGTGAATCCATCGTTTTTTGCAGCAGAAAAATGAATTACTTACGTTTTCGTTTGCAAAATTCACCTTTTATTAACTATGCAAAAGATACAGCGGGACGACCTCCCTTCCAGTCACCCACCCACGTCCTTCAAACTCATAGCCGCCGCCCCGAGGAGCCCAAGAGTGTACTTCCAAGATAAAAACAAGACATCCAACAACACAATCCTTTCAACAGCCACAAATCACAATGATACACATAATTCATTTATGAAACGTGCAGTTGTCTGCCCACCGATCCATCGCCGTCCTTTATTCCGGGGGGGGGGGGGGGTCCACCTGCCCTACATCCTCTCATACTGAAACAGAGCACCATTTCAACAGTAGCCGCCGGGCATGCCATGAAGATACCACACAAGCGACCCTGCATGGACCTGGGGAGAGACTCCCATCCCCCACACACTCTAGAAGGCGGACCAAACACCACCACGCCCTCGCCTGCATTGGCTTCACTCTTCACGTCACTCTAAATCCATTCTTGGGAACTAAGCAAAGACTTGCCAACACTCTCAGGTGGAAGCCATCTCCCCCATGGGGCTCGAGTCCTCTACGGAGCGCTATGGCATCCGCTTCACCAAGGACGACCTCCTCCAGATGATTTAAAAGTGAACAGGGACATCGCAAAGGCCGAGTCACAAATCGACAATCTAACCCTTCCCAATAAGCATTCCATTTACATTATGCCCTCCGGGAACAACGCCTGGGCACCCGACGGGCCATCTGCTAGAGACAGACATCAAGCAACTTTAAGAACAGAAGCTGGAGAACTAGAAAATGCATTCCTACGCTGTAATTGTGACAGGATTTTGGAAAGTTCTTTACACTACGTGTTGTCCACCCAGCCGCCCGCAGGACCTAGCCTTAGCCACGGAGCTGAAATGAGCTAGTCTTTAAAGAAATAGCAATCGTACAAGAACTGTTACAATTATCTTCAAATCATTGGGACAGCAAATTTAAAACCTGATTGTCGCTCATTGAACTTGTTTTGATATGTAAGGTGCATGAAAATAAAAAGGAATTAATTACATTTTAAACATTCTTTTAACTTATAGATTGTTGCCTAGACTTCAATAACTTATTTAGTGGTTTTGCACTGCTGAATCCCAAATGCCTTCGGATCTGGATGGCAGTATGGTGAAGATTTGATCAAATTATATCCCAAAGTTTCTACTAAATAATTATTATCAATGTTAAAAATAATTATTAAATCGTATGAAGCATTAAAAATGATTTTTTGATAGAACTTTTACATTTGTATACTTTGTTTGTCATGATAGCCCTCATTTGCTTTCCTTTTAGATGTTCTAATCGGTTGTTATTAATTTTTAATATGTGCTGAAAGGCTTATCAGGCGGGGATTTTTTTTAACTAAAATGCTCAATGATGTCAAAGTACGTAATTCCTCTTCTACGTTTTATATGTACATATATTATGTGATGTAAATTTTTTGAGCCTGAATAAAAAATAAAAAAATTACTCAGTAAACTATTTATTTTTTAATTCTTGATAGTGGCTTAGATTTCAACAACTTATTTAGAAGTTTTGCACTGCTTAATCAGGAAGTGATATCCGTTTATCTTCATCAGGTCAGGTTTTAATGCTAAATTGATTTTAAAGAGCCATTTTGTGACAAAAATTCATAACATTTTGTTTATTATCAGCTGACTTTTCATGTGTATCGTCCTATATTTTTAAAATAAGAAAAATGATATTTCAACAACATATATTAATTATCTGATTGTATATTTTAAACTGAATTATGTCCATTATAAATACGTGTAAATTGCATGTTGCCATTTTTTAGCACAGGGATAAAATAAGTATGATAATAATTTAGTTGAGTTAAATAATTTAAGTGTTCCTATAAAATATAAGAATAAATAATATTTTTGAATCGAACTAGATCATTTAATTCCTTTTGGGAAAATGGATGTGGAGTATCATCTTCAAAAACCATTTATTCTTCTTCAGGGTCTTCAAAACTTGAGGCATCTTCGTCACTAATGTTAGGAAGTTCTTCGAAGATAGGCACTGGAATTTCTTCACTGTGGGCTACAGGACGGCGTGCTGATAGAACATCAGGATATTTGAGGCTGTCCCGCTTCTTTCTGTTCATCCCACTAAATCAATAGCGCAAAAGTAGCAGTCTGTGATATGGTTTGTTGGCTCCTTACAAACCATGGAATGCTTATTGGGAAGGGTTAGATCGACGATTTGTGACTCGGCCTTTGCGATGTCCCTGTTCACTTTTAAATCATCTGGAGGAGGTCGTCCTTGGTGAAGCGGATGCCATAGCGCTCCGTAGAGGACTCGAGCCCCATGGGGGAGATGGCTTCCACCTGAGAGTGTTGGCAAGTCTTTGCTTAGTTCCCAAGAATGGATTTAGAGTGACGTGAAGAGTGAAGCCAATGCAGGCGAGGGCGTGGTGGTGTTTGGTCCGCCTTCTAGAGTGTGTGGGGGATGGGAGTCTCTCCCCAGGTCCATGCAGGGTCGCTTGTGTGGTATCTTCATGGCATGCCCGGCGGCTACTGTTGAAATGGTGCTCTGTTTCAGTATGAGAGGATGTAGGGCAGGTGGACCCCCCCCCCCCCCGAATAAAGGACGGCGATGGATCGGTGGGCAGACAACTGCACGTTTCATAAATGAATTATGTGTATCATTGTGATTTGTGGCTGTTGAAAGGATTGTGTTGTTGGATGTCTTGTTTTTATCTTGGAAGTACACTCTTGGGCTCCTCGGGGCGGCGGCTATGAGTTTGAAGGACGTGGGTGGGTGACTGGAAGGGAGGTCGTCCCGCTGTATCTTTTGCATAGTTAATAAAAGGTGAATTTTGCAAACGAAAACGTAAGTAATTCATTTTTCTGCTGCAAAAAACGATGGATTCACTTGAAAAGGAGACTCCCCGATAGAATAGGCTAGTAGGTAGACAGGACAAAGGCAATGACTCTCTCTCTTTCTCTCTCACGGGAGTCCATTCCTCCCTCCCTCCGGGGTGCCCGACACGTCATCTTCTTTGAGCAGACGGAATGAGCCAGCCAACCAGCCTTAAGGAAGAGAGAGGAGGGGGGGGGGGGGGGTAATGTCCTTGAGGGTATGTCTGTCTGTCTCCGACTCATCATCCTCTTTGATGCAAAGAGAATAGGCTAAGCACCCTCTGGGGAGTCATGTCCTCCTAAGCTTCCACTCCTTGCTCCATGCTTGATCCGAGGCCGTGTCACGATGAATTCTTCTCACAAGTTGTGTACGACGGG
>CP045903.1:17034881-17111362 GCA_013387185.1 Caligus rogercresseyi | reverse complement strand
GGGTTCCGTTCCGGGTTGTGTTTGCGCCGGAGTAGTGAAGATGTCCCTGGAGTGATGAGGCTCCCCGGAAGATCCTGTTGAGGGCTCCTTTGTCGGGATGGTTTGATTCCTACTCTCAAATCGTGCTTTGCGTCTTCCATCCTAACCTGGCTGCGTTTTTTTTCTTCTGAAGGGTCACCAATGTAGTCGAATGATAAGGATCCGTAGGAGGATGGGAGATACACGACTTTATTTCAATAGGAGAAAACAACAATGACAAATCATGGTCAGCTTAGCAGCTGCCTGGTCAAAATAAAATCATAAAAAATAGTGATGCACTGAAGCGCTACAAATATTATAAAATAATGAGGAAAATATTTTCACAAACTTTTGCTTCTTCTGAAAGAAAACATATTTTTATCGAACACAATCTTTTTATTGTTTATCATAAACTCATTATTAGGCTAAGAAACAAATCAAATTACCCTGTGATGTTTCGATATAAACAATTTTGAGAGTAAATGACCACAGGAAAGTTCAGCCTGTTTTATTGCATATAACGGATTACAAAATCGTTATAACTTTAAAATAAATGTCAATATTTAAATGGAAATAAAAGTATAAGCTTTAATTGTATTACTTCAAAAATGATATTAAAGATAGCTTTAAAAAATCTATTTTCTTATAGATTGCATTTTTAAATTAAATTTAAATCATTGTTATCGGTTTTGTTAGAATTACTATTTTTTTGTCAATGGAGCAATACACTTTGAGCAGGAACTGATTCTGGATATTTAAAATAAATTAATATACGAATAAACAATCTCATGTAATATTATTTGAGTACATAGTTTTGGTCAATATATTGTGCTATAATTTTGTGTTATTTTAAGCCTATCAGGACTCCCAATCAGACCAAACAAACCAATATTAATGGATTCTCTGAAATATCTTTAAAAATATACAATTTGAGAAAAAAAGTTATTTCTTTCTTATTTCATTATTAAATGTTATTAACTTATATCGAAGTCACAAACTTGTATTTGTTGTAAATTTCATTTAATAGTTAAAAGTTTTTTTCCCTTTTTCCTTTCATTAAATAATTAGAGAGCTCATAAAATCTCCATCTTCTTTCACCATATATTAATTAAATCCATAATAGAGAAAATACATGTAATTTTTTTTTTCAAAAGTTTATGCTAAAATATATACAAAACTGATGCTATTAAGTAAAAAATACAAATATATAAAATTTTAGTTCATAATTATAGCAACAAACATGAACCAACTATTTAATTTCTCCAAAAGTAAAACTTAAACTATTAACATATAAATACTAACAACGAAGTGTAAAGGATCATTATTTATTTTTAAATTTCTTTAAAAGTAATTTTAAAGCATCTCTTAAGACTTGGAACGGGAGGGGACATATTCACCAAATCGCCAGCTAGCGTCCACGAGTTGTCCGTGACCGAAGGGATCCGGAGGTCCAATGCAGCATATCGAGCGGAGGCGATATTCATATTGCTCTAAAGGTCCAGCGGCTGCAGGGACGATCCAATGTAAGGCTCTTTGCACTAGGGCTTTGGCACTAAGTAGAGCGTTGTTTATAGCTTTTGTCCTCGCGGAGCCCTTTGACTTGAAGGGCTAAATAAAATAGAGGCTTTGCAGTACTTTCCAGCGTTAGGTGCATCCATGCCCCTGACATTTTTTATGAATCTCACCCATAGGTATGTCTACCGATCGACACTCTGCAAAGGCGTGAATTATAGAGTTAAAATAACACCAGTCTTTGCAAGGGCGGGAAAACTTGAGGAGATTTGCCGAAATCAGTAACTGTGAAGTGAATTGTCTTCCGTCCGTTATACAGCTAATAGAATGCCGGATACGATTACTCCACTCTCTCGGAAGATTCAGGAGTTTTAAGAATGCATCGCAAATGAGATTGCACTCCGACAATCCCATATGCACAGGGGGAGTTAATTTTAAAAACCAGGCTTTAGCACATTATGGAGATTGGCCGCCCGTAACAATGGAAACCGAAATCTTCCATGATTAAGAGAGTCATGGTGATGTAAGTTGTGGATAGTTAATATACCCTTATTGATTGCGAGTTTCTCAAGATCCTCTGGAGTTCCTAAGTTCTTGAAGAAAATGCCTTTTTTGAAGAATTATATCTTATGATATCAACAACGGAGTCCTTTTCAAATATTGGTGTGTTTTTCCAAATGATTCTTTGGGCACAACCCCAAGTAACGAAAGGCTAGAGGTAATGCCGTTTGGTAATTTATTTTTTATAAAAAATAATAGAATATTAAGTAATTTCCAAAACATTAATTGAGTTGAGCTTCAGACAAAAAACAAGAGGTGATAAGTTTTTTTTACCTCCTTACGGATGCAATGGAATCTTTGGCCCATTATGTAAAATTTCCACATATCATGAGATCTATAGATGTTTTAAGGGAACATTTTTTGAAAGTGTGGTTTGTAAGTGGAAATAAGAAAATTTATTTATTTTTATGCAGACCCATTCCAGAGTGAAATTAATTATAACATGAAGTGTAAATCTTAGATATATCAATTAAGAGCCAATATAGTCCTGATACATGCCAAAAATAGTGGATTGTGCTTTGAATATGCTAAAGTTGTAGTGTTTTTATAAATGATAATGTATTTTTATGAATGTGAGAAATTTTTTATGAATGCTAGTATTTTGTTTATTTGTGGATTAAAAAATTTAAAATAAAAAACAGTTGTAACAAAAAAAACCTCGTTTTAAACATTCGTTATTCTTCAAAACCAACCTTTTTAAATGTAGGTCTGAGTCAATTTACAACAATTGGAATTTAACATATACTTTTCAGAAAGTCAGCACTGTGCTATATATATATATATATTGCAAGATAATTACAAAAACCCACTGAAATTGAAGTAAAAAATTGTTTCGGAGGTAACCTGGTAGTCCTAAAGGAAATAATGGAGGAATTTGGAGGGGTGGTTGGAGGGTTTGAAATTGTACCCCATTCGACTTGGGATGAGGGATGCGTGGATAAATCATTCATAAAAGTATTCAGCTCCACAATGTCCGGAAGGATTAAATTTCGCTTGAAACCTAATAAAAGTTCGCAATGGTTATTTCAGTTAGAGGACGTAAAGTAAAACTTTTATCGACTTTACAAAAAGAGCAGTGCTACAAGTGTCTCAATTCGGACATACGAAGATCACATGCCATTCCTCTAGCAAAAATAGCTTTATTGATTTCTATAAGAACTTTAGAAAGGGCTTCGTCTTTCAGTAAGGATCTGTGGTGAGGAAGAGATGAAAGCATTAATGGAAATTGCCCGTCAGGAAGAAGAAGAGGAACAGAGGAAAAACCTCTTTGGGAAGTTCTTTATCCACCCAACCTGCTAAAACTACCAATGATACAGTTAAACCTATTTCTAATTCAGTATGCAAAGGACCTTCAATGGAAGAATCATCATTTCTTAAAGGACAAAACACCTTTATTGAGGGATGACTGGACGAAGGTTTTGTTCTGAGGTAGTACAATCACTACAAAGAAAACCACATCGTTCTAGAGCCTAAAAAGAATAAAAGATTCCTTAGTAGCCCAAAGACAGAGAACAGCAAAAAAACAAGAGACTATGACTTGAACGAGCTGGAGTCTACACTCCATAAAAATTATATTACTCAGATAGAGACCTGCTATTAGATAAAACTAAGGATAATAATATTCTTGTCCGTTCGGATAGTTTCTCGGGCATCAACAGTCTAGACACACAGCCCAGGGATCTTTTAACGTTGAAAGTGTTCAAGTGCAAGCAGGCCCTGGAGTGTAGCAATTGAGACATTACCATTGAGCGAGTGGGAGACGAACAGAAATTAATATGCAGATGCTCTGGCAAAAGCAGAGCCATACGTACATTGCAGTTTCGCTGCCCACGAGAATTGGTCCAGCCAAGGGTGCTCTAAGGGAGGCATCCATACCCATGTGAAGGCCAATTGGCTAGAAATGGGCTCCTGCAGGCAGACAAAGTATTTTATTTCCTGAGCCCTATCTTGGGAAGAAGATGTATCATTAGCTTTCATGACACGAATTACATCCATGGCTAATGGCCAAATTAATCTAATTAATGTTCAACGAATGGGAAGGTCGGGAACTCCAACCTTCGTCTCTGCGAAGAGGAAGATGAAACTCCAATTCATCTTATCTACGATTGTCCACGGACCTGGATTGAAATGGACGAAACGGTATTGTAGACCAGAGAAAGGAAAAAGACGCTGGAGGAATTTCTTATAAATACTTATAATTATTTATCCAAATTTATATGTTATATATAAAATTAGTAGAGCTTAGACAGTTGTCGACCGGCTGATACCGAATTAAAAATAATATTTATGGGAAAAATCATGTTGAAACGAACATGCCTGTATATCGTAAATAATCTATAAATAATGTTACATTTTATTTATTGCCAACGAATGCATTTACAATCCAACAAACTATGGAATAGATAATGCACTGTCTTGGTATAATTATAATTATCGTCTAAATAACCATTAAAATTAGACAACAATTAGATATGGGAATGGAATAATTACAGTAGAATATAATTTGGGCTATTATAATATTGATGCAAAAGCATCGTAATTTAAACAATCCTGCATATTATTATTTTTTCTTCAAACCAGTCTGTTTATAAGAAAATAAATAAAAATGATATATTTACATAAAACCCAAAGCAAATGTGTTATAAAAACATAAATAAACATTTTAGTTTTAAACTTTTGGAACACAAACAATAAAATATTATGTAAACATAAAATAAAATAAATTATCTTTAAAATAATTTTACAATCAATTCTACACAACTATTAAATATTTAAAACTTTGAACGCAGATGTTAAAAATAAAACATAGAAATATTCAGAAGGCTATATATTACTATACTTCTTGAAATAATTTTTATCAGTTTTTTATGTTTGAGGAGAGACTTGGGAATACTTAATGGTTCTTCCGGCAGACGTCCACGTTGCACCTTCTTCCAGCGAGGGTATTTTCAAAGATAAAGCCGCATATCTTGCTACTGCCGACAAAAATATATTCCTTAGTTCGAAGGGATGCAGGGGTTCGCTGAAGACAGCTTTTGACTTATCAGAACCTTTGAGTTTAAGTACTAAAGTTAAGTGCCTTAGACTCTGGTGATTTGTTGTTCTTTCCGAGGCCGAAGAGAACGATGCCTTTCAGGGATTTGAAGATTCACAACGAAGGTTAGGTGAGTTTAAAAGAATAATCTTTGAGAATTTTCACCACCCGACACTCCACTAATACATGAAGTGTCGAGTTGAATAAACACCCACAATCTTTACGTGGTCTTGTAAAAAAAAACAAAAGATCGGCCTAAATCATCCATTGAAAAGTGAATTTCCTTCCATCATGCATGCCAAGTAATGATTCAAGAATCCGATTGCTCCATTCGAGGGGAGGCCAAGGGGATCCAAATATTTTTTGCAAATTTTGTCCACCTTTCCTTTATGAGATGTGGAGATATTTTCAAGTGTCATGATGTCGATATAATTTGTTGGTGAGATGTCCTTGTCAAAGGATACATAAATCATCCATTTTAAAATATATTTTCTTTGTAGAGGTCATGAATTGTAAGGAGTCTAAATATGATGGCTTCTCCCTCCAAACTCTCTGGTCGTGGTAGATTTCGAAAGTAAAAGTTCTTGTGGGCGTTCTTGTGGACGGTAGTCATAATAACTTTTTTTCTTTTTTTTCTTGGCCAATGGGCATATATTATCAACAGGTTCCTTTTATACAATAAAGAGGTTCTTAAAATTAACTTTCAAAGATAAAAAACATGTCAATCACAAAATATTATAAAATAAGACATATAATTATTTATCAAAGAAAAAAAAAAAGACATTTATAAGTGTAATAAGATATTTGAGTGTAAAATAGCTACTGGGAGGATTCCTGACAGGTCGTTGTCGTTGATGGTACGCAATTTGTATATTATAAATTGGATTTTGGTGATGACGGCGTCGCATTTAGCATTCGAGGAAGTTGAGAGGAAGTCCTCTTCACTGATGGTGGTGTTAAAACTTCCTTCGATGATACGACGAACAGCTTGGTATGTTTCATTTAGAGCTGGGCACTTCCATAATAAGTGATCCGTGGTTTCGGGCTGACCTTGCAGAAGAAGCAATTTTGGCGTGTGTCGTTGAAATTTTTTGCAGCCACCTCTAAAGAACCAGTGAGTACACGGTATTTAAAACCATTTTTCCGACTATGTTAATAAATTGCTTATTACTGCCGCAATAAATTCACTTGTACTCCTCGCGATCCCGCGTCTTCTTAAATATCCTTCGTAAGGTGCTAGGGTAGGGACAATAGATGATTTTCTAAGCTCCCTTGTTGATACGGTTGATAGTTTGAGACGATAAGGTAGGAGTGGCCGTTGAATTACACTTGGCCTGCCAATTTGGTGTAGCAAGAACTTATGAGCAAGTTTGTTAATTACTGAAGAAGAATTGATAACGTCGCCGGCTATTTGAGCGTTAAGAGTTCTTGGAGTATGAGAGTTTAGACTCTCGACAACAGGCTTCTCCCATCCTAAAAGCGACTCATATCTTTCGATTATGTCTTTAGAACCGTTGGAGAATTGTTGCATACGAGCCGAGTGTGTCATAATAACTTATTTATGGCATATCATAAATATAATGATGCGGCATTTTTCGAATGGATGTTGTAGTTATTTTTAATAACTATAAGCACAACATATGCATATGAACTAAACTGATGTTAATATCCTAGAAACAATTGTAAATTAGTATTTTGGATTTAAAAATATGTATAAGGTAACTTTTAATTTTCCAATGAAAACATTAACAATACGTCAAAAGTTCTTAGACGTAATACATAAGTATAATAACTAAAGATAATAGTTTTCTTTAATATGTAAACATATTTTTAAATATAAATATTTATTTGGGGACGCATGTTCGAATCCCGAGAGGGGATGGTATTTTTTGTCTACCTCAATGATAAGATCTTAGGTTCGATAGACTAATTTTAATGCTATAATGCTTATTTATATACAGTCGGATGCAATTCTAATGAAGCATATAGACAAAAAAATGAATATATAGAAAATAAAAAAATTCAATACTCATGGAAAAAAAATGTTCTTATACTAAGCATGAAGACTACACTTAACGATTTCTTTACAACAAATGGTGTCACCGATATATAAATGACCAAAAGATGAAGCATAAACGCTCCATGCTTAAACCCATCAAACACCGACATCAAGATGCCCAACTTCTTGTCCAAGCCTACACCGGACATGGACCATTTCTCTCTCATTTGAGTAAATGGAAAAACACGAGTGAAATATTTGATCTCTGTTTGGAAGAACCACAGACTGCTCATCATTTAATCTACAAATGTCCGCTTTGTCCTACGAAAGGCACCTATTTCGCAAGAGGAGGATGAGGAAACAAAAATAATCAAGTTTTTAAAATGTACAAAGATAAATGTTATAATGATTTTTTTTTTAATAAGAAACTTTATTGATTTAGAGAAATTACATATATAAATATATATAATAAACATTCTAGTTTAAAATTAGATCTCTAAACAAAAGTTAAAAGGCGAAAAAAAACAATACTGCATAACATAAAACAAAACTTAAAAACAAACACATATTCTTGAAATATACCACAAACACATCAAATTAAAGTACATTAAACACAAAAAATAGTCAAAACATTATATATCGACAATATAACATGATAAATATAAAACATACAACAATAATATATTTGGGAGTTAATTTTACCACCCAGACCAAAGATAAAGGATAATTCCAAACACCCCTCTTAAAATAAAAAGAGAACTAGGATAAAATCTTTTTAAATTTTTGATGACATTTTATTATATGTTTTAAAAATTTCATGTGTTCGACGGCACAAGAAGGATAAAAACGAACTAAATTACCAGTATAATTCCAAGCGTCATTACTTGAGCTTGGAATTTTAATTGTAAGAGCGGAGTAACGTGTAGTGGTTGATATCATGATGGCTCGCAAATCATCCTTGCAAACAAAGTTATCACTTGCTAGCCTATTTGCGATATAGCTCCTACAGCTCAAAAGTGAAATTTCCAAAGCACGAGTTTTTGAAAACTTCTGGGATTGGAATTCAACCCAAAGAGAAGGATACCAGGAATAATATTTTTGGTGACCCCTTTGATATTTAAAGATATAAACTCCTTCAAGATGCTCAGAGCAGGACAGTTTGCAAAAGCATGAGAAATTTTATTGAACAAAAGTCCACAGTCTTTGCAAGGAGCATTAAAGAAAATAGTGCCAGAGGATACTTGAAACTGTGCAGTGAATCTTTTTCCATCGTGTATCTTTGACACAGAGCGAATTATTCTAGGTTTCCAAGTTGTTGGGAGATTTAATTCTTGTAGAAACTGATCACATATTTTTTCGGCATCTTCTTTGGAATTTGACGCATAAGACATCCTTAAATGCCATGGGATCGGAACTTGATGTCTCAATGCAGCCTTCTTTAAAGGAAAGGAAAATTTTCCACAGTAAAACATTGATTCTGGCTTCAAATCATGAAACGATAAAATTTGTTGAGATAGAGCCATCCATTCCAACTCTTTTGGTTCTAAAAGATTTTGGAAATAAAACTTTTTTTGACAATTTTGACGAATTATATCAATTGTAGACGTCGAAGAAAACAAAGGTTTGCCTTTCCAAATTAATCTTTGGAGGGACGCTAAAAAAGGAGATACGTCCTCCAGTTTTTCATTAATAAAATCCGTTCCAAGCATTAGCCACAGAAATGCCGGGCTTGATGTAAAAACAGACCGCCATTCAGTCTGTGGATGAATAGATAAGTCGATAACAACTTTCTGATAAATTTTAGGTATTATTTTTGAGAGTAAACTTAGTCCTCCACCTATGTGAGATCGTGGTCTCTTAAGGGCACTTAGATAACTCTTATGAAACAAGTGACCAAGCCAAATGTCTTCTTCTACTATTGCGCGCTCAGCAAGCCACGGAATAGACGAAGCTTTATATAAAACAGCTGGCACGACCAAGTAGTTGTAGAGGTCAATCCTCTTCTGTAGGTTAAAGTTTCTCCAGCGTGGAATTGAGAGACTGATTTGATTTTTTATCTTTAGCCAATTTGATTGAGAGGCTCCTGTGGATTCCCATGAAATACCTAAAATGTCCAGGTTTGTTTGACGGAACAACCTGCAATCTGTAGATCATTCTCAGGGTTCCATTTGCCCATTGAAAGAATTGATGTTTCTTTTTGTTAATTCTTAATCCCGATCTCTTTTCAAATTTTTTGAAGTGGTTTATTAATATTTCAATACGCTTAATTAATTGTATTTCCGAGTTGGCCTCTATCATTAGCGTAACATCGTCTGCATATAAATCGATAATGTTCTTTGAAAACCCGAAATCAACTCCAAACCCTTTGTACTTTTTATTACTGAGTCGCTCAGCTCAATAAGTCCAATAATAAATAAAAGTGGAGCCAAAGGGCAACCTTGACGACAGCTTTTTTTAGAATTATGGGATCACTCTCTATTCCCCCCATGGAGATAGTTGAGGTACCATTATAAAGGAGAGCTCTAATAGGATTAAAATATTTTTTTGGGAGATTCTTTTTAATTGACCTAAAAATATGCCTATGTTGTATGGTGTCGAAAGCTTTGCTAAAATCTATGGCTATGATAGCTCCAAAAGTCTCTCTTTTCTGTAAAACTTGAATAGCTGTTCCTATATTTCTTAAAATATCACCGATTTGCCTACCCTTAAGGAAGCCCTTTTGTTCTTTCCCTAATTAGCACTCAATTGAGGCTCAATTTGACCAGAAAGAACACCCGATAGAATTCGGTAGCTTTCGGTGAGCACCGTAATAGGACGCCAATTGTTCACATCTGTTGCTGAACCTTTCTTGGGTATTAGGGTGATCCGGCCTTTTGTTATTGACTTTGGAAGTTTTCCACGAATTTCCATCGACTTTCCTAGTTCAACAAGATATGGAACGATTTCTTCCAAACATTTGGTGAATATTTTTCCGCCAATGCCATCAGGACCTGAAGCTTTTTCGTCCTTGAACTTTTTCCTCATGAACTGAGTGATGGTATTTTCTGTAAAAATAGAATGAATACCACGCTTTGGACGCGGAAAATTAGCCCTATCGCCGCCGACAAGCTTTTGAAATTGACTATGAAAGATGTTTAATATATCTTTAGAATTTGTTAGTGATTTACCATCAAAAACTATTTTTTTGACGATAGATGTTGAGTACTCTTTTGGGAGGAGGTGTTTTAGCCGTAACGAAACAGAGTTTTCCCTTTCAATTCTTCTTTTAAAATCTATTTCTGCAATTTCTGACATACGAAAGATATTTGTAGTATCTTTGGAAATGTAACGTAAAAACAGAGAATCATTATCAAGAAGAACATCAAGGCTTTTTTGGAAGACCACTTCTTTATGCCGTTTTTTGCGAATATATTGCAAAGTAGTTGACTGAACTAAATAGGATAAAAGGAATGCGAGTTTTTTTGGTTTAAAAGAATTATTAAATTTTGAATAAAACGTGCTTTAAGAATTTTAATAAAATCTTCATTCAAAATTATCCATTTTGGGACCCTGAAACGCCTTTTCAGCCGAACTTGATGAAAACCAATCTCAATAAGCTTATGGTCCGATGCATGAAAAGGACGATATTGTGCATTTATAGTCTTTGCCTGAATAGGGGAGGAAGCTAAAGCTAAGTCTATCCTAGACGACTTATTTCCACACCTCCACGACACATTGTCTTCTGGACTAAAAGCTTTGACTAAATCGTGTAAATCGAGGATATTGATGAGATTGGAAAGTATTTGAATATAGGATACCGCCCATTCGATTTATAAAGATCTACATTAAGATCTCCTACAATTAATAAAGGATATAAACTATTTTTGCAACTATTGATAACACAGGCCAACAAAATCAACAAAAAAAAAAGGTCGGACTAATTTTCCATAATTCTTATAGAGTTTTATCCACTGATTCCGAATATGGTATTCATTTTTCAAAGTTAGTGATAAATTCAGAGCAAAATGGATTTCATTTTTTTAGCATTTTTTAGATTCAGAGCCATTTTTGGCATACAAGGACTGAAGTATAGAAAAAATAAAAAGCAATTATTTGATAGAGCTTAGATCAAAGTACTCATTCCAATTTTTAATTCGTCTCTGGCACATTTAAACTTTAAAATATATGTCATTTTGTACGAAAAATGAAGGGTTTTTCTTAGAGACTCACTGATCCTCACTGTTCCTCACTCACAGGTCTTACATGATTAAAAATTCATATGAATATGAAGAAAAAATATCAAGCTTTAATTTGATATGCTTAATGTTCCATAAAATGCCTTATTTTAATCAAAATTAGCAAATGAATATTTTTTAAATCCTCTCCATTTTGCCCTTTTTAGAGAAATTCATAAGTCACCCAGTGAGATAGAAACAGAGAGAGAGAAACTGACGTCACAACGTATGTAAACAATAAAGAGTAATTTTCCTTCTTTCATTGGAATTTGAGTGTTTTTTCCCGGAAATCTTCCGAGGATCCAAGATTCCTAATGAGTGGCCTGCCGGCTGTGCCGTCGTACACAACATTTGTGAGAAGAATTCATCGTGACACGGCCTCGGATCAAGCATGGAGCAAGGAGTGGAAGCTTAGGAGGACATGACTCCCCAGAGGGTGCTTAGCCTATTCTCTTTGCATCAAAGAGGATGATGAGTCGGAGACAGACAGACATACCCTCAAGGACATTACCCCCCCCCCCCCCCCTCCTCTCTCTTCCTTAAGGCTGGTTGGCTGGCTCATTCCGTCTGCTCAAAGAAGATGACGTGTCGGGCACCCCGGAGGGAGGGAGGAATGGACTCCCGTGAGAGAGAAAGAGAGAGAGTCATTGCCTTTGTCCTGTCTACCTACTAGCCTATTCTATCGGGGAGTCTCCTTTTCAAGTGAATCCATCGTTTTTTGCAGCAGAAAAATGAATTACTTACGTTTTCGTTTGCAAAATTCACCTTTTATTAACTATGCAAAAGATACAGCGGGACGACCTCCCTTCCAGTCACCCACCCACGTCCTTCAAACTCATAGCCGCCGCCCCGAGGAGCCCAAGAGTGTACTTCCAAGATAAAAACAAGACATCCAACAACACAATCCTTTCAACAGCCACAAATCACAATGATACACATAATTCATTTATGAAACGTGCAGTTGTCTGCCCACCGATCCATCGCCGTCCTTTATTCCGGGGGGGGGGGGGGGGTCCACCTGCCCTACATCCTCTCATACTGAAACAGAGCACCATTTCAACAGTAGCCGCCGGGCATGCCATGAAGATACCACACAAGCGACCCTGCATGGACCTGGGGAGAGACTCCCATCCCCCACACACTCTAGAAGGCGGACCAAACACCACCACGCCCTCGCCTGCATTGGCTTCACTCTTCACGTCACTCTAAATCCATTCTTGGGAACTAAGCAAAGACTTGCCAACACTCTCAGGTGGAAGCCATCTCCCCCATGGGGCTCGAGTCCTCTACGGAGCGCTATGGCATCCGCTTCACCAAGGACGACCTCCTCCAGATGATTTAAAAGTGAACAGGGACATCGCAAAGGCCGAGTCACAAATCGACAATCTAACCCTTCCCAATAAGCATTCCATTTACATTATGCCCTCCGGGAACAACGCCTGGGCACCCGACGGGCCATCTGCTAGAGACAGACATCAAGCAACTTTAAGAACAGAAGCTGGAGAACTAGAAAATGCATTCCTACGCTGTAATTGTGACAGGATTTTGGAAAGTTCTTTACACTACGTGTTGTCCACCCAGCCGCCCGCAGGACCTAGCCTTAGCCACGGAGCTGAAATGAGCTAGTCTTTAAAGAAATAGCAATCGTACAAGAACTGTTACAATTATCTTCAAATCATTGGGACAGCAAATTTAAAACCTGATTGTCGCTCATTGAACTTGTTTTGATATGTAAGGTGCATGAAAATAAAAAGGAATTAATTACATTTTAAACATTCTTTTAACTTATAGATTGTTGCCTAGACTTCAATAACTTATTTAGTGGTTTTGCACTGCTGAATCCCAAATGCCTTCGGATCTGGATGGCAGTATGGTGAAGATTTGATCAAATTATATCCCAAAGTTTCTACTAAATAATTATTATCAATGTTAAAAATAATTATTAAATCGTATGAAGCATTAAAAATGATTTTTTGATAGAACTTTTACATTTGTATACTTTGTTTGTCATGATAGCCCTCATTTGCTTTCCTTTTAGATGTTCTAATCGGTTGTTATTAATTTTTAATATGTGCTGAAAGGCTTATCAGGCGGGGAATTTTTTTTAACTAAAATGCTCAATGATGTCAAAGTACGTAATTCCTCTTCTACGTTTTATATGTACATATATTATGTGATGTAAATTTTTTGAGCCTGAATAAAAAAAAAAAAATTACTCAGTAAACTATTTATTTTTTAATTCTTGATAGTGGCTTAGATTTCAACAACTTATTTAGAAGTTTTGCACTGCTTAATCAGGAAGTGATATCCGTTTATCTTCATCAGGTCAGGTTTTAATGCTAAATTGATTTTAAAGAGCCATTTTGTGACAAAAATTCATAACATTTTTGTTTATTATCAGCTGACTTTTCATGTGTATCGTCCTATATTTTTAAAATAAGAAAAAATGATATTTCAACAACATATATTAATTATCTGATTGTATATTTTAAACTGAATTATGTCCATTATAAATACGTGTAAATTGCATGTTGCCATTTTTTAGCACAGGGATAAAATAAGTATGATAATAATTTAGTTGAGTTAAATAATTTAAGTGTTCCTATAAAATATAAGAATAAATAATATTTTTGAATCGAACTAGATCATTTAATTCCTTTTGGGAAAATGGATGTGGAGTATCATCTTCAAAAACCATTTATTCTTCTTCAGGGTCTTCAAAACTTGAGGCATCTTCGTCACTAATGTTAGGAAGTTCTTCGAAGATAGGCACTGGAATTTCTTCACTGTGGGCTACAGGACGGCGTGCTGATAGAACATCAGGATATTTGAGGCTGTCCCGCTTCTTTCTGTTCATCCCACTAAATCAATAGCGCAAAAGTAGCAGTCTGTGATATGGTTTGTTGGCTCCTTACAAACCATGGAATGCTTATTGGGAAGGGTTAGATCGACGATTTGTGACTCGGCCTTTGCGATGTCCCTGTTCACTTTTAAATCATCTGGAGGAGGTCGTCCTTGGTGAAGCGGATGCCATAGCGCTCCGTAGAGGACTCGAGCCCCATGGGGGAGATGGCTTCCACCTGAGAGTGTTGGCAAGTCTTTGCTTAGTTCCCAAGAATGGATTTAGAGTGACGTGAAGAGTGAAGCCAATGCAGGCGAGGGCGTGGTGGTGTTTGGTCCGCCTTCTAGAGTGTGTGGGGGATGGGAGTCTCTCCCCAGGTCCATGCAGGGTCGCTTGTGTGGTATCTTCATGGCATGCCCGGCGGCTACTGTTGAAATGGTGCTCTGTTTCAGTATGAGAGGATGTAGGGCAGGTGGACCCCCCCCCCCCCCGGAATAAAGGACGGCGATGGATCGGTGGGCAGACAACTGCACGTTTCATAAATGAATTATGTGTATCATTGTGATTTGTGGCTGTTGAAAGGATTGTGTTGTTGGATGTCTTGTTTTTATCTTGGAAGTACACTCTTGGGCTCCTCGGGGCGGCGGCTATGAGTTTGAAGGACGTGGGTGGGTGACTGGAAGGGAGGTCGTCCCGCTGTATCTTTTGCATAGTTAATAAAAGGTGAATTTTGCAAACGAAAACGTAAGTAATTCATTTTTCTGCTGCAAAAAACGATGGATTCACTTGAAAAGGAGACTCCCCGATAGAATAGGCTAGTAGGTAGACAGGACAAAGGCAATGACTCTCTCTCTTTCTCTCTCACGGGAGTCCATTCCTCCCTCCCTCCGGGGTGCCCGACACGTCATCTTCTTTGAGCAGACGGAATGAGCCAGCCAACCAGCCTTAAGGAAGAGAGAGGAGGGGGGGGGGGGGGGGTAATGTCCTTGAGGGTATGTCTGTCTGTCTCCGACTCATCATCCTCTTTGATGCAAAGAGAATAGGCTAAGCACCCTCTGGGGAGTCATGTCCTCCTAAGCTTCCACTCCTTGCTCCATGCTTGATCCGAGGCTGTGTCACGATGAATTCTTCTCACAAATGTTGTGTACGACGGCACAGCCGGCAGGCCACTCATTAGGAATCCTGGATCCTCGGAAGATTTCCGGGAAAAAACACTCAAATTCCAATGAAAGAAGGAAAATTACTCTTTATTGTTTACATACGTTGTGACGTCAGTTTCTCTCTCTCTGTTTCTATCTCACTGGGTGACTTATGAATTTCTCTAAAAAAGGGCAAAATGGAGAGGATTTAAAAAATATTCATTTGCTAATTTTGATTAAAATAAGGCATTTTATGGAACATTAAGCATATCAAATTAAAGCTTGATATTTTTTCTTCATATTCATATGAATTTTTAATCATGTAAGACCTGTGAGTGAGGAACAGTGAGGATCAGTGAGTCTCTAAGAAAAACCCTTCATTTTTCGTACAAAATGACATATATTTTAAAGTTTAAATGTGCCAGAGACGAATTAAAAATTGGAATGAGTACTTTGATCTAAGCTCTATCAAATAATTGCTTTTTATTTTTCTATACTTCAGTCCTTGTATGCCAAAAATGGCTCTGAATCTAAAAAATGCTAAAAAAATTGAAATCCATTTTGCTCTGAATTTATCACTAACTTTGAAAAATGAATACCATATTCGGAATCAGTGGATAAAACTCTATAAGAATTATGGAAAATTAGTCCGACCTAAATTTGGCTGTTGGCCAGTGTAATAGCTTGAAAGAAGGATGAGCATCTTACATTCGGTCCATATGCATTAATAAAATAAAAACCGCCGTTTGTTGTTGGTATGAAAATTTTATGCCAATCACCAAGGCCTGAAAGTTCACACACTTTCAAAGGCTTACAAATAGACTTGGATACAAAAGATAAAACCCCCCGACCTAACCCATCGCCTGTGAAGAATTGATAGTAATTTTTGGGGGTACAAAAAGTACATTCCATTGAACAAGAAGAAGATGTCTTCGATTTTATATCTTGCAAACATAGGATGTCAGGTTTTTTATCTAGCAGGTTTTTCATTAGAGCATGTCTTGAAATACGATTCCTACCTCCTCTTGTATTCAGCGAGATAATCCTACCTATCCCCATATTCACTTCCTGATCCCTAGACACCTGAGAACTGAGAAAGTCGCTTATTAATTTTTGTTTGATGGACATCATAGGTTCCTATTACATGTAAAAATTAGCTTTTAGAGAGCTTATTTGGAGAGTCTTTGTGAGGAGACAGTCCTGAAAAGGAAGAACGTCTTTTTGAGATGGAACCTGACCTCGTTCTAGTTAATAGAATTAGTTCAGGATTCAATTTTGGTTTCCTTGGTTTGGGATTATCATTAGTGCTGTCTTTCTTAACTGTGACCGATTGGTTAATTTTCGATGTATTTGTGGAGGATCCAAGACTACCTTCACACCCAACCGTTGAAGGGACTTCAATTGACTCAGAGTTTTCTGAAACTGTTATAGGAGAGCCCTGATTGCCTTCTTCAGGCACTGTCGAGGAATCTTTTGAATTTATCTCCGAAGTATGAGATCCAAGCTCACTAGCCTTTTCCAGTATATCTTCTTTATTTGCACTATTATGAGTTTCTGTAGAATTAATTACTTCACTTTCTACCAATGCTTCAGAAGACTCCCCAATAGCTTCAGGAGATTCTACCACGCATACAACCTCGGGATTGACATCACTAGTTGCCACGTTATCAATATTTTCTTCACTCTGTACGTCCGCCACACTTGTACTAATGGCATTGTTTTCTCCTTCTGACGAAATTCTAGCAGTCGATCCATTTAGAGCATTAACATACTGTCTAATGGTAAGCCTTTCATTGTTGCAGAACTGTTTGGTATGCCCTAAACCGAAACAGTTTTGGCATTGTAGCTTGGCACCCTTAAATTTAAGACGTATTAAGCACCCCTGAATGGGGGCTATTTGAGGTATTAAAGAAGGGTCTGCTATTACTTCAACCATATAGTCCCCATCCCTCCATATATCTTTATAGTGTCTATATTTGCGCTCCGCCTCTTCATTAGTAGGGTTTCTCCTTGGATAGTGCCCTATTACTTCCCCAAACTTTTTGAACCAATTAATCGCTCTCTCCTCATCAATCCTTTTAAATGTATTCACCATAGTTATTACAACACGCTTTTTATTATCAACGTTCACCTTATCGATACCCTTCAGTTTTAAATTCACCTCAACAACTTTTCCTTCTACATTTTTTACTTTAAAAGAATGAACTTTTGTTAGTTCTTCAAGTCTACTACGTATATCAATAGGAAATTTTAGATAAATTGCCGCCTGATTCATTCCGAATTTCGGATTTGCACCTGCTATTTCTTGTTCTTGAAAGCCGTAGAGCATGGCCATATCATAAACTTCAACATGTTTTAGACCTTCCACACGAAAGGATTTATCCTGAACATCTTCAATCATTACAATAAACACCTCCCATTTAAATTTCTTGTCCCAGTCAAGAGTTTTAACTTCACGGAGATTTTCATTTATTTTTCCTTTTTTGAGAGCACTTGAGTAAAGAAGGGGTTGAGTTCCTTCATCAGGTGGTCTATCGGGCGGGCGACTTGTCATTTTATTCAGGTAAAATCAAAGAAGGGGGGTTCTCTCACCTAAAGGATGATGCCGGTCAAGCTCCCAGGTGGTGACTCTTCTTCTTGATGAGAGTGTACACTGAAGTCTGAAGAGAAAACTTCTTAAGAGTGTGCTAATAAACACGGAGAGGGAGGGAGGGAGGGAGGGAGAGAGGGAGGAAGGAAGGGAAGCACGTAGCAGAAGAGAAGAAAAGAAGAAGAGACAAAGTAGACAGATATATTATATTCTCTAGATCCTCCTGATGTCCAAGGATTCAAGGATGAATTCCACACTCCAGGAGACTCCCGAAGTGAAAAAGTCTATCGATGATTATATTAAATAATACTAAAAGACTTCACAGTTTATATACCTTGCCAGAACACCGGCAAAACTTTCCTTCTGCACAAACACTAAAAAAATAAAACGCAGCACAGGGAGGCACGTCCGCACGCGTCAACAGACATACATAAAACCCAAAAATTTAAATATATAAATATGATTACTTTACATTTACTGTCGTAACACAGATACCCCAATGTGTGGTTGTGTTCTTTACTTTAGTTTATGTATATCTGTATATGTTTGTCTATTGTAAACAGTAATAAATTTCTAACTAACTATAAGCATGAAGACTTAACGTTTAGTTTTGATGATACATTCTATTGTGCTTATACATATGCCTCTGTTTCGTTTGGAGAAAATAATACGATTCTAAGAAAAGTATTTTTTAAAGGAATATGAAAATATGAT
Organism: Caligus rogercresseyi; assembly: GCA_013387185.1. Lineage (NCBI taxonomy): Eukaryota > Metazoa > Arthropoda > Copepoda > Siphonostomatoida > Caligidae > Caligus > Caligus rogercresseyi. The sequence goes on along the minus strand of CP045903.1, from coordinate 17,092,739 downwards.
TCTAGAATAAAATAAAAAGAACATAACCATGAGAAATGGAACGTCTCATAATATAATAATAATAATAATGATGTAATGAATAAATATAGAAGTGTATTCGGGGAATTGAATTCCATCAAGGAATACATATCTCATACTTAATTTATTTATGAATTCACTTTAGATGGCATTACAAATGTAGATTCACTTTATAATACACTTGCCTTTAAGTCTTCTTCTGTGGAATGAATATATGTCTCTTTACTAAAGACTTTAGTTGTCAAAAAGAGTTTTGGAAAAAAACTGTTCAAATATAAACAATGTGTTCCTTACAAAATATTACTCTTGATTTTAAACAAGGCTCATGACCCCATAAGGGCTTCCAGCAGCATGTTAAATTCAAGCGTCAAAAATCATGGTAGAATCGGATGGTTCTCAGCTTCCATCACATGTACCAATGAATATGTATTTCAAAGATAATAAAGCATATCGGAAACAAAACAAAAAAGGGACTTCGATAGCCATGCGTGTTAAGGCGTGTTCAACTCTCAATGTTGGAGGCGAAGGTTCGAATCCCGAGAGAGGGAATGGTCAACTTTTGTCTACCTCATTGAAAATATCCTAGGTTCGACTAATTACCATGCTATAATGTTTATTTATACCCAGTGGGATGGAATTATATCGAACTATATATACAAAAAAATAATCAAGGGGTGTGATAGCCTTGAGCATTAAGACGTGTCAAACTCTCAATGTTGGAGGCGCAGGATCGACTCCTGAGAGAAGATGGTCATTTTTGGTCTTCATCATTGATAAGATCCTTCGTTCGATAGACTAATTACCTTGCTATAATGATTATTTATATCCTGTCGGATGCAATTATATCGAACCATATAGGCACCAAAAAATAAAAAACACAAATATATTGAAGTTGTTGTATTCTTACAGAATCACTAATATCCTAATCGTAAGCCTAAAAAGTTTCCTTTCTATATATAGCTACAACTCAAGATCATCAGTATCCTCATTGAATTATTACTATATACAAATGAAATCTACAAAATTTTGCAGTATATGATATTCCATTCTTGTTATTTTAAGTGCAAAAGTTCATATGCATTTTAAAATAATAAAAACGACGATATGAATGTTCAAATTATAATTATATCGAGATAATACATTATACTCAAGGGACTTCATTACTTAGGAAATTCCTTTTATCATTCATGTTATTGATGGCGATTGGAAAAGGTTAAAGTAAAATGTTTTTAAAAGATTTAAAAAAAACTTTGATGTTAGAAATAACTTTAATATATAAATATCTTTATATCATATATATATATATATATACCTATATATATATATATATATTATCCTCAAAGGACTTCTATGCATTGAAAATTCCTTTTTTTATTCCTGCTATTTATGGCGATTGAACAAGATTAGTTTCAATAATACAATATTAATAAAGCAACATTTATATATAACAAGGCTATATACATATACTTTTAGAGCAAAATAAATATTTAATACTATATATTTTTCAATATTATCCTAAGTTTTTGTTACTTCAAGGTGTAACTGGTATACCTCGTAATAATTCTTCAGCAAAACATACTGATTAAGGATAGCAAAAGGGTCTTCTCGCAAGTTCACAATAAACATCACTTTTTATTTGATAACACTGTTCTTTTTATTTCTCCTAGTCCGATATTTGGGACTGAGAATCCATTTATCGACAGACGTGAGCAAAGAAAATAAACATTCTTTTATTCTTGAGTATGATAACTTTATTTAGTGAATTAATATTAATAGGTAGACCAATAGGAGGAGTCGTTTCAAAGGATTTGCCAATGACGTCATGGATGTAGAGAAGAAGAGACAAATACTATTTTTAAGGATGAATTTCTTAGATATAGGGATTAATATGAATCCAATAAAGCAACTCCACATATTCAAGAACAAAAAAAATGTTTGTAGATAAATAGATCAACTCACTTCGACACTCGGAGGTAAAAAAAATAAAGAAAGCAGTGCTGTGTTAAATGAAACAAGAATGCTAATTTGTGAGTGTACAAGAACAACTTTTTTTAAATCCCTAGATATTATTCTCTCTTTGTATTAAGTTTACTCCTTAACAGCTGCGATTTGTGTGATACCTTGTAGTCTGAATGCCCTCTTTTATGTTTCCAATAGCTTATTTAAAATATTTATAAAGAAAAAACATAAAAATATGCCAATTTACACATGAATAAATATTTATAATAAAAAGATTCTTTGGAGCTGAAGGATACCTACATTTTAACATAAAGGACTAATATTTTACATAAGTCTTCATTTTTCAAAATTCGCTCTACATTTTTTAAGCAATTCACGTTTTAAAAAAAAAGCACCATCTTTAGTTCTTACTATGAATTGCATTAGAAGACTGGGACTTTGCCAATCGAAGCTAAATGCCTAACTGAACCAACTAATATAATGACCCCAATTCATTTTCCTTTAATGAGAGTTATAATGTAAGCCTTGTAACTATCAGTACCTTGGAGTGCATATATTGAAATCATGCAAATTAAGAAGGAAACCCTTGCTTTATACCATCAAATTATATTGCATCGTGTAGTGATCACTTAGTTCCATGACAACGTAAGAGAAAGTTTTGAGCACATTTGTGCATTTATAAGTTTCTGCTCCACTGTCTTTTCTTCTGTGGATGTTTTTGTACATTAATTATCAATAATAATTAATACAACTATGAAACTCCATAACATAAAAAAATATTTTTTTTCTCGTTCGTCATTTTGCTTCTTGAATTTTGTGCACGGATAAGAAAACTGTACACCTGCTTTACTTTATACAAAATATAAGTGTATATGCCACAGGGAAAATTCGTTCTATGAATAATGATAGAGCTTTAAACAAATAATATTTACATAATGTAAACAATTTGTTTACGTCAAAAAATATAATAATAATGATACAGGTATTCGTGTCTATAACCAAATGGGTTTCTATAGAATAGTAAATACACAATAGTTATAACCTACCTATCAGTAACACGCAGAACATATTTTTACACTGCTCAAACGTGGCCTTGGATATACTAAGTATGACAGTCAACTTGGTCGAAACTTTACGAGAAAATTTCTTGAAAAAGAGACTGGATAGTTTAAACTTTGTTTAAAAAATCAAAATGTCTTTTGTTGGAATTAGTCAAAAAGTTGATTTTGTCGTAATAACCTAATTTTTCATGTGGAAAATTAAATTTCCCCTTCGATGTGCCATAAATACGCTCAGAGCCGAAAAATAGAATTTTCTACGCGGCAGTAAAACAGCTCTCCAGCACATCTAAATGGATTAATTTTATGCAAAATGCGTGTTTATGTCTGTTTGAGTATTTAAAAACAGCGAAAAATGTTGATCTCCATGGGTTCTTTTTTTTTTTGCCTATATGGTTCGATAGAATTACATCCGACAGTATATTAATAAGCATACTAGCATTAAAATTAGTCCATCGAACCTAGGATCTTATCAACCATCCTCTCTTGGGATTTGAACCTGCCCCCCAAGTTGAAAATAAGCAATTAATTTGCGATGGTTGCAAGTACCTCATTATTTTATGATAGGTAAGTACTATTTATGATTGAAAGTATTCTAATGTCATAAGTAATTAAAATTTTATTTTTCTAAATTATTCTTAAAATAAATATCTTTTAAATATATAATGTACTTAAACCTCAAATTAAAAAATAAAACTCTATATTATTTGACACTACAGCCCAAAAAATCATAGTGTGGAAGTCTTTCATCATATTGGAATTTTGTGAGAAGTTTCAATGTTGTGGTATCATTTTTAACTTACGGCTCTAATGGGTTTAGATAACCAGTCATAACTTTTTTAGGCTTAGGACCGTTTGACGTCTCAAGACGCAGATCTTGGACAACAGGACCCCTCATATGGGCATTGAGCGCAAGTCCAAGGACGTTGAGGTCGCAAAAAAGCTCAGTGACTTTATAAACAAGGTGCAAGAAATGATAGACGAGAACCTGAGGATGAACACGGACATCTATCTTGATATCATAAAATAGGTAGTTGATTCCTGGTGTAAGCAGATAGCTGAGAACAGTCCGTGAGCGTGGCAACAGGAGACAGCGGTGGCCCAGGAAACGCACACCTGGTTACAATTTAATTGTTAAGAGTTTGTTATTCCCTTTCAATCATTCCCTTTGCCCCGCAAACCTCATATTCCAAGAATATAGGGATTCTTCCAACACTAGCAAATTGATTCAGGAGTTTGCACTGACTTGCTTAGAAGATCTTAGTTCAAGGACTTGTGGCTACCCAAGTCCAAAGATCTGAAGCTCATGGACTTCAAAATCCTACACATTTTAAAGAAGAGAGTGTGAATCAATAGAAATTATGAAGAAAAAGCTGTCTCAGGCCTTGACCTCATAATCCTAGAAGAAGATATTTGCCTGTGCTTCCTACAAAGAGGTTTGAAGATGCAAGGTAGGGTTTGGGAAAGTATGTGGAAAATGTATGAAATATATTATTTTCAATCATATATTTTACTACATTTATTCTAAATATAACAATTTCTATGATAAAAATAGTACTCCACTCAAACTTGGTGAAATGAGAGTCTCAATTCTAGTGAATCAGACTGCATATTTGCTTATTTGCTCGATAAAATTGCACCCATGTGGATAATCATCAACATGATTCCGTTAAATTTTAAAAAAAACCCTAAGATCTTATCAATGAGGTGGACCAAAAATGACCCTTCCTTTTTGGGAGTCGAGCATGCACCCTCAACATTGAAAGTTGAACTCACCTTAACACACTGAGCTATCCAGCTCCCTCCCTTTGATAAGCTTCAAGTCTACATTTAAAAAAAATCATTCCTTTGTTAAGTGTACATTTCAACATCATATAAATGGTACAAAAAGTTTTATAATTTCATATTCCATTCATATTTAATATTATATATTAATAATCTATATGGAGGGAAAACAGATATTGGCCTTTACATGATTTAAAACTTAAGATGAAAATATTTTAAATGTCATTCTCGCTTCACAAAAAAGTTTATATATACTAAATATAACTTAAATATTATAAATATACAAGATTTCTTAATGCTTGTTTGTTTATCATTAGTTTGTAATAGGATTACTTCAAATGTCTTACATATAGAAAATTATATATTTTGATTTAGGACAAGAAAATATTATGAAACACATAAAAATATAATTACATTTTAAAGGATTATTAAAAGTGAGTGGTTTTTCCAGCAGAAATTTTAGACAGACGTGTACGATTTCTACCTAACCCGTACTTCATTTTTACACAGTATCATTTTATATAATATGTACTCTTCATCAACGTGTACAAATTCAGTGATTTGTGAAGTAAGTTTTTTGCAAATTACGCCGAACTAATGGTCCAAATAATCAACCTTCAGGATGTACAATTCGAAAAATAATGGAAAAATTGAATGAGTATCAACGTCGTCGGGTAAGCACAGTTCACTGCGTTGAAAATATTACAGCCGTAGCTGAGAGTGTAGCAAAATATCATGAAGAATAGATTCCCCTCTGCTTTAACAATTTTGGAATGTTTCGGATGATATTTGTTCTGCAAACAATGACACAGGAAATACGCTATAAGACTTTGCTACGGATATCGTCAATTTTTTTTCTTAAGTGGTCCTGTCATTTTTCCTCTCGTTTGAGCCTCATTGTTAGAAGATATAAGAGGACTTGAAATGAAATCATCGAGGGAGCCCTGCAATTAAAGTTTTTCTTATACACCGTTTACAAAAATTGTTCGTGTTTTTCGTGTTACTCACTTGTATTTTATATAATTTAGATTATATTGTTTTAATGATGTGATGAGTCTTGCCTTAGGGGGTTATTTTCAAACTAAAATGTTTATTTATGATTTTATTACCACAATCCCTCATGCTATTTTTATTTATTATTGTAAATATGATGTATTTATGATTTTCATCAGAAAGTTAAAAAACTAATCCAAACAAGTGACAACTATATATAAATATACTGGTGCTGTCTTTTTGTGTATGAAAACGGTAAGATATTGTTTAATTTATAAGTTCTATTATAGTAATGTTTTTGAAAAATATAAACGAATGCTGTTTCATAAAAATAATGTTTTTTAACAGTCAGTGTAATTTGTATAAGGAGTTTTTAGTCCTTGAGAGTTCTCTATCAAATCATGAATATTAGTTTTATTTTTTATGAAACAACAAATCGAATATTTTCTCCACAGCTTCGGTTAGTTGTTCCTTTTGCCGTCCTCATGAATAACATTTTATCTTCCTAAAGTTTATTTTTATATGAGGCCAAAAGTTCCTCATATGATTCAAAGTTATGAATGTATTGGATTTTTAAAATGTTTCACATAATTTCATCAACGCTTTTATCTATATGAGCAAAGATATTTGTAAAACATGTATTAAACCTGACAGTGTGCGTATAATTTTCACCATCAGTTATGACCACTAACAAAGCTCTATGTACAATAATAATATAATTGAAAACATTTTCTAGTGTAGTTTGCTTATAGGATACTTTTCTACGAGAAAAAAACATCATCAATTGGTTATGCTGCATTAATTGAAGTTCCTGCTTTTAATTTACCTTTAAAGGCATTCCCCATTAAAGTATTTTTTAAGTGCATTGATGTGGATTTTGAATTCATGAGAGACTCATTAAGATGTATGACTTTATATATATATGTTCTATTGTAAACGAAGTAGATTGGTTTTCTTTTTTGGAAGTGCATTTTTGAATAAGTAGTTGTACGGATTTCCTCTATATTTTTATATAATTAAAGATATGCTATTTGATTCAAGTGATACATGTGAGTGCCTTTGTTTACTCATTTAACTTTTAATTTATAGCTTGCACATTCAATTAAAAAAATATATTAAATAATATTTTTAAATATATATGCTTAACATCAAAAAAATGAATTTAAGGTCAAAGTTATTTATTACAAAAACTTTATTAATTATGGATTTAAGAACTCAAATACGTTTCAATGATTTGAATTACTCCTATCGACTTCCAAAATATGAAAAACGCCTTACATACCCCTATTTGGTTCGATGGAAGTGCATCCGAATGGATAGCAATGAGTATTATGTCCTTAATATAGTCCATCGAACACAGGATACTCTATTCAACGAGGTTTTCTCAATATTGGCCCTCCACTCCCGGAAGACGAACCTATAATATGAGTATCCTGACGTTCAGATGTAGAAAAAAGGTTTTAACGCTATAATGCTTATTTATATTCTATCGGATGCAATTCTATCAAACCATATAGGCAAAAAAAAAATGTAACGTTGTCTTTGATTGATGGAGTCCTTAAAATTCATAGCTACATAGTACTATCATTTGGTTGACGAAGTTTTCTTAATCCTTTAACTCGGATAAGTCTTTGTTTATTACATAAACTCTTGTAAAAAATACTGTGTTAATGATAATTATTTTTACACATAATACAAATTTATGTTGTATAAAGATATTAATGCTTTCTTAAAGACATAATTGTACCAACAGAAGTGGAACAACATAATTTTTTGAGTAAATATGTTAAGAAATTAATGTTTTATGCCATGTTATCTTTCGTCGTTAAAATCGAATTAATAGAAATTGATTGAAGAGACAAACGGCTTCGATATATAACTGTTTACTTAAGCCAAATTTAAAGCTTAACCGATCAAATGATGGGATATCATATTGATGATATACATTGATTAATCATAATAAACTTTTGAATTATGAAGTCTTAATGTTCAACACATATTTTTATGTTTTATTTATGTAGGAGTAATATTAATAAAAGTTAATTAATTTATAGGTTTTTTGGATTGATGTTATTTAGGGTAAAAAATCACAGTCAGAATAAAATCAAAATTAAATTTCAATGATAGGATCAATTTTATGAATAGCCATACACTTAATAAATTTAAAAAAATATTGAAAACCAGAATTTCGTTTATTGAATTCGTAACAAGACTTACAAAAAAATCAGCATCAGCCTTATATAAATTTTTAAATTTATATATTGAAAAAATGATTTTTAAAGAAAAAAAACTTTTCCAAGAAGAAAAATACGCAATCTTTTCGAAAAAAAGTTGATAAAAAAGGAAGTCAAACTTATTTTAATCATTTGCTTAAGACCCTTACCAATTTTACTTATATTGTTTATGTTGTGCTATCAAGTTTGGTGAACTCTAAAACACCTATTTGTTTTCAATAGTGACTCTACGTCGTGACAGATATGTCCATCACTTTCCTAATTCGTTATTTCTTTGCTATACTTTTACTTGCCATAACAAACTATTACGCTCCAGGCACTAAAATGATGATTCTTTTATCGAGGTTCATGAGAAAATTATTAAGGAACTAAAGGACAAAGAAGATAATACAAAAAGAAAGCAATGCATCAAGGAAAACGAAAAAAGGAACATGAAATATTGCAAAATTGTCAATCACAAAGAAACATTGGATAGATATTATTTATCTTACTAAGTTATATAAAAAAGGAATCTAAACATTTTATGCTTCCATTTTAATATTTTATTAAATACATTTTTCATCATTATTGCTTCGACCATGCAACTCTGCGATAAAGAGAAAATACCACTTCACTCAACTATATATGTTGTCAATGTATTAAGGGAAATGTTTTTTTTTGGTAGGGACATTTTAATTATTTTTCAGGAACAATTCAATTTAGCATTTTCATTGGCATATGAAGACTTGCATATTTTGAAAAAATCTAAAAAAATAAGTTAAATTTTGTTTTTATACTTTTTTTTCGAAACTACCTTTTTAATCTTGTATCGTTGAAGTCATTTGTATCGTTTCAAATGAGTAGTTTTTATATGTAATACCATAGTGTTATTAGTAGATTATAAATACAATATGTATAACAAACATTAGTTTGGCATCAATGCAAACTGTTGAAAGATTTATTTATCCTTACACTGTCTAATGTGACAAAAGTATAAATCATAAATGTAAAATACGTTTATGTATAAACGACTGTGAGACGGTTCGATGCAATTGAATTATTTCCATTTCAGTGCAAGTTATTTTAGGGATATAATGAATTGATTTTCAATTATTTATGGATAAATTAATTCAACATTTTGCAGAAAAAATGTATTTATAAATCGAGTTCATAGCCACGAGATTAGATATTTAAAAGGCAAACTCATGGATCAAATTGACAGCCTTAATTCTTGGTGTAAACTCCTTTTTATAAAAATAATTATATTCAATCATTACTTAAGCAAATATATAAAATATTATCTCAAAGGAAATGCTTTATTTAACGCATTGATCGTTGGAAAAATATACTTCATCTGTTCAATATAATCAAAAGAAATCCTCCTAAGTACGGTCATTATAAATACAAATAATACATCAAAGTTGAAAAATTTCTCATTATTAAAAACGTACGAAGTATTAGTTTAATTAAACTTTAATGCTATAAAATGAGGCTCCAATTATCACTGATGCTTTAAAAGGCCAACCATCAATTTAAATAATAATATCAAAAGGATATATTGTGGAAAAATGTATACTTTAAACAAATGATTCCTAATGATGGTAAAATATGTTCTTTCATTATTAATAGTCATGGCTTCTAAAATATATATAAAACAATATTCCTCATATTTCAAGCCTTTATGAATAATCAAATGAGCTTTGTAGCTTTTATTTGTTCTTAATGCAAACATAAAAATATTTGACCCAATAAATCAAGATAGAAATCTAACGAAGGTAAAATCCCTATAATCTATCTCAGCTATCTTCTCACAGTTTGTCAAGAACTGGGTTTTATGCTTGTTGATTGCGAGACCGGACGAAATTTCAAATTCTTCGAGGATTTCCCAAGCTCTTCTAGTGGAATCTTTCAAGGCTGTGGAGGTCCCGGAAAGAAAAAGGGTGAGATCATCAGCGTACATGATGCTTTTGAAATTTGACTCTCCTATGTTTAACCCTTTTATAGATTTATCTTCGGACAACCTTTCCAATAGTCCATTCACTGCGAGTATGAATAGAGAGGGTGACAGCGAATCACCTTGTCTTGCGCCTTTGCAGATATAGATTGCTCGTTGTTTTCCCGGAAGGTCCAACCCCGAAGAAGACGTCCGTAATATGGCCGAGATCATGCCCACAAAGCCATCCGAGAAACCATATAATTTGTTTTTAACGTAGCTTTATCAATTTTTTCATTTATTTATTCATCCTTTATACGTGCATTTTATTATGTCTTAAATTTATTTAGACTGTCCAAATGATCATGCATATAAATTCGGTATTACTTTTTTATTTATTTTTAGTCCAGAGTTTTAAAATACATACAAATAAAAAATATGCACAAAAACTGAGGTAAACGTTAAAAATGAAATATGGCTAAACGTATTTAAAAAATATTTTTTTTGCTCATTTCATTTAGTAATAAAATATAAAAAGGAGAATGATCATAAAACATAAAAAAATCGAGTAAATCAAGAACATTCCTAGATATTAACTATTTAAAAAAATACAACCTTAAGAGATGTCTTGGGTGTATATTTAGTGTTCGCTTTTGCCTCCGTCGTTATTCAGCTCCTCCAGGAGGGTAAGCTTCCGGTCTAAAAGACCTTCAATCCCACATGGGAGTTTTGAAGAGCTAGTTCTCGCTGCAAAAATAATTCGCTGGATGCAACATATTAGCTCCTCTATTTTCCAGTGATTGGGACGTTCGGGAGTGGAGAAGATGAGCCAATCTGCTAGAGAGAGCTTAACATCGAACGCATTGTTTACTCGCCTTTGAGTCAGCTCTACCAGTGGAGCCACTTTGACACAGTGTGCGAACAAATGACTCGATGTCTCTATTCCATTATTGCAGAATACACATCTTCTTTTCCTCGGATCCTCCTGTGATTTGCTCACAAATAGGGAGGAAGTTGCCAGCCTGTAGCAGAACCACTTATCGACAGAGCTCAAAAAGGGGTTCTTGAAGAGGTTTCTGTATCCGTAGAGAAAGGCTGTGCTTGGAGAAAGTCCCAACAACTCGAAACGTCGCCGGACAAGCCGCTCTGGAGATACATACAACGAGAGATTATATTTAACGATCTATTAATTTTGTGAAGAGAAATACACCCGATGGCGATTAAGAAAGGTGTTGGAGGGTCAGTTGTGTTTGTATATGGCCTTTGGGCTAACTTTTGTACCCTTCTATAAATTTGGTATTACTTCATGATTAAACACTTTCAACTCTTTTAAAATTATATTCAACATAATCGGGCTCCCTCACATTAAGGCATTAAAGGAAAGTATATCATCGAAATGTTTAGGTTGATATAGTATAGGATTACTATTTTTTTCCTCCTTCGATGACTCTTCAAAACCTACGTCATGACGACAGTACTCACAAAAGTTTCATTCCAATCACATCCATTCTTCCGTATCTACGATGTTTTTACAATTCCATTACAACAAAACAAATTTTGATACAACTTTCAGTCTTTCTAAAGAACTTTTAAGGTAACATAAACATTTTTTCAAAATTATTTTATATATATTATGAGCAAAGTTTTATAGCTGAGTTTTTATTATGCAAATATCAATTGCAATTAAGCAATATTTTATCGATGATTACAATTAATCATTATCTGTAAATGGCTCATGCCACTAAGCTAAAAAATAAATGGCAATTAGTTGATTTTGTATGAGGCTTTTTGAACTCCCCTCCCACATCGTTCAAAATATTTAAATGTTATATTTAATATTGATCATTGTGAAAATGAGCGGAAGGATAATCACGAGTGGTTTTTATTATTACATTGATTTATCGTAGTGAAATGTCGATATCATTTTCGTTTCTAATCGCAATTTTACATATAATCACCTCATGTTTGGAATTAGGTTGATGTTGAAAACATATAAACCAATACTAATCTTCTGTGTCTGTCACTTTTAGATCATCTTTGTCTCATCATGGTTAAATGCTCCGTCCTAGTATGTAATTCCAGAACAGGATCCACATTCAAGAAAAATCCTGGAACCATACAGCTTTTTAGATTCTCCTTTCCATACAATCCTAAAAAAGTTACCAGGAGAAGGCAATGAATATCCAACTTTAAATATCCCTCAAATTGGAAGCCAACTGTAACTTCATTTAAGTAAAATGGCGCTCATCCAATTGGAGTAAATGTCCAAATTTGCCTATGTAGAAGTGATGTGGTGTCAATTGGAGAATAAATATTTTAATATAAATGAGGTTGCTAATCCCGTCAATTCTAATTTAAATCTCCATTTAAAGAATATTTTATCACTAGCGTATGTTACCCAGCTCTGCCCGGGATTTTCCAACTTGACAATAGTCTGGAATGAAAAAAATCACACGATTAATTCTAGTGATGTCATCCCTTGGGATTTTTCATATTAAAATAAATTCTATAAAAGTCGTCATAGGGTCTTCATTTTCATTTTTCCGTTTTGTATTCCTTAAGGCTGGGTATTTAAACATCACACGAATAATTTCAGTGATGTCATCGCATGTGAGATTTCATATTGAAATCAGTTCCTTCAACAGTTGTCATTGGGTCTTCATTGCCATTTTTTCCGTTTTGTATTCCATACGGCTGGGTATTTAAACATTGCACAAAGAAGAAATCACACTAATAATGTCAGTGAAATCATCGCATGTGACTTTTCATATTAAAATCAGTTCCTTAAAAGTTGACATTGGGTATTCATTGCCATTTTTTCCGTTTTGTATTCCTTACGGCTGAGTATTTAATCATCGTAAAAATGATAAAAAATCACACGAATAATTTCAGTGATGTCATCGCAAGTGACTTATCATTTTAAAATCAGTTCCTTAAAAGTTGACATTGGGTATTCATTGCCATTTTTTCCGTTTTGTATTCCTTACGGCTGAGTATTTAATCATCGTAAAAATAAAAAAAATCAAACGAATAATTTCAGTGAAATCATCGCATGTGACTTTTCATATTCAAACCAGTTCCTTAAAAAGTTGGCATAGCTCTTCATTGCCATTTTTTTCCGTTTTGTATTCCTTAAGGCTGGGTATTTAAACATCGTAAAAAGAAGATGAATAGTTTTAGTGATGTCAGCACATGGGATTTTTCATATTCAAATCAGTTCCTTAAAAAGTTGTCCTTGATTCTTGATTGCCATTTTTTCCGTTTTTTTGTTCCTTAAGGCTTGGATTTAAACAACGTAAAAAGAAGTTATTTTTAAGTCGTTTCATAGAGTGCCTATGTTATTTTCTTAAGAGAAGTAGTTCCTTAAAAAGTCGTCATTGCATCGTCATTGCCATTTTTTCCGGATTGTATTCCTTAAGGCTGGGTATTGGCATCCCTCTCCATCTCTAGGCATTATTGAAATTTGATTAGCACGATGTTGCAATATAAAAAAGTGTTGTTATTTTCCACAAAACTTAAATTTGGGGGACATACAGGGACAGAAAGAAAAATATTTTTAAGTAATCATGTAGAAAACGAATTTTCCGGGAAACACTCAAAAAAACAAAAACACGTCTTAGTACCTCAGTCTTATCCACAGAAAATTTGGGCAAAATCTAACTTGTAAATTTTAAAAAATCGGCAAAAAACGTTTTGGCGAATAAAATAAGCATGTCGATGACGAATTTTCCAGGAGTTGACAACCCCACTAAAACACTCCCTGAGCTCACAAAACTATTCACTGAAAATTTCGTCAAGATCTAATGACCCGTTCGGGAGATACAGGGAAACGAACGAACGAACGAACGAACGCACAAACGAACGAACGGAATTCTTTTTTTATAAGTATAGATTATGCAAAAAATACTGAAACATTTTAAATAGACACCCATTTGATATTTTGTTCATTGTTTTACCTCTTGTTTAGATTTTATTATAACCTATAACGTTTGTTTTACTTATATATTTTTTTAAATATAATTTTATATAACTTCTAAACAATAAAGGAGAAAAAATGCACTGAAACTCTATTTTGTTAGAGATCCCCCTCATTTAATTAAAAATAGACGCTACTTACTTTATCTTATTTTACCCTAGGGCATTGTTAAAACAGAAAATCTTTCCTCAAATATTGTGGCATTAATGCATTTTTAAATGGTGGAATTTTTTTATAAGGGATTACGTTTTAAAGCCATCAAATAAATTTGATCATGCAATAATTAATTTGAGTAGGTTTGATAAGATGAAGATTGGTCCTGCTTTAAATTTATGGTCTCACGAAGTTAGCCCAGTAATGAGATTTAAGGCTGAAGAAGAATTAAGTGTTCAAAGTTTGTTAACTACCACATGGCTCATGGACAAGTTACGTGAATGGTATGACATGGTATGCTCAAGAACAGTTATTTTTGCTTTTGACCAAACCAAAATATCGCAATAGGAATATGCTATTGTATGTAACTCTAATTATATTTTTCCATAATAAAGAAGATTATAATTATTTATAAATCAAATAACAACATCTCTTGGAAACTAACTCGAACAGGGTCTAACATGTATTAACATCAATGTCGACTATGAATATTAAAGAAAAGCTTCTTTGAAAACAAATCCTAATGATCAGTACACCAGTGAAATTACTTAATTGATTCAAATTGCTGATTACACTACTCATAGTTTTTATCGGAAGAGGGTCAAAGAATAACAAATGTGGGGATATAAATTAGTTCCTCTAGCGAATGATTTGTTTTAGATGACTTTATCTTGAAATAAAGTAAATTTTGGTAATTGTTTATGGCTTGAACATTTGCCTGATGATTTGAGTCATTACATGGAGATGAGCGATGAACAGAGTCCAGTATAAAGTTTATATTGAAGTCTCAGTTTTTAGGGAGATAGAGGTCGGCGAGGGCATTACACGGCTTCTGAAAAAATTTAGGGTTGATAGTCCCTAAGAAAAATTATGCTTTGAAAGGATTTATTAGCCCAAGAGTCATACCTGGTATTCTTTATACCTTGGTCCTACAGATTGAGAATGCTCATTTTTGGGATCCTATATTTTATGTATGAATAAGGAGGTTTTCCTCATTTGTACATATCTCTCATTCAATAAATATACCCTGATGTCTTCACATCGAACTTCCCTGTTGTTTTCTTTATTCATATTTGAGTAATTGAAAACAATGTTTAAGCATATAATTAGGTATACTTTTATCTTATTACCTCCGCCGAAGGAAGTATTGTTTTCACTGGTGTTGGTTTGTTTGTTGGTTTTTCAGCAGGATAACTCAAAAAGTACGGAACGGATTCGGATGAAATTTTGTGGAGTTGTTGAAAATGCCAAAAGGAACAAGTGATTACATTTTGGCATCTCTGAGTGCAGAATTAAGATGCAAAATGAGCTAAATACTAATAAATATTTCAAGTTAGCCTACTCTACCAATAGATGTCGCTGTGCTGTGAAATCGGGTGCCGGGAGCGTCTTCCTCTCGGAAATTCCGCCGAGGGGAACCCTCCCCGTCCCTCTACGCCTCCCCAGTCGTGAAAAATTCGCCTCGGAAGGCTCATAAGGCCCCCGTGACGGCGGAGGTTTGCACTCTCTGAGTGTATATATGCCTCTAGTTACCTCCGCCGAAGGAGGTATTGTTTTCACTGGCGTTTGTTGGTTTGTTAGTTGTTGGTTTGTTAGTTTGTTGGTTTGTTGGTTGTCAGCAGGATAACTCAAAAAGTACTGAACGGATTTGGATGAAATTTTGTGGAGTTGTTGAAAATGCTAAAAGAAAGAAGTGATTAAATTTTGGCATCTCTGAGTGCAGAATTAAGGCGCCAAATGAGCTAAATACTACTAAATATTTCAAGTTAGCCTACTCTGCCAATAGATGTCGCTGTGATGTGAAATTGGGTGCCGGGAGCGTCTTCCTCTCAAAATTTCCGTCTAGGGGAACCCTCCCCCGTCCCTCTACGCCTCCCCAGTCGTGAAAAATCCGCCTCGGAAGGCTCATAAGGACCCCGTGACGGCGGAGGTTTGCACTCTCTGAGTGTATATATGCCTCTAGTTTGTTTTATATTCAATAATAAGTAATACAATTAATTTTACTTCATCATCCATGGGTAATTACACTATTTTAACATGGTTCTTTGGATGTTCTATTCTCACAAAGTCCTTCGGAGTTTTTGTTTTTACATCTCCGATTGGACACAAAAATTAATGCGATTACTTAGATAGTTTTTTATAAACTAATACTATCCAAAAGTAATATTAAATTCCTATGCTCTAATCTGATCTTTGCATAGCACACTTTTTTATGTATTTAAATGCGTCCTTTTCACATTTTAATCAACACATGACTTGTGATAACTAAGATCTTGTTGTTATTCAATATTTCTCTCTCACCAATAGTATCTATACGAAAAAAATAGGTTTAATCATTATAAGTCCATGTGTTATAATTATATTATTCTATCCCTTCACCACATTGGTTTCCTTAGTGTTGGATTTCTATATGACGAACGGATCAATTGATACAAATTTTAAAAAAAGCTGATTCATTCAATATGAACAAAAATTTGTTAAATATGACTGGCCCTATTTGCTTATATTATATTGAGTCTATATTCTCGTTCAATAAAGTTTCAGTCGTTATATTTTGGGAATAAAAAAAAATTAATTTTTTTTTGCTAAGTTTTCTCTAATTTTATTTTGTATTGTTACTCCTACAGAAAGTCTTTTAATAATGATGATCTTTGTGCGGGGCAATCAAACTAAATGTTATTTTTGTCGTATGCAGAATGAATCCATTTTATATAACCCCACATATATTGACACTTTATATAAAACGGTCTCATAACTCTTAATTTAGTCTTGTAGCTTTAATCAGTCTAACAGAAGTGATTTGACAGCCTTTTATGTTGGACCCAATGAACATTTAAAAAATCTACTAGAACAAAAGCACAGCATGTACTATTAATAAATAAACAGCTATCAGACACATACAGCAATAAAAATATAAAAATACAACCCACGCAGATTTTTTCCTTCCTTTTTAATAAAATATTTGAAGAAAAAACATTCTTATCAGAAAATGTACAACTAGAAATGAGCTGTCGTTTAAGAAGATGATGATGTGGGCTTGTACACACAAGCACAAACATGAAAAGTAGAACATATATACTTGTATTTATTCATTTCTGCAATGGCATATATGATAGTAATCTAACTACGACAACCACAACAACTCAATGCCATGAAACTCAATCTCTAATAACTAAAAGAAAGAATAGGAGCTCATTGAAATGGATGTAAAAAGTTATATATGGCTGCATTGGTCTAAAAATATGAAATAAAAAAGAAATTATGTTTAAAATTTGCCATACAAAAGAGTGAAAGCTCCGAATTCAATAGCCAAAATATAACATATAATTGGGCGGTACTAATACTTCGATCCAACTGAATCCTTGTTTGTATAAATAAGAATTAAAGCATTATTATTTAAAACGAAGGTAACATACATTCAGTAGGTTTGATGACTTATAAAAAGCAAACTTGAGTTGATTATTATTTTACTGAGCTAACAGACTTCCTATAAATATTAAACAGATAAAATTCCATGTAAATGATCTTTGTTCTCACATTTTTTTTGTACCACTCGAATTTTTTTATTCATTTTATCAAATTCTGAAAAGCTTTTTAAGTATAAGAATTTCATATCAAATGAATTTATTTTCTTAAATATATTAATCTCTTAACAATATATTTTGAATATTTTGCTGATATAATTATTTTTGAATACATATTATAATTGTAACTTGAATATAAAGGATTTCTTTTTTAAGCAGTACCTTGCTCGTAGAAATATAAATGGGTCTCATTACCATAATTTCCATGTTGCTTAATGTGTGTTGTGATAAGCATCACATTTAATTAATGATGAGTATGCATACCTAATGTACAAGTATTAATAAAAGGGCGTAGAGTTTAATTCATTTACATAAACGATGTACATTTATAATACATATCAAGATCGCAAAGAAATGCAAATTTCATTAGTGTCTAATAATTTTCAAAATATGTACATTTGTACTTTGTTTACAAATGAAAAGCATGAATAATAAAAATAATAAAATAATAAAAGGCTTGTAAATTCCTTAATTGTATTTAATATAGAATATAAAAACCATTCACTCATTTTTATAAATTCTAACTAAATAACTAGAACTGGAGGCAGTATATAACATAATTATATATAGGTATATATATATATATATACCATTAGAAAAAATGATGGTCAAGATTTATTTGCCATATGGTTTCGGTAAGGATTCCTGTCAATCTAAATATTTCCTTAAATATATATATTTATATATATAAAGAATATATATATCTAATTATATCATAAATAAAGATTATATGTGCCTAAAACACTATTATATGTAATGCATGTTACGAATAAAAAGTTTGTATAATATATAAATATCTTAGGTTTTTTATGCAAGTCGTAAATATACATGTGTGTATATGTAAGTTTGTATTTATATATGCATTTATTAGAATGGAAGTTATATCCTGGCCAATGTACCTTATTCATGTTTATATGCTGTATCGACCTTTCTCAATGATAATAATTTATTGCTATATTTTTCTTGATTTAAAAAACAAGGTGAACAAAATTGTAGCTTCTACTAATTTTGAGACAATTGATTGTATTATTGAAATTTTTTGTAATTTTAAATAATCATATTTTGTATTTTGTAAGGGAATAACGATTTTAAGTTATATAAAATCGATGAAGAAGCCAAGGATATAGGTACATAAATTTTAATTTAATACAAAAAAATATGAATTAGTTAATGTTTCTGTTATATAGAAACCATTGGTAATTATAAATATTCATACATTGTAATTTGTATGGGAATAACGATTATAGGTTATATAAAAATCTATGAACAAGCCAAGGATATACATAAGTTATAATTGAAAAGAAGGAAAATATGTATTTGTATCTTTTTAGGATATAAAAATGTTTTCAATTTAGTTGCAGCATAAATATCTACATACATCTTAACAAATTCTAAGTAAATTGTAACTTTTATAAGAGAAATGAACTTTCTTTATAAGATATATAATATCACATTTATCCGACCAATCATTGAAAGAGATTTTATTGCATCTAAAAAAGGGAACAAATCAGTAAAGTCCTTGGATTTTGTTAATACGTTAAGCTTTAATTAATATAGTTTCAATTCAAACAATAATTAAATGTTATAATATATGTATTTACATTATTTGAGGAAAGTGGGAAGCACATAAGTGTTCTGTTTTCCCAATATCAGCTCTAAGAGGACTGATAATACACCGTAAATATTTTGGCCAATTAACGGACCCCATCTTTGATTTCAGAATATATTAAAATTTGTCCGCATTTTGTATATTTTGTTAAAGAAATCATTTAATCTTTGGATGGCATCAACATCGAGCTCCTATTGAACTTCGGAAGAGCTGTAGAAAGGATGTCCCGATGCTCCTCTTCTGTTTGTTTTGGAAATTAACGTTTTAACCATGGCTTTAACTAAGAAGTAAGCTGGATTTGGAGTTTCTTTAATTGACAGAGACATCTAATAGACATATATGCTGTTGATGTTACTTTGATGATAGAGTCCAACACTGAAGCTCAACTCATTAAAAGAATTGACGTTCTCTTGTCATTTAAAAAAAATTGAAATCAAATCTGGTCTTTCAATTAATAACAGTAAGACAGCTATACTTCTTTGGGAGCCTGGATTCCGGAGAGTTCCGTTTGTGTTCAGAAAGTTAAAGTCGTTAGTTTAGTTCAATATCTTGGGCATTGTGCGGACAAGAAATGGTATTTCAAATGAGTTGTAAGATATATGGGCAATTGAGGCAGTGGCGAGGTTTCGCTTTGTTTAAAAGAATGGATCTTTAAAATTTGAGAGTTGTTCCTCTTGTTGATATAGGGCTACTTCTATCTCATCTCTGGCTGAATTAGCATTTGAGGAAGAGGAACGTTGACTTAACTCTCTCTTTCATAAATCCTATATTTCTTCTTTAAAACGTCCTAAAAACTGCATTGGTGGAGGGCTGTGCCTCCTTAGGAATATTTTACCAAAATATTACCGCAAGTAGTGGCTGATATGGGTGTTTATCATAACTGAGATTTGAGGTTTTATTATACGTTCTTATAATTTTTTAATTGGATACAGATGGGATCACTCTTAACTAACCCGTTTCTCCGTTTTTATCTTCGCTTCAGAGATTAATTTGGAAGTCAGAGACCGAATTCTATTCTGATACTAATATTGATATTTTATACCAAAATAACGAAAATAAATTATTGCTTCAGAGATTTGGTGATCCTAGGATTCTAAAGAGATTTTCCCTCAATCATAAGATTTTTACCATTCATGATTTGAATGTCGACTCCGTTTTAAATGTAGCTATGTTCCGTTTTCATCTCTCTCTCGTGTTGTTAATAATTATTGTCCTGCTAAGCCTTGGTTTTAAAATTAAATACTCCTAAAAATAAATTTTAATGTGCAAAGTCACTATCACATAGTTTTATTAATATCCTTTGTCTACCTCCTTCATGGCAGCATACAATTCTCCACTCCACTCAGGGCATAATTGATTGATCAAAGTTTACTACCTAATTCCATATTTCAGGACAATTAATATTTTTAAAGCCTTGTAATAACTGTGGGCGTTTATACAATGACATTTTTCATGCTTTCGTAGACTACTCTGTGCTCAAGTTGGTAAAAAAGTTTGTTGAAATTAATGTGTGTGAGAGTAAGAGATTCCCCCGATACTTTAATTACTCTTGTATTGATTACACTATGTAACAAAATTAAGGTCTTTGTTTGCCCCTGGGCTGAAATTTTTTATTTGAGTCCAATTTTTTACGTAGATTCCAAAATACCACTTAAAATTTCATGCAAAAAAAGGTTTGGCCTTTATCACCTTTTTTGAAAATCATGATTTTCATCATTTCTAATGGTTCAGACCCAGTTATCTTCGTGCAAAGTAAGAATAACACAAATGTCAGAAGTATTTATTTTTCAATTATATCTGTGTATTTCAAATCCGTTTTTATAATTTATATATCTTTCGTAAAATCGAAAAATAGGCTTTATATTTCAAAAAGTTGATCATATTTTAGTCTTCTATTTAAGCGGCTATATTTTTTTTGTTTCTAGTCTTTTGACTATATTCAATATGTAATATTTTTTTGGTATATGTCAATGCATTTCAGAACAATTTTTATAATTTCGATGTCTGGCATGAAAGTAAAGAAAAGATCAATTTAGTAGAGCAAAGTATTGATCATATGCAATAACTACTTTTAGGTGATTCATTGAGGTTGCAATAAATATTATTGTGATTTGTTACAAAGAAAAAAACAGGTTTGCCTTTTTATTTGCAAGTTCCTTAAATAATTTGATAACAACATTGGAATGCAATTTTCCAAATCACAGTAACTCTCTAAAAAATATATTATTTTTGACACTTGTAAATAATTATATGTACACAAAAAGGCAAACCTGTTTTTTTTTTCTTCGTAACAAATCACAATAATATTCATTAAGTATTAAATTTCACAATATCTCAAAGAAAACATCAGCAATTAATAACATTAATAAAAATGCTTTTTCCTAATCGAATTTTACAATGGTATTTAGCTCCCAAATATTAATATCTCATTTAATAAATATTGATTTAACAATTCAAGAGGATGATTGCTCATTGGTGTAGATTTTCCACTACATTAGTCTAATGGAAATTAAGTGTTATATATTTAAGAAAGTATAATGATATTCAATGTTTAAGAATGCATTTTGAGTTATTGTGAGAACGAAGAGGAAAAATAATATTATTTCTACTGTTTAATTTATTTTTGTAAAAATGTTCCTATTGCCTACCTTGTTTGAATTGTACTTACATTGAAATAAATATATACGGTAGTAATTATTTTCTTCGCACTATAATAGTATTTTTGGTAAAATTCTTAAATAAATAACAAAATTAGTGTACCATAATAATAACAATTTAATTTAAACGTTCATGGCTCAAAATATATATGTTGAAATGCAAAGATTTAGTAAAATTATGGTTTATTGGAAATGGATAGAATGTTAAACTCAGTATGCGACAGAGTGATGCGTGCTGTGATCCACAGAAACCTGAGTGCGATCCAGGAGGTATATATATATATATCAGGCTTGTGAACGGAACGCAACTTTTTTTTGAACGTTGAACGCAAAAAAAAGAGTTTTGCGTTCAGCGTTCAATTTTTCCAAACATTTCTTGGACTTTTTTCGGAAAAACGTCATCACTACGCAGTACTTTTTTGGGAAATTCTTTTCTAAAAAAAAAAACGTCATCACTACGCATTACTTTTTTTCGGAAATTCTTTTCTAAAAAAAATGTCATCACTACGCAGTACTTTTTTGGGAAATTCTTTTTTAAATATTTGAACGCTGAACGCAAAAACATTGAACGGAACGCTATTTTTTTTTTAACGCTGAACGCTCACAAGCCTGATATATATATATGTATATATATATATATATATATATATATATATATATATATATATATATATATATATATATAATAGACACGAATATGACTTTATAGTTTATTTCAGTGAGGAATATTGGGAAGGTCTTGACTGTGAGGAGGATATGAAGAGATGAGAGAGAGGGAAGGAAAGGTAATACGACCCACAAGCATCAGCTTGCCGGTCAAACCTGATTATTCTTTCCCTCTTATAAATACATATTAAACGATATAATAATAATAATACCAATAGGGGTGAGCAGAGAGAGGGCTACTACTCAGGCCGCCACAAAATTCCAAATTTCATTTGAAATGGCCACCTTTGGCTTTACTAGGGCATTGGATTGGAAAGCTGTCTATTGTTGCACGGATCGACTCGCTGACATGTGTTATTCACAAATGAGAAATGATATATATATATATACACATATATTTAATATATGTACATGCTTAAACTAATGACTACATGCAATATCTTATGATTAACATGAAGTATTTGACAGTTAAAAAACTTGAATCTTTTTTATAATTATGGAGAATGGTTCAGAATACTTTAGACTCAAGTGAATATACCTTTATTTATCGCTGATTCACGCTAAAAAGTGCAAGGCTATATATTGAGTAATATATAGTCGTAGGTTACATACACCATTATGTTGTTACATCACGGCATATTACACATGATTTTAAAAATATAAAAACTGAATATACTTACTTTATAATAATCAGAGTGTGCCCAATAAAATCTATTTGTCGCAATCCAAAATCCTTTTTCATCACGAGTTGAGATTGGATATGGACAAGAATGCCCTGCAATAAATTTTTATCTGGCATAAATTCGTAGAGCTACTTACGGTCAAAATTTCCTTTTAGTTATAAAACTCCTTCAAAAATGAGTTTTGATGCATGGTATTTTTTTGTGATATCATGCGGGCATAAAATAACTTTTTATTAAGAAGTCTATTTGTTTTATAAAAAACCTTTTTTTGCACAAAAGTTGTTGGCCCTAAATGTAAACATTCCTTATGGCGCTGAAACACATAAAAATTGCAACCAAAATGTGGTAAAATCTTTCGTTATTAACTAAATGTCAGGAATTAGTAAAGAAGGATGCTTTTAGTACAAAATGAATTTTCGCTTTAAAATATCTATCCACTACAGAAAAATGAAAAAAGAAATCTCTGATTGAACTTCTTTCCTTTAAAACATGAAAAAATGTATAAAAATATATGTAAAAATAGAGAATATTGAACAAAGCATTACTTTTAATAATTTCTTCAACAGATACATGCAAAGTTGTTCATTTATCAAAACCATACATACGACCAACTCTTTCAAAAAGTTTTTTTGTCGTATATATAGCGCAGAGAGGAAGGACGCAATGTCTTAAGGAAAAAGTATTTATTTGTTTAGTTTTTTCATACATCCCTATACTGCTTTAGGCATAATTCAACATGTTTAAAAAGACGCTGCTAGGTATAAAAACTTGTATAATTGTATATATTATGAAGTATAAAATATTAAAATCTTTTTAATATGGGACTCAAAGGACACATAAAAGGATGCTACATCATATTATTTGTAGACAATGTTATTAATTAAAAGAGTAAATATGTTTTTTTTATAATTTATAGCCTTTATGATGTCCTAAAAAAGAATAAGTATTCATAGAGATTTATGGTCATAAACTATTTATTCCGGCTTTTACATTATATATTCATAATATACAATGCTTTCAACCACATAGACTCATTATCGTCATAACTTAATATTAGGATATATCATAAATAACGAACGAGGTCCGTTACCTTGTACAGTTAGCAGGATAGGTAAAAAAATCGAAAGTGCCCCTTCTATAACATTGTACTGGGATATGTTGGGAGGGATCACGAAGTGGTAAAAATAGCAACATTTTTCAGTATTCAAATCTCTCACTATTGCTAATGGAGTTGCCTTATTTTATTTCTAATTATGATACGGAACGTGCTCGTCCAACACTTCTTTTTTTTTGCTGAACACATCGTTTAATTCATAGAATTATAGGTAAGTAAAAATTAAGTTTTTGATAAAAAACAAATAAAAGGCAATTTACAAATCTTTTGGAGCAAGTTTGCTAGGGGAAATCTATAGGGCAGCTGGTAAAACAAATTTGCTGGAGAGAGTGGAGTCTTAATAACTAACTAATTATATATGTATTGTATATATATACATATAAACATAAAATCAATTTACAATCCACACAGTTGAAGACCAGCTTTTCCAAACAAAATTACATGTTCATTTACTCAAAATAGTGCTACAAATATGAAGAAATTTAAGATTTTTTTTTTGCTAATAACAGGCACTTTTAGTAGTTGACATGGAAAACCTCAATAGATCGAATTTGCTTCTTCTGCAATGATGAAAAAGAAACCTCTAAACATGTTCTGGCAATATTGGAGGGACAAGAGGTTGATATTCCTGGTGAGATGCATTGTAGTTGAAAAATTTGAAGATTCAATAAATCAAAATGCTCTCCGGTTTTTCAATATATAGGTTTTAAACAAGAACTAATAAATTTTTAATAATGAAATTTTAAAACAATTTACATATTCAAATGTACTGAAACCCCTCACCGGTATTTTTTTTAGTTTTATACAAAAAAATTTATTCATTGACATAAAAACCATATCTTTTCAACTTGTGCTTTAATGTTATGTCATAATTACTTTGATTTTGAGGCTCTACTCCAATTTTGATTTTTATAATTTTCATTATACAACCTTTTGATGATCGAAGTATTCTTTTAGTTTGTAGTAAAGAGTAAATAAAATATGTCCCGAAAAAAACTTCGAAAGAAAACTTTATGCGAAAGTTAAACGAACTCATGTGCAAAAAAATGATAATCTCTACAGATTAAAAAAGCAAAACAAGTCAATCTATACCGAGTTTATAGTAATAAAGGATATGAAACCCTTATATCATATATAATGACATGTAAGTTATTAGAATGATTGAGCCCGGCAAAATAAACCTTCAACAAAAGGATATTGCCGTATGAGGAACAAGGATTTGCAATCACAAATAAATTCTTAAAGAAATCGAATAAAAACTAATATGATCCATTGATCTTTAAACATGACATAAAAGCTGCTATTTTTATCAAGGAAAGAAGAAGGATTATTATTCATTTTGATTAACATCACTAAGATAAAGAACCCCACCACTTCATTTTTTGTAACTTTCATCAAATAAGAAATATGACAGTTTCCAAAATGGGCAAAAATTATTCAGAATTTCAACAAACCAAATTCGGTGTGGATTTACTTTTGAAATGTCTAGATTATCTTATAAAATATTGACATCACTAATTTCCATTTTATGTTTTTGTATGACATATTGGCTTTGGTCAAAAATAGATTCTTTGTAATATTCAAAGAGGCTAAAAACATAATATATCTCGTCGACATTTATCCTATTGTTAATCGAAGAACTTAGAAAAGATAAGCAAAAGACCACCAACAGCACTCAATCACAGCTTTCCGATATTAATCAGTACTTATTACTACCAAAAGAAGGAAGTGGTGCTAAATCAAATGTGGTTGCAGAAAAAACACGTCATTAGACAAGTAAAGTATGCTGTAAATGTCAAATTTACCCGTTTAAATCGTCCATTGCATTTGCATGTTCAAACGTCCGCTGATGAACACGATTGATTAACACCAAATAATACAAACGATTTTTCTTTTTTATGATGAAACACTTCTTTATACAAATTTACTTTATTGATATTGAAAATCAACTTCTGTAAATTATTGGTTCACTTTATTTTTTAATATGGTTTGGATACAAGTAATAAAAGTTTTAGTAATAAAGACACATAAAAAGGTGATATCACTAATTATATCACTGGGGGGTATATTTTGCCGCTGTTAAAACAGCTTTTACAATTTATTTTTTGTATAGAGCAATTACAAAAACAAATACATGGTATAGTGATCTTATGAAAATATAATATTAAGATATTGATATCATGCTTTTATTTGGGATCAAAATTTAATAAATAATAACAGTTGAAAGATTGAACCATCAAAAAAATATGATCACAAAAAACAGAAAGCTGAAATAATAAATGGAAAAGTATTTAAGGCTCAATGTAATCGATAAGTTCACTGTCAATCCCAATTGAAGGATGTTTTAGCCCTTAATGAATTAAAACCTAATAAATAATATTATTTATCACGTTACATTGTCAATTTATAATGTTTTGACCAATTTTTGTGTTTAATGTATTTTAATTGATGTTTTTAATGTATATTACAAGAGTATGCCCTTTTTGTTTTTAGCTATATTTATATTATTCAGTTTGTATTTTGCCTTTTAACTTTTGTTTAGAGATCTAATTTTAAATTAAAAGTTCATTTTATATATTTATATTTATGTAATTTCTATAAATCAATTATGCTTCTTTAAAAAATCATACATTGAATTACTAATTCAATAAAAACGTATTCCACTCTCATTGCTGTGACAGCGGCTTTGCCTACTAAGATACCAATTATCTCCATGATTTTATCCACAGTAATGCATCAAATCCAATACAATGTGAACCAACCGATTCTAAAGTAGCATTTTAGGTAGCAAACTGATTTATTCAGACAATTTTTTGGTACTTTGGAGCACAATCCAGTTTGCATGACTTTAGTTGCTACAAAATGGTCTATTGTGTTGTTGTTGTTGTATTCTTGTCTAAATCATAATTACAATTCTAAATAAGGCTCATAATGTCAACAGTATTTTTGCGTGTTAATTTCTCATCTACTTCTCCGTGGACCTAATTCCCTCATGCAAATTCATCATTAAGGCTGAAATACATAATCTAAGCGTGTTAGTCATCATTTTACTTACAGAAATTAAACTACAAAGTTCTTTATATACAGAGGAATTATCAAATGTTCTCAATAATAATGGTAAGAACCAACATATATATATATATATATATATATACGAGGTGTGATAAAATGTATCCGACCTTAATTTATATTGGTCAAACGAACACAGCTATGGGGCGGGACTTGCTGTGTGGTTGGGAGCATGACTACTACGCATGCTCATTTTTTTCTACAGCTCCAATACAAGTCAGTCGGCGTCAGGCCATTCATGATTGAACAGGTGCAAGTGAGTGTTGTCGGATTTTATTTTATTTAAAATGTCAGAAAAAGTCGAACAGCGTTATTGCATAAAATTTTGTTTTAATCTTGGTGATTCGCAAGTGGAAACAATTCGCAAGATTAAAAAAGTGTTTGGAAATGAAGCGATGGGCACCACACAGAAAGGAGTGGTACAACCGCTTCAAAGATGGCCGCTTGTCAGTTGAAAGTGAACCACGCTCAGGGAGGCCCTCAACATCGAAAAACGATGCCATCATTGATCAAGTGAGGAACCTGGTGATGCAGAACCGCCGAATCACGATCAGAGAACTTGTAGACGAGGTGAATATTAGTTTTGGTTCCATTCAATCAATTTTGACTGACGACTTGGGCCTCAGGAGAGTCTCAGCAAAATTTGTACCAAAGCTTCTTCCCATTTAATTCGGAACTTCTTGACAAAACACAGCACACCAGTGGTTCGTCAACCTCCCTACTCTCCTGACATGGCTCCCTGCGATTTTAGGCTTTTCCCAAAGCTGAAAATGCCACTAAAAGGGACCAGATTTCAGACCAGAGAATACATTATGCAGAATGCGACAGACCATCTGAGAGCCATACCGAAGGAGGACTTCCAGCGATGCTTTCAACAGTGGCAGAAGCGTTGGGAGAAGTGTGTGGCAGCCCAAGGGGACTACTTTGAAGGGGATTATCATTAAATACTTGTATCATAATAACGTTTGTTTTATGACCAAAAGTCGGATACTTTTTGATCACACCTCGTATATATATATATACATATATATATATATATGCAGTTATGAGACAATGCATTCTTCAAAAACTGTAGCTTCAATTTAATATGGATTTTCAGCAAAGCATCTAATGACATCTAACTTATTTTCAGATCATATAAATAAATGATTCAATTGTACAGTATACCCAATAACATCCTTCCAACATGAATTTCTCTTTAATGAATATACTTATAAATACTTATTTACAATTTTTAAAAATCCATCTTTTTGGTTGTTGTAAAAGTAAAAAGAATCAATCAGTTATTTATTTTTTCGCATTGTAACTTTATATATATATATATAGAGAGAGAGAGAGAGAGAGTGAGAGAGATAATGTTTTAATACTTTATATAATTACAGTTTTTTAAAAGTAATTTATGTTTTTAAGCCTTAATTATAATTTTTAAATATATTTGTGTGAAATTGCTTTGGATTATCTATTATCAAATTTACATTGAAACTTTATATAACATATATATATATATATATATATATATATATATAGAGAGAGAGAGAGAGAGAATGTTTTAATACTTTATATATTTACTGTTTTTTAAAAGTAATTAATGTTTTTAAGCCTAAATTATAATTTTTAAATATATTTGTTTGAAATTGCAAAGGATTTATCTATTATCAAT
This sequence comes from Caligus rogercresseyi, assembly GCA_013387185.1. Classification (NCBI taxonomy): domain Eukaryota; kingdom Metazoa; phylum Arthropoda; class Copepoda; order Siphonostomatoida; family Caligidae; genus Caligus; species Caligus rogercresseyi. The sequence continues at coordinate 17,063,609 of CP045903.1, read as the reverse complement.
TTGCATTGAAACTTTATATAACATATATATATATATATATAGAGAGAGAGAGAGATAATGTTTGAATACTTTTTATCGTTAAAGTTTTTTTGAAGTAATTAATGTTTTTAAGCCTCAATTATAATTTTTCTAAGTATTTGTATGAAATTGCTTTGGATTTATCAATTAAGATTTTATAGTATAGGGTAGGGCTCGAAAAATGATTGATTATGATTAATACAAGCTCCACGTTACGTTATTGGCCTTTTATATATTTTAAATAATGGTTACATTTTATTTTATTAACCTATCCATGCATATGTTGTTTTAAAGACAAAAAACTTGAGGCTAGTAAAATTATATAACTTTTGAATATAACAAATTTGACAATGAAGATTTACACATATTGGTTGCTTTTTAAATGAATTTCGTCTCAAATTTCATGATCTAATATTTCGGAAAAAATACATATATATTTATAAAACAAAAAAAGTTTCAACTTGATGCATTGAAGAAGTAATATCTACTCAGTACTTCCCTTGGATGATTTATTTTTCTATTTCGACAAAATATATTGCCTTTATTAAATACACCACTAAAGAATAAAGCAGTAATTTAGATTACCTCTTTTGTAAAGTCTCCTTAAATGCAAGATAACTGCATTGAATGAGAAACCAATAATACAGTAGGGAGGGTTATCAAAAAACCATTAAAGTCCTTATCGAATAGCAATACATAAAAAGAAAACATGAACCTTAAATGTTAATCGACCTATTACCTGAAAATGCAATTCCCATTAGAGTCCTCAAATACAATGAAAAATATGATAACTCTATTATGGAGACAGCCTTTCTAAAGGAGATATGTTCTTTGATATTGCACTTCAATTTGTACAAAAAACATTGCATAAAATTTGTAAACGATAGTTTTTATACCATTTTTTTGTATATTCATTACACTTTAAAATAAATTTCCTTACAAAATACTCAGGTAAGAAACACGACCATACAACAGGACTATATGTTCTACGACAGTAATATGGAACTCCTAGGTATTTACAAAAAAAATTACAAATACAAAATACTTTCTTTTAAAATACCGACATATCCAGAAACATTCTTACTGCTGTTGATTCTTCAATAAAAATATTTACTATATATATGAAATTGTAAATAATGTTCTATTACATGAAATAGAGCTAAATTTCTTAAAACACACTCCAAGATCCACATTGTAAAGTACAAAAATATGAAGAAATAAATCATTTTCTTTTATTAGAGGTACACAACTCTAATATATTTTGAAAAAGTATCAACAAAAAATGGTTTAAAATCTAACAATAGTTTTTTCACTACATAAAATTCTTATAAAAATAATTCAAAGTAAACTTTTAAAGAACTAAACGAATAAAAGCAAAAATAAACAATTTAAGTGAACGAATAGATTTTTATAACCAAAGAATTTGAAGTGAGCTTTTAGAGAACTAAACGAATCCAACAAAACAATATTTAAATGAGATAATCGATTTAAAAGACAGATGATTATTGTGAAATATTTTAAGGTATGTTGGATAAAGATGCAGAGAAGTAAACTTAATTTAGGGAGTTTATAAGGACATTCATGATAAGTCTTGATTTCCTTTACCTATTGGGTATTCCGTGTAAAACGAGCCGTGTAAGATCCTTTGTCCGATACATGGAGACCCCTCGCCCATAAGTCTCAATGTACTTTTGGCACTGCATCTCCTTTTGAGCCTCCAGGGTCAGATCCGTATCCTCTTCTCGGAAGAGATTCATGAGGGGATCTAAGAGCTCTTTGTCCCCTTCCTCTTCACAGCGCCCAGGCCGTTCCTCGGTGGAGAGAAGAGAATTATTATTTTCCTGAAGCGTGAAGCGTTTTTTGGCCTTGTAACGCTTCACCAGGGAATTAAACTTCTCCACGAGGACCCCTGTCTTTTGAATATTTGTGAACTTGAAATGCGTGGTTCGAGAGGAGCCCTGGGTCATTTGGAAGATGATGGTGTCATCAAATACGGAGCGGGGATCCTTTTCAACAGAGCCCACGGAGTCAAATGGAAGCACGATAGAGACTAGGCCGGAGGCATGAGATTGGAAGCAGGCGAAGCTCTGGGATATATAGAGCTTCCCATAGCGGGACTTGTCCTCGTAGGGAGCCCATAGACTGCAGTCCACGAATCCGTCCAGCTTTTCACCCTTAGGAACGGGGAATAGGAGTCGGTACTGCTCTGACATATTTTTGGCGTCCAGGTCTCGTTTGACGAAGGATGGAGCGGACTTGTTTCTCCCGTCCCTGCGGTAGCGGTCTCCCATGTGTTTGAAGAGGAGGTCCATGTCTTCCTTGTAGGTCTCGTTCTCGTTGATGAGGCGGCGCATGGCGAGGTTGACGAGTTGCTTGATGAGGCGGAAGGTTTCCTTCTTTTGGAGGAACATGGAGAAGGCGTAGCTGTCCTCACGGGTCTTCAGGAGAATGCTCTCAGGAGCTACGACGTTGTGACTGATCTTGACGTCAGTCACATCCGTCCAGCTGGAAAGGATAAACATCAAATATAAACTTAAGTATGCTAGTTAAGTATATTAACGAAAGTATAAGGAGTCTTAACTTTTGTTTGAAAAATTCTCCTAATTAAAAGTCTAATACTTATGCATAATATGGTAAATATATTTTAAAAGTATTAATATAACCTATTTTAGGAATGTAAATCATATTTTTGACAAAGAAATAGGATTGCCCAGCAAACAGATGATAAAATATATATTATCCTGATTTTTTTTGTTTATTTCATCCGGCCATATTGCATTATCCGTAGGCATTTGAATAAATACCTATAACAGGATCAAAAGTATACATAAACACTCTTCAAGGAGCCAAAGCTCAATGTTAGTATTCGAACAAGCTTCCCCAGAGATTCTATTTTGCCTTTTTGGTTCGAAAGAATTGTAGTATCCGAATAGATATGAATAAGTATTGTAGCATTTAAAATTAGAGCTCTATAGAGCTTTTGAAAGAAGACCATCATCATTTTATTGACATTTCTCTCTTGGGAGGAATCCAACCTGCGTTCTCAAAATTGAAGATTGATCACATTTTAACACCGCTAGGGCACTTTTTTATTTTCCTTGACTTTAATTATTATGTTCATTTTTGTTTTTTGAAACGTAATTGCATTGATATGTTATTATTTGCCATTGTAAATGTATTTTATTTCGAGCACTAAGTATTTTAGAGCAATATAAATATTTTAATCATATTTAAAAAATACTAATATGAACGTTACACTGGCCTTGATGTTTTTGTTTAGTTTGAAGTAAAGTTTGAATATTTGAATTACAAAAAAAAAGAAGTAAGTGTATAACGTTTAGGCGTGTTCAATTTTCAATGTTGGGGGCGTAGGTTCGAATCCCGAGAGGGGATGGTCATTTTTGGTCTACCTCATTGAGTAGATCCTAGGTTCGAGTGATTAATTTTAATGCTAGTATGCTTATTTATATACAGTCGGATGCAATTCTATCGAACCACATAGGCAAAAAAAATAACATAGAATAATTGAATACATAGGACCATAAATAATAATTTGAATTAGAATACTTTGAACAAATAAAGTGACAAAAACCATAAATATATACTTTAGAAAAAGTGTTAAAATAATGCTGAAAGAACTATTTTAATAAAGGGATATATGCCAAAAATCCAGAAACCTATAATTGTACCTTCTAAACAAAACCATTCCCTAACACAATTGTGTTCTCAAAAAGTAGTATCAAATTACCGAATAAGAAATTTATTTTCCTTTTTCCACGTGACGTAGTGAAATGCCAGATTATTCACCGTCAAGTACATCCATCCCTGATGCGGGAAGCGTCCTTTCCAAAAGGTACAGGAGTAGTAATACACAAGCCGCTCCTCGGACTCTGGAATGGCAAAAGCCTTATGGAACCACTTCTCCGTGGCCTCGAAGTCGTTGAGGGCAGCTCAGGTGGACTGCGTGTTGGACGAGGAATCACTACTCTATATTTCTCTATATTTCTATATTCTGCTCTATTTTTTTAATAAATTTTAATTATGAAGGTAATTTTCACGCCTCAAGAATATAACTGCTTCAACCGAGAGACAGCTCGGCAATCCACACAGGCATGTAAGTCGTCATTATATAATCACTCTCCCCCTTCCCCCTTTGTGAAGCTTGTATGAATTTGATGAATGAAGGTCCTTTTGTTATCAAATATAATGAGCGTTTACAAATTTTATTAGTTTTTTATATAAAATGTTTATTCGTCAATGCTTATAATAACAATTAACAAATGATTTATATTTATTTTTTGTAATTGTTGTTAACTATTGATATGCAGGAAATAGCTAAGGATAAATAAAAAGTGTTTTTTTTTCGAAGTGTGATTGGTTGAAGGAAAAGGAGAGGGGATACCAATAATAAAAACAGCTGATAGTGCGCTACAAAGTATCACTTAACTCGCGGCTGGTGAGAAGTGAAGCAATTCAGAAGAAAAATCATTCTTCTTCATGAGACTTGTCATATTCCTGGAAAAATATCGCTTAGTCTGTTTGTTCACATCTGTCGATAAATGGATCATCACTCCCACTATCGGACGTAGAAAAATAAAAAAGAAGTTTCATCAATTTGAAAAAAAAAATATGTTTTTTCAACAAAACACTTTTGTTATCCGGTCAATTGAAAAAGAAACTAGGCTATAGACGAATGATATTCATAACTAATTTATGTTAAGTTGGAGGTGAAGACACATGGCAACTAGCGATGAGTTGCGTAGAGCAGAGGCGGAGTGGCCAGCGGGAGTACCGGGACTATTCCTGGTGGGCTGCTGGCCTCAAGAAACATAAATGGCCGTTGACAGCCTCCCAATGGCATATTGGGGCCTGTATAAGGCCGGCGAGGGCATAATTGTACCGGTGGATAAATTCTTCCACTCCGTTCCTGGCGTCGGGTATCCAGAAGAAATGGACCCAGAAAATACGACCTATGGACCAAATACATAAGTTGGCAAGTATTGGAATGGAATACGCCTAAGTATTCTTTAAATACTATTTCTCATATAAATTGAGTAAATAATGACATAGAATGATTTTACTTTTGTAATTTTAGATCAATGCTCTCTTTTTTGTTTTCAACTGTAGTTCAAATCCCTCAAATTATTTGCAGATAATATGTATTGTCTTAAATAAATAACATATCGATATCAAAAATACTTGAGGGAGAATACAACTTATTTCTGGCGCATACAGATATTCAAAGCACTATAACAGTAAATATGTAATGAAGAAGATATATAGATGCCTAATTTCGGCCATTTCTTCCTATATCATTGTGTAGACATTTCAAAAATATGAAAAGTTTTTTCTCATAATTTTAAAGTAAATTGTAAATATATCTCCAAACAATAAGAATAGGGTAGATTTTTGACAAAAAATATACCATTCCGTGGTTTATACTGCTTTTTGTATATGGGTATGGATTACAAAAAACATAATTATATTATATTTTAAACTTGAAAAAAGAGTTATATGGAATAATGCTTCAAGAAAACCGCGTTGTATGAAAAATGATGAGAGTTTTAAACCACTCATATTTCAATGTAAACCTACATAATGGAAACAATTTGTTTATGTGAAATAAATAATGATACAGGTATATGCACATTCTTGTAGAATAATATTCTTCTAGTGATGCACACAGAAACGCTTAAATGGCAAACATATACTAACATAACATAAAAGAAACTTCAATAGCCAGTTTTTAAACAACACAATATCAATATCGTATACATAGTATAAATACTCTATCAATATTATTATGTAGATTGAACCCCCATGCAAACTTTTTAATTTCGGATCCTCTTATAAACATGAAAATGTAACACAGTAACCTATACACGGAATGAAGCATAACACTTTTCTAAGGAATTTTTTTTGTCAAGTATATAAATAATATATAAGTTTGGCTTCGTTTTTTAGGCCCCTGACTAAACGTAAGATATTAAAAAGTATATCTCCGAGACCTATATATATATATTATATATATATATATATAATTTTTTTTTTAAATTTGAAATAGTTATTTTATTTGATTAGTTGAATGCAAGTAGAGTAATAAAATATTATATGTATATATATTTGTATATATACATATATATCTACGAAACTTATATATATATGTAATTTAAAAAATATTATTTTGGAAATGTTCTTTTGATTGATTCGTTTAATGCAAGTAGAGTTAACAATAAAATATTTTATTGATATTGCAAATTATAAAACCTATCGGAAAAACCAGAAACATACGTCTTGTAAGATTAACTGTCATGACGCATATTTCATGTATCTTATAAATATTTATTGATAGTATTACATGTACTAGACTGTTGAATAATATATAGCATGCATATCGTTGGCTCCATTGAGAATTAAAAGGTCCTATTGTAAATGTAATTTCATTAACATTTATACTGCATTGAGAATTTTGTGCATATCTACAAAAACTTTCCTCTCATATTTTAATATTATATAAGGCCTTGACAATAGACTTTAACCTCCAAAGGATAATAAAATAAGTCTTTATATGAGCACACTTCACATGTTTTAATATATTTAATCCAAAAATATATATTATCTTCATACACCTTTAACGGGTGGTTATTTTATTAAAATAATCATCCATGGAGGACGAAGCCAATGCAAGTTAGGAAGATCAAAAAGTACTTCTGAGAATTATAAATGCCTCTTGAAAGATTTTTGAAAGCTCAAAGATCTGTATTTTAACATGTTAATATTATGTTGAAAATGCAAACGAATTTTTTTAAACTATTAATTGTTTTACATGTATAATTATTTTTTAATTTACCGAATGCAGCTATTGTACAAACTGATAAATGAGTTAAATTATAAGCACTGGATATATAATTAGAAAAAATGAATCTCTGCTTTTAATTGACTTTATCAAATATGCCAAAACTGCACTCATGTGACAGTAAAAAGATATGAAACTATATTGTTTGCTTTGTTGTTTTATTATCACAAGCTTTATGCAAGTGATGTATTAGACGGTACTGTAGGCAGGAATAGATAGCGTCTTGCCATAAATCAAAGAATAGTAACATTAACTAGAGGCATATATACACTCAGAGTGTGCAAACATCCGCCGTCACGGGGTCCTTATGAGCCTTCCGAGGCGGATTTTTTACGACTGGGGCGGCGTAGAGGGACGGGGGAGGGTTCCCCTCGACGGAAATTCCGAGAGGAAGACGCTCCCTGCACCCGATTTCACAGCACAGCGACATCTATTGGCAGAGTAGGCTAACTTGAAATATTTATTAGTATTTAGCTCATTTTGCATCTTAATTCAGCACTCAGAGATGCCAAAATTAAATCACTTGTTTCTTTTGGCATTTCCAACAACTTCACAAAGTTTCATTCGAATCCGTTCCGTACTTTTGAGTTATCCTGCTGACAAACAAACCAACAAACAAACCAACGCCAGTGAAACTAGAGGCATATATACACTCAGAGAGTGTGTACCTCCGCCGATCCCCACAACATTCCCATTCAAACATTCTCCCTTGCACACGCCCGATTTTCTATCTCTAATCATTGTTTCCTCTCTGTTAGCTCATTTTGCATATTAAAAAAGCACTCAGAGATGGGAAGACGGGAAGAGGAATAAGTTTAAGCTACGTCACTGGGTTAACATAGTCCTGAGCTGATATATGAACAATAATACGTCAATGAATATTTTTTAGCGTTTGTTCTTGCCTACTCCCTGAATAGAGACCCCATTTCATTATTACTATCAGTAGTATTTTGCTCATTTTGCATATTAAAAAAGCACTTAGAGATGTCAAAATTTAATCACTTGTTCCTTTTGGCATTTCCAACAACTCCACAAAGTTTCATTCGAATCCGTTCAGTACTTTTTGAGTTATCCTTCTGACAAACAAACCAACAATCGCCAGTGAAAAAAATACCTCCTTCGGCGGAGGTAACTAGAGGCATGTATACACTCAGAGAGTGTATACCTCCGCCGATCCCCACAACATTCCCATTCAAACATTCTCCCTTTCACACGCCCGATTTTCTATCTCTAATCATTGTTTACTTTCTGTTAGCTCATTTTGCATATTAAAAAGCACTCAGAGATGGGAAGACGGGAAGAGGAATAAGTTTAAGCTACGTCACTGGGTCAACATAGTCCTGAGCTGATAAATGAACAATAATACGTCATGAATATTTTTTTAGTGTTTGTTCTTTCCTACTCCCTGAATAGAGACCCCATTTCATTATTATTAGTAGTAGTATTTTGCTCATTTTGCATATTAAAAAAGCACTTAGAGATGTCAAAATTAATCACTTGTTCCTTTTGGCATTTCCAACAACTCCACAAAGTTTCATTCGCATCCGTTCAGTACTTTTTGAGTTATCCTGCTGACAAACAAATAAACAAACCAACAAACCAACAAACGCCAGTGAAAACATACCTCCTTCGGCGGAGGTAATTATTGGCTTCAATACAAATACTATTTATCACCTGCACCTCTCCAGCACCTTATCTACTTACTATTATTATTTATCTGTATGTGTATATAAAGACGAAACTTCCCTGAATAGGGAGGCAGAAATAAACTGATATTCGTATATAATTAAATATTACGAATATCCATCATATGATGTTTTTTTTTTGTTCAACTTTCAAAACAATCAATTATTTGAAAAATAATAACACTTCAAAAATATGTATGATGATATTATAATTCTTTTTGCTTAATATTCCATTCCATAATAAAACCTGACAAATAATGCAACCTGTTTTTCTCAGTCATACTATAAGTTTATTCTTTAACACAATCCGATACGAAAGTTTTTTATCTCTTTTTTGTCATTTTTAAATAGCTTTTTAAAAGTGTATTTAAAACCGTGGTTTTTGGACAAAAACTTGATTTCTCATTTTAAAAAAATTAACATGATTTAAAATTAGATCAATTATTTACCTTTAAAAAATGAAATGCGTCATAAAAACATATAACTTAATGCAAACTTTAGGCATAATAGCTACTTTAATGGGTGTACTGAATGCAGTTTATTCATCAAAACAAAGTCAAATAGCTGTCTTCATTTTTTAAAAGTTCATTTTTATTTAAAAAATGATAAATATCTATATTACTCTACAGGCATGAAACTTGGTAAATGGTTGAATTAATTTAAATGCATTCATCACCAATGTCTTGCTTTTTTCATGTACAAAATATTTAACTTTCTCTTGAAAGTGCTTTAATTTTTTTAAATGCATACGTCTTACTTAATTTTTTTAAGGTATATTTCTTTATAGTATTTTATATACAGTTTTTATAAAATATAGATTTCATTCATAATATTATACAAATTTATTTTAATTCGTCAATATAAAAAGTTTCCTTAACTAATACAAGAAAATCATTAAAATTTACTACTTGTAAATTACTCCCTTTGAGATAACTACTTACTGTTATGAACTCCTGATTGTTATTTTTAATATCACGTGTTTCAATCTCTGCGGTCAAGAAAAACCAATAAATATCTCTAAAAATATGAATTATATAAAATTGATATTCACATTCAAAGTCTCCGGTTTTATTATAACCAATTTCGTAAAACATATGTGGAAATTGATCCTTCACTTGAGCAAAAAAATAAAGAGGGTTTGATCAAACCTATATCACTAATATTACGATATCAAGGTTTTATGGAATTAATTCAATATAACTTAAAATTTAAAATACATTTCATACATAGAAAATGTTTACAAACAGTTTATTATTTGAGTAATTTGGTTTTATGATTATTTAATCTTCAGTTTCTTTATAATATTCTTTGGATCAAACTGCATTTCAATTAGGAAGAAGTTTTTTTCTTCTTCCAGAACTTTGTAGATAAGTTATCACCTAGCCCACCGTAATATACATCATAGGATCTTGGACTAAAAGTTAATTATTGCATCATGATTTTTCCCAAGTTAAAATTGCATTTCGATAATCTAATCTCATCGCCTTCATCTATTTATTTATTTCCGCAAGCAAAATGAATTGTTATATAACACCATAATAATAGGCATAACAAAGGTATTTATAATACCATGTACATTCATCCCATATTTTTATGAATAGGTAATCATCAGGTATCTTAATATTATTTGTGAGGTACAAAAACATATTGTAGCTATATATTTTGATTACGTGAGTGGGAAGAAACCATAGAAATATATAAAGACATAGAGTTCTAATAATAACAGAGAAACATCGTACTGCTGTCACCTGTGCCCCAATATAAACAAAGTAATTTGTACTACGCCATCGTGAGCTGATAATAGAGACAAAAAGATTTGTTTATATTGGGCATAATGACGTACTTCTCTGAAGAATACAATAAGCCCTCTATGTCTTCACATCTCTTTGGAAGAAACACATTACACAAAATATTTTTATTTCCGCTTACCGATGCGAGGTCATTCAAATCACCGGCAAAGGAATGTTAGCTCTCTTGGGCAATATGGACGTACTTAGTTTTTCAATCAATATCATGAAAAAACTTAGTCTCTTTTAATAAGGCAATTTAATAAATTTTGCGTTTACCCATTTGATGCCATTTTCTTTTTCATAATTAACCAATCTCCATGTTTTTTTCTCAGGACTGACAACATAACATATTAATAAAATAGCTATTACACTTGGCAGAAACAAAAAATGGTTCTGAAGTATTATGAAGATAACAAATGACAAATGTCTGATTCATGATACGAAAACCAACAAAATGTGAGGTTGGTCGGAAATACAATCCAGTACTGCCCTTCGTAGATTACTCAGATCTATAGAGAATTTAATAAAAATATCAATGATATCTTTCTTCGTGAAATTCAAATCAAATTAACTTGTTATCATTTTATAATTACCTATTAGTTCATTAAATTGATTTTTCCGGTTTAAAAGGTTCAGATTTTTTGTTTTCAGTTGTTGAATGAATGAATTATGATTTTCGTTTATTTTGATACTATATTTGTGAATAGTTTTAGTTTCTAATATTGAGCTAGATTGCTCAAGTGCTATTTTTGTATATATAACAAAAACATTTCTCTTTTCATTCAATGGACTATTAGATGAAGACCAAACGAATTGAAAATTGTGATTGATATGCAAATAAAATTGATAAAGGTTTAAATAATGAAAGTAGAAATTTCAAGGGAAATTGAAATTGTTTTAGTAATTAATTATTAATGCTATAGAAGTGTTTAATTTGATAATATATTTATGGACTATTGATTAATTTAATATTAAGGGTATGCACATCTATGAAAGTATTGAAGAATAAATCATTATATCAACCAATCAGACGTTAACGAAAAATTATCGATCGTCGTTTGTTTGTGGTTCAGCAAAAGTTAGTTTTGTTGTTCAACAAAAGACGCTGTTCATCGTTCGTTTTAAATAGAATCGTTTGTCGTTCATGTTAAGTTTGTCGTTCGTCATTCTAAAAAGAATTGACGACGTTTTTTAAGGATTTTTTTCTCGTCATTTCGAAAAAAAGTGATGTAGTTTTTTTCGAAAGGAAATTTTCCCACGAAAAAGAAAAAATCTTTGTCTTTTTTTTGGCACCAAAAACGGACTCCGAACGATAGGATTTTTTTGGTTGTCGTTCATCGTTCGCGAACGATAAACGATTACAAATGAACGACATATCAATAAGTCTGCAACCACATAAAACCCTTTCATAAAATGTCATCCTCATTTTATCTTTCCAGGAGACCCATTTTCGCATATTTTTTTGAAAATCGCTATGTCATATTAAAAAGTTACATTTTAAGACTTTATACATATATATTTTCCCTTTTTTCACACGAAAGAAACATAAAATTAGAGATATTTGGAATTCATTCAAATATACATTACATTAAAGTAAAAGGATATATATTTTTGGTGTTTCATATTAAAAATGTATCTTATAAAATAATATAATGTCCCTGATAAGTGCCACCGACAATTATATTTATATTATATATAAAATGAATTTTGAAAATACCCTAAATATAAAAATATCTTGGCACACATGCTAAAGATACTACTCAATTGCTTGTTAATGGTTCCTTGATTATTGTGGTTACATTATCTGTTACGTGAAATCTTATAATTAAAATTATTTAATCAAGCATAAATGAATTGCATTGAACATTATATGTTTCCTCCTAAATGCTTACATAGATATGCATCCCTACGATGCATTTTAATGAAAAACTAACTTTGTTCCATTTATTTACAAAGTTATTAAACTATGTAACATTGGAACGGAAAATATTTGTTAATGAGTTTGAGTAAACGAAAAATTTATTGATTTAACATTTTATTAGGAAAATAATAATTAGATCTGAGCATTATTCTCGTGTACATATATATATATATATATATATATATATATATATATATATATATATATATATATATATATATATATATATATATATATATATATATATATATATATATATATATATATATATATAGGGGTTCTTATTTTTCAAAAGTTTGAAATGTTAGCAACATTGTAGATTTTCTGTTTCTTGGTGATAAAAGAAGACGACATACAAAGTTTGAGCAAAATCGGTCAACATTACGAGGTCGCGCAACGAGGTCAAAGTTTTAAGAATTTAGTAGACATATAGTTTTCCGCAATTTCTTCAAAATGGTGGACGTTACAGACTTCAACAAGAATTATTAATTTAAAGGAAATCTAATTTACTACCAGACGTATGTTTGATGTTTTTTAATAAAACAAAGTTTTCACTAAAAACAAAGAAAAAATGGAGTGTGTATTGTTAGCTTATTTCATAGCTTTTTTGTATCAATTAACTTCACTCGCCTGTAGAAGATGACTTGTTCGCTTCAGAGTAAAATAGTACGTTTAAGTTTAGTAAACCTTTAGATGATAAATCCAAAAATGACCTTGGTTGCATTCTATCAATTCAGAATTCAGTACAATCTGAGTTTACATCATATGATTCAGAGCCTGTATTGACCTATAAGAAATTGATTATGAAAAAAATAAATAATAATGTGTTTCTTAGATTTGCGTCAAGGTATCCTCTCAAAATTTTACTTTGTCTCTGACGCATACATAATCCATTATATGCGTCATTTGTACGCGAGATAGGTTTTTTTTATGTACATATAACTCTCTACTTATTAAATTGACATGATTTAGTATACCAAAATATTAAAGCTGGTTAACCAAGCTTTCATTTGATATGTTTGGTGTTCTAAAAATCGCTATACTTTAAGAGATATATGCAAATACATTTTTGCACGTACTCTCCCCCAAAAATTGATCTTTTGATATGAGAATATACGATTACCATCTGGTAACTGCTGTTAGTGTTACCTGGATAGAGGAAAAAAAGAAAGGAGAGAAGTGAGGCAAAATACTCTCTCCCTTCTCTTTCTATCCAGGTAACACTAACAGCGTTACCAAATGGTAATCGTATATTCTCATATCAAAAGATCAATTTTTGGGGGAGGTCATTATATTCAATATCGCGGTAATTGACCTCCTGGATAGGAAGTAGTTCAGCGGCTATTCATTTTTCTTTAGTTATAACCGACTCCCATCATATATGATTATCTCCAATGGCTCTTTAAGAATATCCATCCTGAATATTCTCATTTGAAATTGCTTATTTGTTCTTAGGCCAATTAAGACAAAATATTTCCTTTTTCTCTTCTCCCTTCCAGTATCTGTATTTATAAACGGCCGAGTAGAACAATTTAAATTAAGGACTAATTCCTTCATTATTAATTCCTTTGTCATTATTAGTTCTAAAAAAGCAAAACTTGCAGGGTAAATCTTGGTATAAAACAAAAACAAAACATTCTTAAGTCATTGTGTACATTTGGTGATGAACATCAGCATAACTGCCATTTTTTCAACTATAAAAAACAGTAACGACCGATATTATCCATAAAGGTACTATATATATAGGTATACATATATATATATATATATATAATTTGTTGCAAATAAGTATCTTCAATGCCATTTATAATTAACAACTTATAGGCATATTTTCCTACTCCAAACTTGTGTTTTTCATATTCACACTTAGTAAATTCAAATAACCCTTTTCAAATCCTCCAAGATATTTACCTCCGCCGAAGGAGGTATTGTTTTCACTGGCGTTGGTTTGTTTGTTGGTTAGTTTGTTAGTTGTTGGTTTGTTAGTTTGTTTGTTTGTTGGTTTGTTTGTCCGCAGGATAACTCAAAAAGTACGGAACGGATTCGGAGGAAACTTTGTAAAGTTGTTGAAAATGCCAAAAGAAACAAGTGATTAAATTTTGGCATCTCGGAGTGCAGAATTAAGATGCAAAATGAGCTAAATACTAATAATATTTCAAGTTAGCCTGCTCTGCCAATAGATACGCTGTGCTGTAAATCACATGCTTTTCCCAATTGCCACAATATTATTAATATTTTATGTAAAATATCATGTTGAATATAATGAAATTTTAAACCCTTGCCGAAAGAAAATCATTATGTTCAATAACAATATGAGTTATATCCTTATATTAAAGGTTTTTAATTAAAATTTTCCTTACCTTTAAAACTATATTGGAAGTTGTTTTTAAGATGAGTAAAATAATCACCTACAATATTAATACGTGTTCCACACCGCCAGGAAGGCAACTATTTAAATGCATACTCTTATATAGGAATGGTCCCCTTGAGATCTATTCATACCCCATGAATTAAAGAAAAATCCTGTTTTATAATTTCTAGATTTTTTCTCTAAGCGTGTCTTGGCCATTGAGATATAATGATATAGAGAGCTTATTCCCTCCAATTAGTAGAGAAACATCGTTGAGCTGTATTCTGGACATAATGACGTATTTCATTTTCTCCAATAGCAGAGAAACATCGCTCAGCTGTTTTAGGCAGACACAATGACGTATTTCTCTGACGAGTCCAATAAGCTCTCTATGTCTTTATATCTCTATGGTCTTAAACCCAGAGTTTCATCATGACTTGCACCAATTAAATCTTGAAAGATCTTAATATTTCTTTCGCCAAGATACAAGAAACTGTGGATGTAGTTTCATCCATTTTTTTTCTTGTCCATTCCAAGTTAATATAAGAGCAGAGTTTCGGTTCACAAATTTAAAAATGTATTCATATTATGAAAGGATGAAAAGACCATAAACAATTTGAAATGTTTGAACTTGAAAGCTCTATTTAGAACGCAAAGAACTTTAATTCTGCAGATGGAGACTTCTTAAAAACTCTTTTTATATAAAATATATTTTTTCTAGAATCTCATAAACAATAAGTTTGAAAATTACATTCCCTGATGTTGCAAACTTCCAAGACATTTTTAGTATTCTTATCTATACATTTTTGAAGAATAGATTTATTTATTTCTCACGAAGGTTCCAATACATATATTCTTGTTATAATTATTATAATTATTTCATTATGAGGTATTCCATCTCTCATGATTATGTCATTTTATTCCGGTATGATTGATATTTTCAAATTCCTTACAAAAATAGCTTTCAGACCACATTTTATAGGAACATAAGCCTACATATTAGAGTGGTTCAGGGACTTAAGAAATATTTTTTATGCATATAATATATTATTGATTTAATAATATCAAATGATGGGCTTCTCATATCTGTTAGTTATGTCTCAATATTAATTGCTATGGAGTAAAAGTGCTTTCCCTGACAAAAGTTTTCTTCACAAATTATTAAAAACTATTAAAATAGTTTACTGAGATTTTATGAGTTATGTTGTAAGTTATTTGTTATTGTTTGTTAGATTATTTTCGTACAGTAAAGTGAGGACAAACATGCACAACAGATTATTATGAACCTGCATGAAAAAATTAGGCTCAAGAAGAAGTAAATGAGAGCTATACACGCAAAAAGACTGTTGGCATTATGAGCCTTAATTACAAATATAATTATGATGAATTGGGTGAGAAGGAACAAAATGTAGCGGATCATTTTGCAAAAGCTAAGGACATAAATATATACATATATTTAAGAGCTTCTGCTTGCAAGTACTTATGTCCTGCAGCTAAATTCACTATAATACGCGAGGAATATTTAACATACCAAAAGCTTTGCATCCATGTATGTTAATGACATGCTTGTAACAATCAAAACTCCCATTCGTAATATGTTTCCGCAATTCCCCCAACTGCAAATTCATATTTTTACATCACGTTTATTTTCACGCCTCTTCAAGAAATATGTTTATCTTTGCATTTATGTTAATATATGTTGTCCTAATATTTTTATAGCGAATTTTTTTTCTAAATAAAATGGCCACATGTGTGTAAAAATATTTTTATAATTGAATGCATAAAATCGAAAAAAACTCAAATCACTCTATTCAAAGTTTGAAAATAGATATTAATTTATTTTATCTTTTCATGAATTGGAATTTATTTCATATTTACATTTTCCCCCAATTGATCAGAATTCTGGATATGAATTGTAATCATAGATACTAAATCCATGGAACTTGAATTCTTTCAATGAAGTGGATCAAAACAACTTTCTCACTCGGTAGGCAAACCTGACACATTGAAAGTTGAATATTTATTCAGGTCATAGATCAACCCCAGCACATCGGAGTCCGATATTAACCGTAAGTATTATTGGACATAAATTTATCATAAAAATCATAAATTATTGTTAAGATTATAAAAAAATACTTAAAAGGTACTCCTTTATGGCAAACTCCTCGACCTGCTCCTCCATCTCTATTCGTGTTTAGGGACACGCCCTAAGAGACGAATAAAGATTTAGTGATCTTCTTCATTGAGACAGCAATCGACGTAGAAGAATTTCCCATCCTGTTCGTGAAGCATACATGGTTTGTCATTACAACGATCCTTGAGACAATATAAAAATCTTGCTAATATATGATGTTTTGATTGTAGAAAGGAATTAAAAGCTAAAGTTTGGACTTTCCACATTGTAAAGAACATGTTTTTAGGAGGAACATTAAGTATATGATAATATAACGCGAATACTTTTTTAGAATGATTTTTCTTACTTTTTAGAGTCAGACAACTTCAAACCTTTATAGAAAAAGTCCCTTGACTTATCAAATGAATGAATTAATTAATTGGAAAAAAATAATTTTTTAAATATAATGTTTTATTCCGCTAGAAATGTTAACTACATATTATAATATTTGTATATCAACTTCAAATCATATATGATTTCAATGACATAAAACCAAAAAGTGATAAAATTGATTTTAAACCATATTCCTATTATTACGCTTTGCGTCATATTCATCAGTGCAAGGCTTTCTTCGTATCGATGTTGGCGCGTTGAAGACCGCATTATTGATCAAATTTACCTGAAACATTTAAATCAAAATTATATATATATATAACAACAAGATATTAAATAATTAGTTCGACATTAAATTACACTTCATCCTTTTTGTAAACGACCTTTAGGGAAGTTCCAAGCAAACAGCAATTTTGTGAATGTACATTTCGTACATTTCTTTTGGGCCTTTAATGGAACTGTTTTGCAATATGTTTAATGTTGCAATCAAAGAGCCAATAAATTCGTTCTACACACATAATTCAACACAAGTTATTGTCTATAATTTTTGACAATATTTAATACTAGCGAATGTTACACAGCGCTGCCCGGGATTTTCCAACTTGACAATAGTCTGGAATGAAAAAAGAGTCACACGAATAATTTCAGTGAAATCATTGCATATGACTTTCCATTTTAAAATCAGCTTCTTAAAAAGTTATCATTGGGTCTTCATTGCCATTTTTTCCGTTTTGTATTCCTTAAGTTGAAAGTGGTTGACATGACTCTCCATCTCTAAGCATTATTACAATTTGATTAGCGCGATGTTGCGTTATAAAAAAAGTGGCTACTTTCCACAAAACTTAAATTTGGGGGGAAAGACAGGGACAGAAAAAACATATTTTTAAGTAATCATGTAGAAAACGAATTTTCCGGGAAACACTCAAAAAAAAAAACACGTCTTACAACCTCAATCTCATCCACAGACAATTAGGTCAAAATCTAACTTGGCAATTTTAAAAATCGACAAAAAACGTTTTTGGCGAATAAAATAAGCATGTCGATGACGAATTTTCCGGGAGTTGACAACCCCACTAGAACACTCCTTGAGCTCTCAAAACTATTCACTGAAAATTTCGTCAGGATATAATGTACTGCTCGGGTGATATTGGGAGACGAACGAACAGAATTTTTTTTTTTAGTATAAATTAAAAATTAGCTAATTCTTCAATAGCAAATGCTAAAGAAAAAGATATTATTATTTTTTGACAAATTAATAAATATTTTTTAATATTTTAGATTCAAATTATTTACCTTAAACCTTACACTTATTCTATATATTTCATTTATTGTGTTGTATAACTTTCTATTTCTTATATATTTGATTACTGAAATTCCTCGAAATGAGTGCACTCCAATATTTATGATAGAGCCCTTATAAGTTATTGTAAAACAGTTTAGTATTGTATGCTTACGACACATGCAAAAAAATCCATTTAAAATAATGCGTGCTTTTCATCTAGAAATATGTATTCTGCTCATGACAGCTAGAAAAAAAGAAAGTCTTTATAAATAAATGCATTTAAAAAATATATTTTCTTTCATTGACCCACATTTATTTAAAAAACAAAAAATTATTATATCAAAAGTTTTTTTTTTCAGATAAAAAAAATATAAGCACAACTCCAAAAATATCTAAATAGAAAAGTACTCATCGACATTTAAATTTATACTATTATCAAAAGGAGGCAAATAGCTTTTTGAGCATTGTATGATTTCGAATATTTATTATCATCTGGAAAAATATTCATGATTTGTGATGGAAAGCATTACTCAAAAATAATTTAAAACTAGAGGCATGTATACACTCAGAGAGTGCAAACCTCCGCCGATCCCCACAACATTCCCATTCAAACATTATCCCTTTCAAACGCCCCGATTTTCTAGCTCTAATCATTGTTTACACTCTCGAGGTACATGGAAAGAAAAAAAAAGCTCATTTTGCATCTTAAAGAATCATTCAGAGATGCCAAAATTTAATCACTTGTTCCTTTTGGCATTTCAACAACTCCACAAAGTTTCATCCGAATCCATTCCGCACTTTTTGAGTTATCCTGCTGACAAACAAAAAACCAACCAACAACCAACGCCAGTGAAAACAATACCTCCTTCGTTGAGGTAATAAACATAGGACTAAATGTAAAGGTTAAGATCTACGTCTATATATCATAATATGTGTTATTTAAATTACTATAATTGATAGTAAATATTAATAATTAAATATATGTAAATTTATCTTTATAAATCATGAAGCCTGTTCTTTTGAGAAAGAGCTATAATACTCATGCATATGAACAAGGTTCAAATTGAATCAAACAGTTAGTGTATCCCAAATATAATTTCATGTATGTATTTTGGCTCCTCAAATTGGAACTTTCACTCTTTCGTTTAGCTTATTTTAAACATAATTTATTTAATTTCATATGGGTATACCAATGCAGTCATAGGTATTTTTTATATCCTCTCCAATGATCTCCTTTCTTTCTACATGTTATTAGAGATTGGGTTTCATGTTGTTGTTGTTGTAGTTCTATTAATGTCAGACATCATGAATGTCATGTCTGGAATGAGAAAATATAAGTATTTGTTCTACTTTTCATGTTTGTGCTTGTGTGTGCATGAACATCATCATCATCTTGTTAAATGAGAGCTAATTCTTAGATTTACATTTCCTGATAAGAACTATCTTTTTCAAAAGTTTCATTAGAAAATATTTTTTTGGTTAAGACGGTTATTTATTAGCTAAAAATCCATACAGTGTAAAACAAATAACAATACACTAGAAAGTAGGAGATTTAAAAAAATACAATCTGAAGACAGTTATGTTAAAAACAAACATAAAAGAACAAAAAATATTAATAGGAATCCAATATGAAATTGAAAAAATAAATCTATAAAAAATGAGA
This sequence comes from Caligus rogercresseyi, assembly GCA_013387185.1. Lineage (NCBI taxonomy): Eukaryota > Metazoa > Arthropoda > Copepoda > Siphonostomatoida > Caligidae > Caligus > Caligus rogercresseyi. The sequence continues at coordinate 17,043,538 of CP045903.1, read as the reverse complement.
GGAACAACATATTGAAGTATAAATAATTATTCATATACAAATAATTATTCAAAAAAGTGTACTCAAACTAAGGAACCTGTTAGCTCATAGGAAGCACGTTCAATTCTCAATTTGAGCGTGTAGGTTCGATTTACACTAAATATTGGTTTACCTCATTGAAAGGATGTTCGATGGTATAATTGTTATACTATTATGGTTAGTCATGTAAACACAGATTGAATTCCATTGAACCAAATAGGCAAAAAAAACCGAATAGTTATATTTTTTGCCTACAAAAACTTATAAATGATCTAATGGCCATTAGATAGTTTTTTCAATTTGGTGAATGACGATTTGAAGAAAATATTTGCATTTCAAAATTACATAATGAGTCATTAAATAGATTTAATAAGGCGGTCTTTTTTTCGTTGTTTCCTTCGCGATTAAATATTTTTATGCTATTCTACCAGATAAAATTTTATAGATTGGGCATTGATGCTAAACCGAAGTAATGAAGTTATTTTCATATGAAATAAATTATTTCTTTTGGTTGGGATCTAGGACCGGCTACAATAAATCGTATTTTGAAAAGCAGTAAAAGTAATTCTTATGAAAAGTTTTAATGTCCATTACTTTATTATTAAACAAAATGGACACTTGTTGAGTCTGTACGAATTTGTAACACTAATTAGCACTGCCATAAAAAGTAGTGTAGGTGATCTAAACCGAAAACAATTGCTACCCAACAATAATTATCCTCTGGCCCTCTGTACAGAACTTGTGCCGAAGTAGGGTTTTTAATCCCCAAAGCAACTGTTCTTTGCATTTCATAAACGCTCAAGGAGGTTGATAATGTTGATAAAAGCTTTTGGACTTCTGCTTGAAGGAAGGATGAGAGATCGGTTGCCAATAAGAAAATAAGGAAATTATGTAGTAGATTTAGGATACCGTGATGATTTCATGCTCATTCACTACTATTTGTGCATAATTGGCTTCAATATAATGTTCTGGTAAAAAGATGTGAGACCTCCCAGTTGTAAAGTGTCGAGCCCAACATACTAGGGTGCCTTAGGCGTCTTAGAGAGATATAGTTCAACAAGCATCCCCCAATTTAATGTGGACTCCCTCAAGTACGTCATTCTTCGTGCATTGGCAAATATTTACAAAACAACATATTATCAATGCCTGCAGGAGATTACACATCAAATTGAGGAAGTAATTAAATGGAAGAAAGGGGGATTATGTCGAAAGCAAATACAGATCTTTCTGCATATTTATGAAAAGAAATATTTCTTATGTAGAATGTAAGATAAAAGAAGCACACTAAAATGTGTATTCTTCTGATAATAATTAGTTGAGTAGTTTTAAAAAATGACCCAAAATCTTAGTGTACAGCAAACAGAAGCCTCTTATGAGGATTTTGTGAGCTTAGGTGGCTTCTATTCTTTGCATGGCGAATTAGATGAATCTGGATTACTTCTCTTACCCGTTGAATGTGAGCGAGTTCGATATTCTAACACCACACTAGGGTTCTAATATAACTAACATTCACATATACAGGGTCATTCACTAAATTGAGACTCACTATTACAAACTACAATCTTTGTATTAAATTTTACATAAATAATTTTTAAACAAAAATGATAGCACAATGTGTATTTACAAAATGTATTTCAATAAATTTTCACCTATCCTCCTTTGGACTTCACTACAGCTTTGAACCTCCTCATGGTGGAGCAACACAGGCAGGAATCTCTTCCTCAGACAAAGATGTTCACGGTCCCAGGCCACCCACAACAGTCAGAATGACCGGGTTTATCTTGAAAAAGGAAGACATCCCCGTGCAGCTGAGGACTCTCTTCAGAATGCAAAAGCACCCTCATCATGTCTGAGCTGAGAAGAGATTCCTGCCTGTGTTGCTCCACCGTGAGGAGTTTCAAAGCTGTATGAAGGCCAAGAAGGATATGTGAAAAATATAATGAAATACATTTTGTAAATTACACATTGTGCTATCATTTGTTTAAATTATTTGTGTAAAATTTATACAAAGATTGTATGTAGTTTGTAATATGTGAGTCTCAATTTAAGTGAATCCGCCTAGTACAAGTGACAAAACCTAAGAAAAATAGTTAAGAAAAATGTGTTTAACATGACATTATATTAAAGGCAATGGCACACAAATTTGGACATTGGAGGCCTATAACGGTCTTGAATGAAACATATAAAATACTGGCTGGTGTTGTTGTAAAACAATCGAAGAAGTTTAAAGTGAAAAAATTGGACATCATCAAACAGGTTTTTTACGAAAACGGAAAATTCTCCCGCAACATAAGAGCGTCGATTGATTCTGTAACGGAGAGAGGCAAATATGGAGCAATGATAACTGTTGACTTCCACAAAGCATCGACACAATTGCTCATGCTCATATTCTGAGGGGGGTAAAAAAATTACTCCCAAAGCGTTTCTTTAATCCGATTCGTGCCTTACTGTATAATGGTTCTTCCAAAATCAGCATCGATGGTCACTCAAGTGGAAGGATTGAACTTAAGATAAGCTGCAGGCAAGGATGTCTGCATCACCTTTACTTTTTATAGCAGCTATTGAGGAATTTTGTGAGTCCCTAAAAAGAAAATACGGGGGGTTTGGAATCTCTTTTAGCCCCACAAACCATTTGTTGGATGCTTACGCTGACGATATAACTTATATGTTGAAGCTAATTCAAGCATTCAACTTGTCAGGAGGATTGAAGTTCTGCTGAATGCTTTTATGAAATATTCTAATAGGTCTGGGTGGAATATGAATAAAAACAAAACTGCTATTCTTCCGATCGGTAAATGGTTTCCGGAGGTTTCAAGTAAAATAATGGGGTGCCCCATAATGAACAAAATTCAGGTTCTGGGCATTAAATGGGAAAGAAACGGTGAAACGGAAGCAAACTGGATTCCATTAGATTCTACAATTCGCACAAAGATTAAACAAGGGAGAAACTTAAACATACTTAGGCGGATCGACTTGTAAAATATACATATCGTTCCACTAGTGCTATACAAAGCCCACTCATTACCCCTACTAGCAGAGAAGGCCATAAACGAAGAAGACTCCTGGTTGGAAACCCTCTTACATCGACGATACCTCTCCTGTCTTAAAAGACCTAGAAAACATATGGGGGGTGGAATAGCTTTATTATCTAGAATAGTTCCAAGAATGTACCAAAAATATTTATAGACATCACTCTTCGGCCACTTTCTGAATGGAGATCAACAGTCTTAAATAAAAAAATATATAAACTCTGTATGATGGGAACCATTCTATCTAATGAATCCATAAAGTCATTGTCTATGTCATGGAGTGCGGCTCATCTTGTCCTTTGGTCTGGGACACCCATGTATAAGTCCGACCCGATCGTTGATATAATTCATCAGAATTCATCAAAGAAAGCCTTCTTCAAGAACCATAGTGAACCCCGTTATCTAGAAAGTATAGCCTTAGAAAGTGACATATTAACAATACATGATATTAGTAAACGACACTCCCTCGACTTTTCACATGGTAAATATTGTTTTCCTATAGAGAGAACTGCAAGAACTCATATGCATCCTCTCCTTGGCACCTGAAAATGTGTTTTAACCGCCAACATGACGACGAAGTCAATAAACTGTGCAAGTTTTATTCTACTCTTTTAAACCTTCCTGATGAATGGCATAAAAAATACAGCAATCCTTGGTTAGCATCCACGATGATAAAAAATTCACTGCGCAACTTCAGATCTCGGGCAACCTGCTATTCTTCAGTTCTCTGTGCAAAAACTGCGGAAGGATATATAATTCAACTACACACGCCTTTGTAGACTGCCTTCATGTTCAGATTTTGAATAATGTTGGTAGCTCTAAATGTTAACGGACATAATAACATTGAAGTGAATGTAAAAGCATGTGTACTGTTTGGAGTAATGGAAGGCCATGCCCCGTCTGAGAATTTGAAGGCACTGGAGTGTGCTTTATTGGGTGCTAAATCACTCATTGCGAGCAAACTCTGAAAAAATGATCCTGTGGACTCGGAGGAAATAAGAGCCGTTATAATATCTTCTGCTGCTCGTTATTCGTCCTTCTCTTTGAAGATTCCTAACACTTCTGATACTGGATGGCAATATGCGGCGGATTTATTTAAGCTTTACCCCAAAGGGTCGGCAAAGTATTTTACGATGTTAAAAAATATAATTAAATGTTATGAAACTTTTAAAAGAATTGAATGCAAGGTTTGTTTGTGTTTAAGTTTAAAGTTTTTGTTGTTTTGATGTTTTGGTATTGTTTATTAGTGTTTTGTTGTTATATTTATGTTTTGATAGGCTACTCAGGCGAGGAATAATTTTAAACTAGAATGTTTATTTATGTTATACATATAATTCCTTCCCCTAAATATTTAATTATATTTTGTTATATCTTATATCTTAAAATATTTTAAGCCTAAAAAAACCATGAAATTATATTCATTAAGAGGATATCCAAAAGTGTCTAGTAAAGTTTTTGGTGTCTAGTTTTTCTATAAATAAGTCAATAGCACTATAAACTAAACAAAATAATGAGTCATGGTTTGGAGGATTGTGTGTAATCTAATACATTCTATTGATAACATTGTTTTATCAGATGAAAAAAATATTAAAATTTGAAATGTAGTAAATAAATCCATAATCGGAAAATTTATATTTATAAAACAAGAAAAACATATGTTTTGCGCTGATAGTCTATATAAACAAATAGTGCGGAAGTTTTTATGTTAACAGTGTGGACGTCATTTTTTTATACTACTCAATAGTATTTAAATTTCAAAGAATCTTTTTCGGAATCATTTATTGGAGTCTAACCTTTGGAGTCCTGGATTTGAGGACGATTCTCAGTTTTTGTGGGTAATATAAAAATATAATGCCTCTTTAATACCTTTTTTAGCCCTCTCTAATTTCTTCTTTTTCAGAAGAAGGATTTTAGTGCAGAAAGCTCAAGTATGTTATTCTTCGGTGTTACGAAGAAACAATGGATCTCGAAGAGATCACGCGGTTCCGCTGATCCTGGAGAATATGTATAAATGGGAAAACTCTGTATTTACTCTTAGCAATGTGGATGATCTATCTAAAAGAAAAATGAAAATATTAAACACTTAAATTTGTACGGTATAGCAAATTCATTCGGCTTTAAGGAGCATTAAATTGCTAGAGCAACCCCAAAACTTTGTCATGGTCAGCCATGTTTCCGCACAAAGCTCCCCATTGACGTCAGGAGTCGTCTGAATGAATCAAGTGTGTTTATACACAGAAAATAAAAAATACTCGGATGGATTTATTGAGGAAGTGCTCTTTAAATTAACACACTCAAACGTATTAATGAGACAAGTTTGTTGGAGTGGCTCAAGCAATTAGGAGAGCTTATAGATCATTTTCCAATAAGAAATCCGCTTGACTCGAAGGCAGAGGCTAAATATGGAAACTATAAGGAAGTGTGGAGGAATTGCGACTACATTGTCAACATTATCGTTGAAGAGTGGATTGGAAATATGTTTAATAAAACCTTTATTTGTTCGATTTTTTAATGGCTGATTCAGTTATTTCATTCCGAGTCACGGAGGTGGCAGAAGCCGAAATGGAGTCTCAAAATGAATAAAGTGTGTGAGCCTGATGGAATTGTCCCTTTTTGATAAAATCAGCGAAGAAATGGCAAAGAAGGGGAGGATGCCAAGATCACTTACTAAAGGTAGAACTGTTTTGATTCCAATGAAGGTTGACGGGTCGGACTTCAATCATTGGAGACCCATTTCGGTCCTTAAGGAATAATACCGTATCTGATCAGGAATTTTAGTTCAACAATTAAAATCTGATGTGAATAAAATTATAAAATCCTGGGGAGGTTGGATATGGACGACCTGGTCCTAGTATTTATTGTGGTATCCAAGAACCATGATATAGAGTATGTCCAGCCTTTGACATCCTCCAGGCCAGGAGTCTAGACGATTCCAATACAATCTGATTTAGGCTCTTTTTTTTACTTGTCCATTAGCTTATTTAAAGTCACGTTGTCTAGCCTTTTCTTACCTCTAAGTGCCCTGACCATGTCATTGATATCATCTGAACTCGACCTGCCATCAAGGATTTGGATCCGACGTTGTCTTCCTAGCCTTGAAAGCGAGATTTATTTACATATATACTTTTCTGAGCACAAAGAGGTGAGAGCGTCGCAGGGTAGTTGGGATTTTAGACGACAGATAATTCCTAGACACTGTGATAGGACGTACAATAGCATAAACTTCCAAGTATGGTGACAATAAAACCCACTTGTCGAACTTTAAGACGAGGGCCTCAATGACGTTAAAGATCTTGTTGGACTTAATGAGAGTTCCCAGGCACAGCAACTGCGTCTTCATTGAGAACGAGTACCAAGTACGCTGCATTATCAACACTCAAAGACGACCCATAGCCGAGAAACGGAACTATATTCTCTATAAATTATGGAATGGTGGTTATACAAGTTTGGACATAAATTAAAATATCTTTTTGTTATTTCGGTTTGGAGCTCAAGATATTTATAAACGGATACACATATGGAACATGCTCATTTTTTTTTTCTGTCTTCCCTATAGTGGAACTTTCATAATCTTGTGTTTCAAAAGTGCATATACAAAATAAAAAAAATATATATTTTTAAACATATATCAATTATTAATTATCAATTATTATTGTATAATTACTTTTGCTATAGTTTTCACACCTGCAACATTAATTTCCTCTATTTCAGTCATTGAACTCATTAGCAGATTTTGTAGAACGGACGAGTTTTGAGGCCATATGTTTTACTTGGCTTTCTAAATACAATTTTGACTGTTATAAATGTTTAAAAAAAAGGTATAGCGGAGGTCCAAGGTATGCATATTATAAACAAGGCATTCTGACCTCCGATCCCTCTTCACGCAACTGGACTTGGTTGAGTCGGCGCTTGTTTTCTCCTAAAACTCCAATACTAACTCGTGGATTCTGAAGTTGTTCAAACAACTTTAATACTACTTTATGCTTTCCACTCCCTTCCAGTTTATATTATAATCAAGCAAGTATGACACATATTTAAGAGAATACAATGACAGATATGAGGGATATAATTGGTTTATTTCGAGTTAAGATACTTTCTTATAAAATCATAACATGCTTGACCTCCTGGGGTTAACATTTAACCCCAGCCTGACATTTGACTACTACCACAACAAAGTACAACAAGGATTGGTATCCTCCCCCGACTCTGCACCTCGATTTCACGAGACATTGCTAAACAAAATTGCCAGGGCACTAGTGATCGGAAAACTCCAGATGTCTTCCTGGGTGACAAAATAGCAAAAAGATCGTCTTGCTCTCTAAACCAGATTTACGTCCTATCGATGGCATGGGCGAACAGAGAAGCGCAGCTTGCAATCAACAATCTCCAACGAGTTTTGATAGAAGTTATAAGAACAGACCGGCTGGACGTGTCCTACCAGCTTGACAAGTTTCACCTTCCATCCATTAACTATCTCGTAGTTAAACAAGCTACCATGGATGCATGGAAGGTTTTAGTATAAATATTTATTCTTATATATTTGCCTAGAAAGTTTAAAATACGATAGCTCAATATAAAATCATTAATAACAACATCTATTTACATTTATCCTTTTCAAACTATATATTCATATCATATGAATGTATGTTTTTGTGCTTGAGTTCAGTCTGAAAAACTGACAAAATAAAAAACAATTAGTTTACCCCATTCTTTATTGTTCCCAAAAAGAACAAATACAAGCTAAGAGAAAATTTCCTTTTGCAATGTGTAAAAAAATATTCATTCATCATCCAAAATATCCGTTATTAGCTAAATTATGATTCATCATCCAAGATTATGCTATTGTGTTTCTTCCTCCTACCTACATGATGATTGATCTGCGAACACACAAACATATATTATATATTATATATATATATTTATATTATATATATATATATTACATACATATATATAAATATATTACATATATAAAATATTATATATTTATATATATATATATATATGTATATACATAAGCGTAGGGGAGATGTTTGGCTTGAGGGGGCAGCATTCAATTTGCCCGAATTTTAACAAGAACTGTTAATGGGTGATAAAATAATCGAAGGAAAAAGCTATGTAAATTACTATTTTCTTTATAGTAATTACATTATATTTATTTGGTTATAAATAAAAATCCGTTTGCTTTCATAATTTCATATTTTTTTCTACAACTTAAATACCCAAATATCTTAACCAATTTGCCCGAATTTGAAAACTCACCCGAATATTTGGGGGGCAGTTGCGCCTACACATATATATATATAATATATTATATATAAATACTTAGATTTTGTTCGTTTTTCCAATCCAGACAACATACAACGCAGTTATTTTTATCCGCCAGTGAAACACTCAATACTCATAATGGTACTCGATATTTCGTTGGAAAAAAAATGAAATAACATATTAACTCTCCCCCATAAAAATCCTCTACCAGTTTTTTAGATAAAATACCCAGCCTGGGGGGTAACTACAATCCTGGTTTGGAGTAGATTGTTTTTACCGAGTCCTAGCTCTGCTTATCATAAATTACGCAATAATGGTTTCATTTAAAACAAAATTAGGCCG
>CP045903.1:16950400-17034781 GCA_013387185.1 Caligus rogercresseyi | reverse complement strand
GATGATGTTGAAATTCAGAAAAACAACGAGGGGAAGAAGAATACTAAAAAATAAACTTAAAGAGGAAAAGAAGATGCCAATTCTTAAGAACAAGGAACAGAAGAGGAAAACTCTTAACGAGTTTAACATGTATAAGATGAGGACGAAGGTCTTGACGAAGCGAGTCAAGACAAAAACACGGATCCCGAAGTCCAAAAAAACTCATGACATCTAAACAGGAAAGGCATCTAAAGACACACAACCAACCCTACATCTGGGACATCAGGGCAGATAGAATCAAACTATAAACAGAAAAAAAATAATCAAAGATATATGTACATACATGTTGTCTTTGTGTCGACTACTAAAATAATATTTCCACAATAGCCTTAAATAATCTTAATCAGCTAATCCTACACAAATGCACAGCATTACAGAGTGGCCATCTGTAAACATAAATTTAGAACATCTCAGATAGCCATAATAATGAGACCTTAGCTATAAAAAGTACTACCAAAGAAACTTTGCTTCAGTGGAAATACATAGTAAGCTCGGATCAAAGCCAAGAATTTGCATGCATAGTTTATTCCTGAATAGGAATGTATATACACAAGGGGGTATTATAGAAACCTAATATTAAGATATCAAAATTTATCTCCCCGCGAAAGTTGCGTCATAAGAAACTAAAAGATCGTAGAAAATGGATTTTGGTTTGACCCCCCCCCCCCCAAATTGCGTTCAAAGGTTTCGTTATGAAGCAAAACTTTTTTGTTATTACTTATTTGGAAAAAAATCACTTTTACAAAATTTAGCTATGATCAATTTATGACTTTGTTTTTGCAGTTTTTTGTCAAATAATATTTAGTGCCAAAAAATGAACATAAGTGCTGACGCACCAACCATTTTTTAAATAACGGCTCTTCTACGGTTCTTTTATAGTTTTAAGAAGGAAAAAGAAAAACAGGGTACTCATGTTGATGTTTTTAAGTTATTTTTAAATACGTTTGCTTTTCACATCTTAATTTTCATACAGTAACTCCCTCACATGGTTGAGAATATAATCTATGACGTTGAATATATCCAAATAACTTCTCCACCATCAAGGACTTATAATAACAACGGTTGAATGATTTAAAATTATGTTATCTTGAAAGGCTCCCGCTTTATCATGTCCCATCTTTATTATTGATAGAGGTTTCGTGACTGATATTCATAAAAAATTATGTTGAAGAAGTGTGACGTCACTCATACACTATTTTATTTTTATGTGTTTGTCTACTATATATCTTGCGTATGACTATATTAAAGTTAACTAACTCACTGTAGGACGTCCCTCTGGAAATAAAAACCATTCATTAATACAGTCTACTTTTTTTTTCTTCTAACAGAGGTGAAATTTTGGTGTATGTTTTATAAGGGTTTATTTCTATTGTCATGTATTCTTTATACTCAGAAAATATAATAAATATTTTGTAAAAAAATCAATAATAACTGGAATAAATATATTTACAATAATTAAAATGAGAATAACTATTTCAAATCTCTATTACACTAAATAAACAATTACAACAAGTATCTTCAAAAAGGTGAATAGTACATGCAGACGATATACAGACCTTGTTCATTGTGAAAAGAGAAAACGCAGCCATTTATGTTGTGACTGTTAGGTAACAAATTGTTTTTAACTCAATGCGACTACACAAGGGTTAAGTAGCCAAGAAGAGAGTGTCATATGGACACGATAATAATCAGGAACTTCATCCGGTATCAACCGGTTACAAACTTTATCGCAAAATATTTTCCAACGAAACAAAAACCCAACCAGGGTAGAGGACTATTCCATCTTGTAGAGCTGTGCGTTTAAACCAAATATGCTCGGTATCCATCGCTGTGATACTCGAGAATTTTTTTATCATGAAATGAAAAATGCTCAGGAATAATCATTGCTATACCGGAATATGTTGCAGACGTAAATATTATAATAAAACTGAAGAGTATTGATTCAGGAAATGATAAGTTGCCAGTTTCAACTAAAATACTTCAAATGCATGAAATAACCCTTTATATATATATATATATATATATTCATACTAATTCACCGGAAGGTCTTATGGGAATCAAATTTAGAAGAAAGAAAAAACGAACAAAGGATGTCAGTCAACGCAAATGAATTATAAGATTATTTATTATTTTTAATAAAAGCAACACTGTTTGAGCACATGACGTAGTGTTACAGAAGCCCCAACCATCAACTTGAATCCCTCCGGGGAAGAAAGACGTGTCACACCAAGGATTACCTGTGCTCTCAACTTCGGTACATGCGTTGTAAGTAACTCCGTTATAACCAAATGGCAATGCACAGGCCTGGTAAGAAGTGGTCACACATCCTGTTGATATTAAAGAAATAAATGTAGGGTCGTGACAATAGATAAAAGGATCATATTGATCTCACCTGATGGAAGAGGTGTAACTACTACAAAAAGGAAAGAACAGTGAATTAATGCATATATAGAAATATGAATATTAATATGTGTATGGTTCTAGTTTTTGTTACCATTTAGACACGATATCAATATTTTTGTGCCATGAAATGCTCAACAGAAGCCTAGGATAAATGGCTGAGAGCAGGGGCGGAGTGGCCAGCGGGAGTACCGGGACTATTTCTGGTGGGCCGCTGGCCTCAAGAAACATAAACAGCCGTTGACAGCCTCCCAATTGCATATGGGGCCTGTATAGGGCCGGCGAGGGCATAATTGTCCGGTGGATAAATTCTTCCCACTCGGTTCCTGGCTGAGAGCCATTGTTGATTTGTCGTTCATTTCTAATCGTTCGTCATTTGACGAACGACAACAAAACATTCCTATCTTTCGTCGTTCGTTTTTGGCGCAAAAAAGACAAAGATTTTTATTTTTATGGGGAAAATTTTCTTTTAAAAAAACTTTTCTTTTCAGAATGGGGAGTAAAAATATCCCTTTCTCAAAAAACCTCGTCATTTTTTTCAAAATGACGAACGGCAAAAACGATGAACGACGAATGATTCAATTTAAAATTAACGACGAATGATAACTTTTGGTGAACGACAAACGAACGACCATTTTTCGCAAACGTCAACAAGTCTGCTGAGAGCCATTCCAGGGAAATCTAGGAGAACTAAGTATTGAAGGATCTGCTTTTCTTCACTTTCACGAGGATAACATTGTACATATTATGTTGGAGCTCAAACATTATTGACAATAAACACATAACACGTTATTTATGACCCTCAATATTTTTCCTAGTCTCTCAAAATACTTATCCACCAGAAGTCAACTGCCTACAACAGATACTATATCAGTCCGGAGTTTTAAGAAAAATGAAGCTATCTTAGAAATTCATCATTATTTCCACATTAATGTTCAGACGTGATTTTAGTTTTTCGACAAATGCTTATTGGTTAAGTACGACGGAGTCAATGCGCTGTTACTGTTATATAAACTGTGTTTTAATTCCCTTCGATATTGAAAAAAAAAACATTCAGTCTTTTCCACAAAAATATCAATATGGATCAAAACAGCGTCACTTACCTTTTAACAACCAAATAAATCACCTCAGCATGCCTCCATCAGATCACCCTAAAATAAACCTCATGTACTGTTTTTGACACTTAATGAGTAAAAACTGGATTATTGCTAATCGCAAAATGCATTCCTCAGAACTGAAAAAGACTCTCTTTAAACTATAAAAATGGCATTTTCTTTAATAATAAATGTTAAAATTCATGGAAGTGTGAATATATTTAAAAAAATAAGTTTCATTTAATAATATTTTGCTTCAGTGATTCAAAACGGCGACTACGGTACTACGAAAATTGATCTGAAATTAATAACGCCTTTCTTCTTATTATGACAAAAGAATACGAAAATATTTTGGTTCGTAATTTTCGTCGATTCAATCATATACACAATTTGGTCAATACTTAAAGTAAAACAAAGAATCTATTATATTAATTATTTAAAGTTAATTAGCAACAGCTCAATACTTAATGTTCAAAGGTAATTCATGCAAAGCTAAACTCGTATTCGTATAAAGTTTTCCTCAAATTAGGTTGTACAAATTAATTTAGATGTGTACAAATAACAAGCTTTAAGATAAAATAAATTGGTGACTCTAAGAGATGGTACAGTTTATATATATGTATATAAATTTTTATGTTACAAGTTTAAGGATATAAATTACATAAATTTGTTGTCATATGATAGATTACAAACTAATTCAAAGGATCCTAGATGTTCAAATGCTCATTTTTACAAATATATTCTGTAATATTTGTTGCAAAGTTTCTTTTTATTAGTAGTTCAAAGAAATAACTCAAAAATTAAAGGTGAATATAATATGAAAAGATTGTATATATACTTTCAAAATTTGTTACAATAATATTTTAGTATTGTTTCTGATTGCTATATGTTTAAATACAAATAACAACTTATTTAAAATGTATACATATTTATAAAAGCACACAAATTGGACGTGAGATGATAGATTACGAACTTTTCAAATGTTTGTGATATTTGTTCAAATCATCATTTTTTATTATGATTTCTTTTGTAAGATTTCTAATGAAGTTTTTGTTGTATTGAATTTGCTTTTAATATATATATTTTTTTAATGGTTTCGAAGAATGCTAAGCCACGTGTACGTATTTTTCTACGCTTCCTTTCTAATTAATTTACTATTGTTGTGTTTTGTTGTAATATACTTTTATGATAACAATAGTTTTTGAGATGTATAAAAGAGTGATAGTTGCTAATATTTCCTGAGACTTTCATTATTTCTCTTTTTCGTATTTGAGTCTTATCTATTGTTAGGTTTGTAAGCCTCATGCAGCAATGAGTAAAAAGTCGTGATCCTTCCATATGTTTTAGACTTGTGTGATTCATTATAATGCTTATTTATATCTACACGGATGATTTTCTATTGAATCAAATCTACAAAAAAAAAATCCAAGGTGATTACATTGTTTATTTATAAAAATCTAAGATGATACATGTTGAAGCAAAAATGTTGTTAGTTCCGCACTTATTTAAAATAAAGGAAATGTAATTTTGAAGACTATATTCGATATTTGGATACATTGGCAATTCTTTTTCTCATTCAGGACTATTGGCCATAACCTAACACAAAAATACGTAGACTTAATACCGATCAATGATTCAATATCATAATTTCCAGCATGTTTCCCCCCCCCCCTCCCCCATTAATTTAGGTTTTAACTAATTTCCTTCCATTACAAGATGAACTACAAACTTGAAATCAAATTGTTTCTAAGCTTAGAATAAAAAAAGTCATTGGAAAATTTCACGGTCTTTATTAAGTAGGAGGCATATATTGAACCTATACTAAAATATAGATTAATCAACAATTACAACAGTAAAAAAAGATAAGAATACCCACAACCTTATGTGCAAGTAATTTACAAAGAAATTATGCACAAAAGCACAAGAGTGGGGCCAATGAAAATGAATTATAAGATTATTTATTATTTTTAATAAAAGCTAAACTGTTTAAGCACATGACGTAGTGTTACAGAAGCCCCAACCATCAACATGAATCCCTCCGGGGAAGAAAGACGTGGCACACCAAGGATTACCTGTGCTCTCAACTTCGGTACATGCGCTGTAAGTAACTCCGTTATAAATAAATGGCAATGCACAGGCCTGGCTAGAAGTGGTCAAACATCCTGTTGATATTAAAGAAATAAATGTAGGGTTGTGACAATAGATAAAAGGATCATATTGATCTCACCTGTTGGAACAGGTGCAACTACGAAAAAGGAAAGAAGAATAAATTAATGCATATATAGAAATATGTAACACTTGAGACTTGATATCAATATTTTTGTGCCATGAAGTGCTCGGCAAAGCCAAGAATATATTTATCATAAACTAGTATATTTCATCACTTACTCTTTAACTAAGAACTGAAGACACAGTTAGTTAAGTAAAACCCTAATTTGGATATTTAAAGAGAAAAGTATTATAAAATTAAAAGGGAATTGCGTTGTTATATAAATTATTAAAGGTCGTTGAGAAAACGTTTAGCTCACGAATCGATCATTTCATGCTTTTACATGATATATATGTAAATATAACAACTTACCATCACAGACATCGTTGCAAAAATCCCAACCAAGGGCTTCGTTTGTTCCTGCAAATAATGAAGTGGCACACCAGGGATTTGTGGCATCAACCAAAGTGCAATTTTGGTATGTGATGCCGTTATAATCAAAGGGGAAGGAGCAATTTTGTCCATTGATGGTGGCACAGACTGAGTAAATGATTATTATTAGTAAAAACATCCAGATTAAGATTATTCAGATGTTACCTTGAGGTGGAGAGGGTCGTCCAAGAGGACAAGTTGGGTCGCAATTTCCATAGGCTCTTGCGACTCCCGTGACGTAGAGAGAAGTTGGGCACCAGCTCACGCCAGCATTGTCGTTTGTGATACAACTACCAAAACTCTCTCCTTTGTAAATGAAAGGGAAAATACAAAGATCACCATCAGTTGTCGAGCACATTAATTCAGTAGTCGTGGTCGTAGTAGTCGTGGTTGTAGTGGTCGTAGAAGTAGTTGTTGTTGTGGTAGTCGTGGTTGTTGTCGTAGGAGTTGTGGTTGTTGTAGCTGTAGTAGTGGTTATTGTAGTAGTCGTTGTTGTGGTCGTCGTAGTTGTCGTTGTGGCAGTGGTTGTTGTTGTAGTAGTTGTAGTAGTCATTGTTGTGGTCGTCGTGGTTGTAGTTGTAGTGGTTGTGGTTGTAGTAGTTGTTGTAGTAGTAGTTGTAGTGGTTGTCGTTGAAGTAGTGGTTGTAGTTGTCGTTGGAGTAGTGGTCGTTGTAGTTGTAGTAGCTGTAGTAGTCGAAGTAGTAGTGGTTGTAGTTGTAGTAGATGTAGTGGTCGAAGTAGTTGTTGTAGTCGTGGTTATTGTTGTTGTAGTGGTAGTCGTGGTTGTTGTTGTAGTTGTGGTAGTCGTGGTTGTTGTAGTGGTAGTTGTGGCTGCAGTGGTGGTAGTGGTTGTTGTAGTTGTAGTAGTTGTGGTCGTAGTAGTTGTGGTTATTGTAGTAGTTGTTGTTGTGTTTGTCGTTGAAGTAGTGGCTGTAGTTGTCGTTGTAGTAGTGGTCGTTGTGGTAGTCGAGGTTGTTGTTGTAGTTGTGGTAGTCGTGGTTGTTGTTGTAGTTGTGGTTGTTGTTGTAGTTGTTGTTGTGGTTGCTGTGGTCGTAGTTGTTGTTGTAGTTGTAGTAGTGGTTGTAGTGGTAGTTGTGGTTGTAGTAGTAATGGTCGTAGTAGTTGTGGTTGTACTCGTTGTTGTAGTAGTAGTTGTTGTGGCTGTTGTTGAAGTAGTGGTTGTAGTTGTCGTTGGAGTAGTGGTCGTTGTGGTTGTAGTTGTGGTAGTTGTAGTAGCTGTAGTGGTTGTAGTTGTGGTAGTCGTGGTAGTCGTGGTAGCTGTTGTGGTTGTTGTTGTAGTGGTCGTAGTAGTTGTTGTAGTTGTGGTAGTCGTGGTTATTGTTGTAGTAGTAGTAGTTGTGGTTGTCGTTGTGGTTGCAGTGGTGGTAGTGGTAGTTGTGGTTGTAGTAGTAGTGGTCGTAGTAGTAGTGGTCGTAGTAGTAGTGGTCGTAGTAGTTGTAGTGGTTGTGGTTATAGTGGTTGCTGTAGTTGTAGTGGTTGTTGTTATAGTAGTTGTTGTAGTCGTAGTTGTGGTCGTCGTGGTTGTCGTTGTGGTAGTGGTTGTAGATGTTGTAGTTGTGGATGTTGTTGAGGTAGTTGTGGCTGTAGTTGTGGTAATTGTGGTAGTCGTGGCTTGTGTTGTTGTAGTAGTGGTTGTAGTAGCGGTTGTTGTAGTAGTCGTTGTAGTGGTAGTGGTCGTAGTAGTAGTGGTTGTAGTTGTCGTGGTTGTAGTAGTTGTCGTGGTTGTTGTAGTAGTCGTATTAGTGGTCGTTGTTGTTGTAGTAGTAGTAGTTGTTGTGGTTGAGGAAGTTTTAGATATAGGAGTGGTTTTGACGCCCGGGGCCGCTGTTGTCTTTTGACCTGAACAGAAGAAAAACCCAATATTTTTATATCAGATAGGAACGAATACAACACAGAAATTATTTGTATGGATGGTCAGTGCAAACCGAACCTTAGCATTTTGCATACTCATTAAATGAAATCAAAACTATTTATCTACTAATATAGAGTTAAAATGAAAAGTCCAAAAATATTATACATGTTGTGTAACAGCTTGACGTCCTTCTTAAAGGCCCGCTGCTGGCGTACCTTCTGCAAGGGAGAGGAGGAAAGCAAATCCCAGGAGGATAAACAAAACAGAGGATGGCTTGATCAGAGACATATTAGTACTCAATAATGACACTTTTGGTGAAGAGTGTTTTTGCTTTTAAAGGACTGGCTTTAGAGCACAAGTGGGTGAATAATGCTTTGCTCATTTAAGGCAAGGGGGTAGGGACCAATGTAGGTGTACTCTAAGTGATGAGCCAACATCTGCTCATTTTTGTCCTGAAATTAACTAGTAAATAAAGGGGTGAAGGTGCTTTTATTTCAAGGAGAGATAATGTCTAGCTATTCAATTGGGACGTGGCGTTTGACTTTAGACAAACGCTTACACTCTTCATTGTAAAAAAAATAATTGATCCATACATTTATAATAAAAAGCACGTTACATTCGCCGACAATAAAGACATTCAATCAAACCTGTTTAAGCTATCACTCGTCTATAGCGGCAACCCAAATTATAAGTATAAAACGTTCCGTTTTTAGAGACCACCCAAATCTAACGGCCACTTAGACAGGTTGTATATTCTTATAAAAAGGCTCATCCATTGAAGTTAAAGGAGACGAATATATTTGATATTCTTGGAGTTATTTATTAAAAAAAATATTCAACATGATGCATTATTGGGTACATATAATTTGCCCATCTTCATTTATTTTTAGATCATATAAATCTCGTATAAATCTATTCTTTCATTTCCGATAGCAGCATTTCACTATTTATATATAATTTGTATATTTTTAAAGAAGATATGTCAAAAAAACACTACGTAAACTACTTTGATTTTTATTCAATAAGCTCCTTCATCAATGTATTAGTCCAAATGATGGTTTTATGTCTTAGGTAACTTCTGACAAAACTAATCCCAAAGATTTTAAACCCAGAAATAATCAACACTTTTTTAATGAATATGTCAAATAACTCAAAACCATGCGTGTAACATTGAAAATATTACTTGAAAAAAGTTGAATTCCCTAAATAAATATTAAATAAACGAATCAATTTATAAATTAATAAAAATATATCTTAACTATTTACGTACTGGCTTTTTGTCTTTTGGTTCAATGGAATAGCAGTGTAGAAATGAATATATATTATTATGACCAATGAATACTTAAACAATCAGGAAAGGTAGAGTAGCGCAACCTTTCAAAACAAAAATTCAAAGTGGGATGGACTAATTTATTTATTGCTGCGTGAATGAAGTAGTGGAAGTGTGTAGAGGAATCGTTTTAGAACTTCCTATTTATCTTCAAACTAGACGACAATTGGGAAGGTTTGTGTTGCTCCGGGTTGCAAGAGTGGCTACAATCCAAAGGGCAATGAGGGAAAAAAGAGACGGCTTCAAATGTTCCCCAAGGATGTGTCCCTACGCCAACTCTGGACAAAGGCTGTTCCGCGAAAAAATTAGATACCTTTGAGACATTCTGCGTTGTGTGACGTACATTTCATGCCCTCCGATTATAAGCCAGAGTCTACTGACTCTAATCCATCACGTTCAGACAGATCTGGAAAAACTCTGTCTTAAGATATTAAAAAAGATGCCGCCCCTTCCAATTTTCCAAATCTTCCTCAATACTATTCAAAAAAGCCTCCTCCAAAGCGTTTCTCCACCTCAACCTCCTCCTCACGACTCCTTAATGAAAACGACCGAATTTTAAAAAGATTAAGGCTTTTGAAGAGGCCAACTCATTTTTAACACTCGAAGAGCTTCAAATTAAAATGGATAGGACTTGCCTTCCGAGCGGCGTTCAAGAACATTATGATGAAAAAGATAAAGAGCTATGGTTCTTCAAGATGAACTTTAGTCATGGAGGACCGTCAATAGACTTCAGTCTAAAGATTAATTAATAAATGTCAATCCATATACGGTAAGCCAAACTTCATTCCTTAACCTTTTGTATTTATATATTGTTTTTCACATATCAAAACTTGACTATTCCTCAGTATTTTCTTATTGATACTGATTCATACAACTACGATGACTTTATTCCCTGCTATATTGTATTTTTCAGGGTGAAAGATAGAGATCTATCTTTTAATCATCTCGAACATATCACCAAGAACAATCATATTACAAAATGTGACACCCTTCTTAATATTTTGGCCTTCTTAAATTCATGACATCAAACTCTTCCACCAATCAATTATTTGGCTTGGAAAATGAATTAAACACAGCTTTAAATCATTTGACAAATATCTTGCCCCATTTGGACGAAGCAAAAGAGAAGAAATTACACTTTTTGATTGAACAATTATCCTTGTTGTTTAAATGTCCACAACAACGGAGATACAGTCCTGCCTTGTACGCCTTATCTATGTCCCGGAAAGGTTTCTCAACGAGTCTTTATAGAGATCTAAGTAAAGAAGTTCTCACATTACCTACAATACGTCGCCTTAAGGAACTTTCTTCATCTTTGAATTTAGAAACTGGATTGGCTAACTCTACAATAACTTACCTAAAGGTTCGCTTCAAGGCTCTAAGTCAAAATAGGGATACAAATATTAGTATAATTTTTGACGAAACATATTGTACAAAATATTGGATTCAGAAAAATGCCTTCGAATGAAGAATACCATAAGTTTAGGCAAAATTTTACTGAAAGATCTGGAATATCATTTTTCTGAGGATATAAATTCAACAAATGAAAAGATTAAGTCGTCTTCTTTAAATATATTTTCCAATTGAAAACATTTTACTTTTAAAGATTCATTTGAATATATTAATGACGTATCTATAGTTTACTTTTGTTCTGGTTATATCGCGCATTCCTTATGTAAAACTATAGCCTGCCATTCTTGCCACAATTTATTGACAGCTTTAAATAAGAAATTCGATTTAAAATTATTCTCCTTAGAAAATATTGATGATGAAAGTAAACTTTTAGATCAAATTAATCGAGGTGGGCTGACTCGTCCTTCTGATGTTCTTTTTTTAACGTGTTCCTTTGTTTATGCCTTTTTTCAGAAATTCAAAATTCAAAAAGTACCTTCAAAGAGTTGATTTCTTCCCCTTCTTCAAAAAATATTTTTGTTCTTTCGTTTATTAAACTTTTGGAAAATGATACTTACGCTTTGGAAATTATTTTAGCAGAATGCAAAGAAGACCATTCCTTTGAAAAATTTATTCCACAAATCGCTGCTAATTTTTTAATTGTATGTCCAAAAATTATGTTTCGGAAATCAATGATCAAATTCACAAAAACAAAAGAAAAACAAGTTGTCAAAATATGACAAATAATTATAAGAGATTGAAAAAACTTAAAGGAGAATAAACAAAATGTATGTATGTTATTATATTTGCAGAATGTCTTAAATGTATCTATGTTTATTTAATATATGTCCATAAAATTTGTAAATTGTAAAAAATATATATTTTGTTCTCAAAATCCTAATTTGTTATGAAATTAATAAAGAAAGGGGAGAATCTACGCGTATTCTCCTTTTTCCTTTTTAGATCCCTCATAGTATTTTCCTCACGAGCCTTCTTTTCCTTATTGTTTTAGTATTCATTGTTATGACATATAAAGTAGTCCATGCAATCTTTAATATTTGTTTCAGTTACTTATTCCATGGAATTGCAGCTTCCTTGGGCTAATGAATAAGTATTTCAGCAGGAAAAATAGTCCATCGAATCTAGGATGTCAAATGAAATTGACCTTACCCTCTCGAGAGTATAATAATCAACGCTAATGTCATTAAGAGTTATTTAAAACTTCACTGAGCTAACGAACTCCTTGATTTAATTTGAGATATAATCTTGGGACGAAAGTATTTTAGTGCAAAGGAAGAGAAAGTGACGACTGAGTCAGTGGCTTGGAAAGAGTGTAATTCATGTCTCTTGCCTGCCGCTTATATAGCTGCAGGCAGGCAAGTGAGCAGGTCAATCCGCCACAGTATATTAAAATACAAGTTAGTGCAAAGAGAGTTGACTTTTTACTTGTCATTTATTTTTAATGATGTCACATTATCAAGCTGAAAGAATGACATTTAAAGATGTTATTCTTCTCCATTTAACCACAAAAAAACTATTGTTACAATAGATTTTTGCAGATGTGAATAATAATATAATTACTGATTATACTTAACTTGGAGAACAACATGTATCAAGATTGAGGAATCTCTAACATATATATGTTTGGCTTACCTTGATCAATTGTTACCGGTTGAAAATGAAACTTTGTTGAGACTCATAAAGCATTGTGATCTTAAGCGAAAACCACTTCTCATAACCATGGACTCCAATTCACATAACTATTTGTGGGGAAGTAAACATATCGACACAAGAGGAGAGGCTCTAGAGACATATTTGACGAAAATAATCTAACAGTCATGAATGAAGGTAATGAGCCAACCTTCCTTTCACAACGGGCTTCTTCAGTCATTGACATTACAATCATGAATCAGCATGCCTTTATAAAGTTGGACATCAAAGGATGGCATGTAGATCTTCGGCCATCAAAGTCTGATCATAGATATATAATTTTCAATTTTGGCAAATACATGCCAAAGGCTGAACAATCAAGAAACCTGAAAACAGCTAACTGGGAAAGTTTTAGGCACAATACGGAGATGGCATCATTACCAGCAATATCTTCCTGTGTCAATAACATTGAGCTATACACTGAGTCCCTTTATAAAGTCATAAAAAGGTGCTAGATATCGCTTGCCCGCTAAGAAAAACTATTAAAGCAAAATCAGTGCTTTGGTGGACTAAACACCTTGCTGGTCTGAGGCACAAGCTTTGAAAACTCGAACCAAAGCGTAACCTCAGTTCTCACAGAGAGAGTGATCTAATTGCAAAAAATGAATATCGTGCAGAGCTAAGAAAAGAACAGAGAGAATCCTTGAGGATTTTTTTGCTGTAAAACTGAGGGTTCCAAAGACATTGCAGGACTGATCAAAATTCAAAATCAAATGCTAACTCAATTGGTCTTCTAAAGACTGATCGAGGCTATGCACAAACACCAGCTGAATCTCTTGCAATACTTATGGAAACCCACTTCCCAGATTGCAGGGTCGACTCTGTCATGGAAAAACCCATAGATACCACCATTTTTGAAATCGACTTTGTAGTTTCTGGCAAAGTGCGAGAATCTTTTAACTCTTTTGGAGCCTACAAAAGTGCTGGACCAGATGGACTTAAACCAATTGTACTATAGCAGCTTGGAGAAAACATCCTTCGGTACATTGTAGAACTCTATAAGGTGATTATTAGCACTGGCTATACCCCAAGTTCCTGGAGGGAAATAAAGATTACATTTTTGCCCAAGCCTGGTAAAGATGACTATAGCTCAGCAAAATCCTTCAGAGCAATAAACCTTTCCAATTTCTTTCTCAAAGGTCTTGAAAGAACTGTTCAGATCAAAATAGAAGAAATTATTCCAACGTTATATTCCCAACATGCCTACACTAAGGGTTTATCATCCGAGACGGCTCTGTCACAGGTAACGAAAATGCTATATTTCAACAACAATGTACACTAGCAGTCAGCTTTGATTGCACTGGTGCATTTGATTACATCCAATCAGCAAACAATGCAATGGAAAAACTAGGAGTACCTAATAGTATTATATCATGGTATAGATATCTTCTCAACACTCGGAAATCAAAGCGGATCTTAAAGGAGAGCAGATATGCATCAGGCCAACGCGTGGTAGTCCACAAGGAGGTGTACTTTCACCCATTATATGGAACATGATCATGGATACCCTTCTGACCAAATTTAAAACAGGACCCATCAAGGCAGTAGGCTACGCTGATGATATCATCTTATTAGCAAACGGAAATCATCCTCATACTCTTATCAATATAATTCAATTAACAATAAATACAGTTCTAGACTGGAGGAAAATTGTTTTCTCAAAAGCCTACAAGTTGAGATCCAAACATTTTCCACGATTAAAAATGGATGGTAAAGAAATGGTGTTCTCAACGCAAATGAGGTACTTGGACATTTTATTTGACCAAGGACTTACTTGGCCCACCTGAAAGAAAAAGCTACCAAATGTAGTCGACTATGGCAGTCATAGGACAGAATATAACAAGGGAGTCACTTAGGATTGCGTTCTGTATCATGATTTCGAGTAAAGCCATTGAAAATTGAAGATTATGTACTTCTACAGGATAATATAGAGTCCTTAAATCAAGACTGATAGCAATCCATATTGAGGTATTTGTTCGGTATCCATTGTGAGGGGAATGCCACCGAGTGAAAGAGTGGAAGAAAGAGTGATACTTCATATTTTAGAGTTTAGGACTACCACCCCCAAGACAATAACCCCCCGGACTAACACCCCCCTACAATCACCCCTGGACATTTACCCCTGTGCCATTAACACCCCGTTTATAATATTTCTTATTTTTTAAAGTCTACTTATGAAGTTAAATATGTTTTCTTTATGAGAAAATTGTGTTAGTATTTGAAACCCATGTTCCTAATATCGGTCATATGTTTTATACGACCGATATTACGAACATGGTTTTCATACACTAATGCAAAAGAAAACATAGTTAACTTTATAAGTGGACTTTTATAGATAAGAAGTATAAGTAACGGGGGGTAAATGACAAGGTGGGTGAATTGCAGAGGGGATAAAAGCCCGGGGGGTGATTGTCGGCGGGTGCTTGTCCGGGGGATGGTTGTCCTGTTACACATATTTTATTATGATGAAATTTGACGTCATTTTTCAAATCTTATGTTAGTTATTTCTATCGATGTACTCCCCTCAACAAAGAAGAACAAATACCGTGATATTCAGCGCTACCATACGTAACTTCGGTACTCTATATTATCTATGGTCATTTCTTCTCCATTTATATTTCTAAGTCGAAGGAAGGAGTTGTTTATTAGATAATGGAGCTTCTCCGAACGCCTTTTTTTATTATTACGATTTTATACTGGTTTTTTTTTAAAGAAATATTAATACTACTTAATATTTAACTGTTTCAACTCTAATACATATATCATTTTATGAATGTTAATAATTGTAACGAAAGTGCAAATGTGTGCAAGTGTTTTTAGAAGTCATTTTTCTTAATGCTGAACAAGCCGAATGGACGTTCCATTTGTGTCTGTTTTCATTTCCTTTGCCACATTCTCCTTTGCTCATTTCACTGAAGAAATCAATATGAGTTCATGGTTAAAGGGGACTCTTGTAGGCATTTCCCCGCCATAATAATAAAAATACAGATAACTAAATACATTATTCATATGTACTTACAGGAAAATGAAATTTCTGTATGGATAAATAAAAATGAAAACACGATGTATTTGATACTTTTGTCGTCGAATTGAAGTTTCAAGCAATTGCTATGGGTCGATTTGAACAGCCTTAATTCATAACCTTGATATTCATTTTGACGTTGAGGCATTACAAAGAAATGTGACAGCTAGACCCCTCTGAATGTAATCTTACGAACTAAATCAGTTATAATCTAAAATGATAATGAAGAAGAAGGCCCTGTTCAACACGGATTCATGAAACAAATAATAGAAAATGATATGTTGTTCTCGTATTTGCGAAGCAATCAGTCTTCAGTCTATACAAAGAGATTATCCTTCTTTTACTTCTCTTAGACCTTATATGTTCCAAGTCCCCCAGTCCTCCTCGATTTACTTTCTACGAGTGGCTAGGAAGTCATGACCCGTCATACTTTCCAAGTAGTTGATACATTCAAGTAGTTTGTCATTTGACCAAATAAGTATAAATGTCAAAGATTATTCTCGGAAAATCACTTTTGAGGAAGGGTTACTTTTCATTCAGGGAAAGAAATGCAGATGATGAGCAGTAAGTGAGAGCAATAAAGAGACAGTTTTCTACACCCTCCTACCCTCCACAATGACGTCATCATCTTGAAAACTATAAAGGAATAAAAATCCGTTAATCAATCGCTTGGTTACTTTCAAAGATGTTTGTTTTGAGCGGGTAGTTGACTAAATATGCTTTAAGAGATGGTTTTATTTAAAGTAGACAGACGTGACTACGATATTTTTTGTTAGTGGTACAAAGACTCATGTCAGGGGATATGGAAAAGGATTAATTTTTGAAACATGATAAGTAGAAAAAATTGGAGAGGAAATAATATAAAAAGTTGGCATTATGAAATAAAGTATAACTTCATTGCCGGCTACTGAGGAGATAACATCAATTGAAAGAAAATTAATCCATCATTAAGAATACAAATTCTATCTCGGTGCGGGCCTCGATGTAATTTAATAATCCCCTCAAAAAACAAAATTAATGAACGTACGCTCCTTCTCAGGAAAAAATATATTTTGTAGGCAATATTCTTGGCAACTGCGGCAAGATACGACTCCCTGGACTTTAGAATCCCATCTCCGAAGGATAATTCATGTACTTATGGATCCAAAAACAACAACCTGGTTTTTCCTTTCCCGTTTTCCCCTCTTCAAGGACATCATAAAAAGACTTTTGAAAAAATAGAGATATAAAATAATTAATGTTCTTAATCCATTTATTGTAATTTCAATAATATTTTATAAGATTTAATTATAGTTATTTATAAAAGTTGGTTCATTTATGAAACTTAAATTTAAAACTAAAATGTTTATTTAATTTATATTAGCATCTATATATATATATATATATATATATATATATATATATATATATATATATATATATATATATATAATGTCCTTAATTTCAATGCTACTTTCAAACAATTTGCCGCAAAATGTAGGTAGGATTCCAAAACAGTTTTTTATTTTTTGTACATCCAAAATTAAACGAGATAGTTAAGTTTTGAAATAGTCCTTTTATGGGCAATACCCCAAAATGAAGATTTTGAAACTTTATTATCTCGTTTGATTTTGGATGTAAATAAAAAATAATAATTGATTTGGAATCCTTGCAAACATACCTATATTTTGCGGCAAATTGTTTAAAAATGGCATTGAAATTGAAGACATTACAGGCGATCGAATGGCGGGAAAAATTACGACATAAGTTTACTAAATAACTTTTGGGACCGTTGAGCGGACACTTCCGATTATTCGATTTTGTTGAAACTTTCACAAGATGATCTCTCTGCACTAAAGTAAAAGTCCTAGGGGTAGCCCGACTCTCAAATCCGAAAAACGTGAAATAAGAATCACTCATATATATATACAACCACACACGCATATATATATATATAATATATATATATATATATATATATATATATAGATAGATAAATATTCTCCATTTTATAAATGTTTTCATTAATTGATTAAATAAAAAGATATTTTGTATACTTATCATATTTAGCGATAAATATTAATACTCTGAATAATATATGTAGACGAAAAAATGGAACACCAACTAAAAAATCATATAACTAGCTAAGTTTGTGAGAGCCACCAATTTACTAGTAAAATTACATTTACTAGTAATTTGCGGAACAGGGGATCTTAATCGTTACCCATTAAAAATTACAGATTTGGTACATTTTATGATCCTGCAAGTGTTTGTTTTAATTTTAAAATGTCTAAGTTTAGAATTGCTCAATAACATTTTATTTAACGATGATTTATGATTGTTGTGTCTCATAATTGACCTAAATATTTGAAAAATACTATTGCTACAGATGTAGCTTATTCATTGTGTGTTATAGCTTTATAAATCATACATAAAGCATTGGTGTTACATCTGAGCTCTATTAATTTATTTTCCAATATTTCATATCGGCATAAAAGGAGTTTATGGATTGTGGTTCAATTGATGAAAGGAAAAATGGGCCCTTCCGTCCTCATGAAAAAATGGTTTTAATTTAAGTAACTGGCTAGAATAATAACTTGATTCACAGTGGATCTGTAATTTTAAGTGTCATAAAAATATATGATATTTATCTATATATATGTTCATATAATATATATATATATCAGACATAAAATATATTTATATATATATATATCAAACATATAAATATATATATCGTTCGCAAACGATGAACGACAAAGTTTTTGACGAATGACGAACGATGAGGAAAATTCCTTATCATTCGCGTTCGTTTTTGTCGCCAAAAAAAGACAAAGACTTTTAATTGCCAAGGGGAACGACCAACGAACGATGAACGACGAATGATTCAATTTAGAATTAATGATGAACTAGCCCATTGCCGCTCCGCGTCTGGTGCTAGGCACTCCGGGCGGGTGGGTGGCCTACGGCCACAGCATTATACATGGTAACATATCTTTGTATAATATGTTGAGGCAAGGGTTGAACCTTGCATCAAACAATGAAGTTTTTGAAGCTTATGATGATGGAGACGTCGTATTATGATAGTTGTATGATAGAGAATGATATGAGTATTTTTCAACCAAAAAAAGTAGAGGGAAAATTTTTATATTATCCAGTAAATTCGGATTAAGTTCCTCTCCTTATAACTACAAATATATACATATGTATTTATTTTTCTTTTTTTCCCCTTTTCTTGCTTTAAAAAACCTCTATCGTTTCATTAAAAAAAAGTGGGCACAGATACTTAGCAACGTGCAGCGAGGCAAATATGAAGCAAAAGACTTATGCACTAAAAAGTTTAAGGAAATTACATATACCTTATACTACATATATTTACTTCTAATGAAAGAACGCCTACTTAAAAAGCCTCCTATGTGAGCTAAGAGGCAAATGCTCTCCTCCGTAAGACATTCTTTATGATTTGGAGGGAAAATCAACATTGTAAACTTTGCGCGGGAAACTATTTTCATGATGTTATCGTATTCATGAGTACATGTCAAATATTCATATTCATAGAGCTCCTCCCTTCTCTTTTTACTTCGGAGTGAGTTCATCTTTGTCTCCTGTGAGAAAAGGGGGAAAAGTTTGAAGTATTCAAACTGGTTAATAAGATTGGTGAACCCAAGGTTGGGGCAATACAAAAACAAACATTTAGCAGTGTTATTACTCAATGACGTCAATGGAGAACAAATATATATATATATCAATCAATCTCTCTATATATATATATATATATATATATATATATATTTATTTATTTATAATTTTATTTATGACGTCTTTGAGTAGTTATACTGCTAGGATTGCATGTTTGTTTTGTATTGCCCAGACCTTATTTTACAGACCTTGGGTGAACCGTGGTGTTAATTTATGACGTCATATGGTGCTGGACATTTATTTCACAGACCTTTTTTTTGCGAGGGCTTCATTTCGTATTTCATAATTTAAAAACCAATTATAACATTGAAGTACAAAGTACTCCTGACAGAAAGACGCCATGTTTGAAAACAAAGATAAATAAAAGGAATAAAACAAAGATCATTCGCTCCTTTGCATTCATGCCTCTAGTTTGTCATGATATATAAACTAAGAGGAAAGAATGAAGACGCAATGACATAACAAAGTACTCATGACAGAGAGACAGACGCCATGTTTGAAAACAAAGATACAAAGAGAAATTGATATAACATTAACACAGGACTGAGTACTTTTCCTTTTCTTTTCGCACAACGGTGTTGATGAGAAAATAATAAAAAGGTAAAGAACTACACAAATATAGAATATATTATTTAAATGATTTTAAAAGTCTGACTCAAAAAAGATGATCAATGATTCAAATGTCAACAATGTCTTGAAATAAGAGTCATAACAATAACTTTATAATCTCATTTTATAAATAATGTAGATAAATATGTCAACAGTGATAGTATTTATATGTTTTATGTATTATCGCGGTGCCCTTCCGTCAATTCCATCATGTTTATGACGGGGATCATAAACATGGTGACCTTTCATCAATTTTCTTTATTTATTTAAAATATTTTCAATAAAAATACTCCGGAACATGCTTGAAGGCTTAATATATTCCAGGGCCATATGTTGCTTACATAAATATAAATAAAAGATCATGACAATAATTAAGATACATTTTTTCTTTAAATATTCACTTCATAAAATGATGTATTATATAAAAAGCTCCCATATCGTTTGAAGCCTTATTATATGCATTAACAATATTAGCATTTATAGATAGACCTTCAATAACATCAATACATAATACTTGTTGCGACAGTAATGACAAAAATATCCAAGATGATAAAGTTATTTTAGGGTAAGACCTTCTTCATGATTTGGAGGGAAAATCGACATTTCCAACTTTGCACTGGAAACCATTTTCATGATGTTATCGTATTCATGTGTACATGTCAAATATTTTTATTCATAGAGCTTCTCCCTTCTTTCATCATACTTCGGAGCGCGTTCAGCTGTGTCTCCGGTGAGAAAAGGGGGATGAGTTTGAAGTATTCAAACTGGTTAATAAGATTGGTGAACCCAAGGTTGGGGCAATAAAAAAACAAACATGTAGCAGTGTGACTACTCAATGACGTCACTGGAGAACGATTATATCTATATATATATTTATCAATCAATCTCTCTATCTATCTAAAAATAAATGTATATATATATATATATAAATATCTATGTGTGTGTGTTTAAATAAATTAATAAAATAAATATATATGAAAATATAAATTACATAAATATATATATTCGTTCTCCAGTGACGTCATTGAGTAGTTATACTGCCAGGATTACATGTTTGTTTTTGTATAGCTCAGACCTTATTATACAGACCTTTGGTGAACCGTGGTGTTAATTTATGACGTCATATGGTGCTGGATATTTTTATTGCGAGGGCTTCATTTTGTATTTTATAATTTAAATACCAATTATGCAGTAAAAAGTCTCCCTAGAGGTTACATTAGATTCATAATTTAGAGCGCCCCCTAGGGAGCAAAAAAGAACTAACATTATAGCCAACTCCTATGCTATATATATATATGTAGCATATGTACTTATGAAATAATGCTTACAAATAAAACTTTTTTGTTTTTCATCCAATTTTAAAAATTTCTTCACATTTGCATTAGTCTCCCCAATTGGGAACAACTATATTAACAAATTTCAAAATTTCAAAAAATGCCAAAAATCATGGGGGACCCCCTTAAGTTTTTTGAAAAAATCAGTTTTTTGGGTTTTCTGAAAAAATATTAAACACTTGAGAATGATTTATTTTATAGTTTGTTGTCAGCCTTTTAAAGCTCCTTCTTATCAATCCAAGTTGAAATCTGTGGGTCCACCAGGAGCGGAGAAAAAAACACTTTTTTTTCAGTTTTTATGCCAAAACTCAAAAAATTGTAAACTAAAATTCATTTTTATTAACACGAACTTATTAGAAATGCACACTCTATAGATACTATTTTATAACTTGATGCGATCAATCTAACTGACAACCCACAAAAGGCCCCCCAAAATTTAGGATTCCAAAAATATTCCGCTTCGTCCATGAAATAGGACCTAATATTCAATCCCGGATTTGAGGGTCTTAACGACCTCGGATCCGGATACTTAATACATCAAAGTTGCTCCCTTTGTGAAGCTGAATATGATTGTGCAAAAATATATTGCGAAAACTTGCAAATTAAAAAAAATCCGGATCCCGGCCCAAATATGTCCCGGAGGCCGGACATTGACTTAACCAACCTAAGCTTATTTTGCAAGGCCTTCATTTCGTATGTTTTGTTTTGAACTTTTTTTCGTATTAAAAAGTCGCCCCAGAGGTTTTCTTGAATTTCCCGACAGGCCGGTCCGGTTTTCCGGGAAATTTCTTTTGGACCCGATTGTAAACCCTATTGTTGATGTACTTTCAGAGTAGCTTTTTTTCGAAATGGGAAAGAATCAAAAGTTAAGGAAATGTCATAATCCGGGTCCGGGAGTGTCTGGATCCGGATTTTTTTTCCGGATCCAGGTTCTTTGGGCAGAGATGCAGATAACTTTTAGTTTGCGTTCTGTCTCTAAAACATCTCACTTACGAACTATGGACAACCAAAGTTTTCCAAGCCTTTTTTCAGGCCTTTGCAAGGCCGGTAGGCCTTAGTTTTGTATATACCAAAAATGCCTACGGTCAAAGTCCACAAAACATTTAATTACATCCCGAGCCTCTTAACTCTCAAAAATCCATGCAAACCGCAAAACCCTCTCACAGACACAAATCTGGTCTGATCAGAATCTAACCTAGCCCAAGACCATCACATGGTCAAGATGCATCTGTGTGCCAAATTTGGGCTCTCTAGCTTCTGTAGTTTCGGCGTCTATAGAAGACAGACAGACAGACGGACGGACGGACAAACTCCAATTATAATATAGACTAGCCCATTGCCGCTCCGCGGCTGGTGCTAGGCCCTCCGGGCGGGTGGGTGGCCTACGGCCACAGCATTATACATGATAACATATCTTTGGATAATGTGTTGAGGCAAGGGTTGAACCTTGCATCAAACAATGAAGTTTTTGAAGCTTATGATGATGGAGACGTCGTATAGAAAGAAGTTTTATGATATGAGTATTTTTCAACAAAAAAAAGTAGAGGGAAATTTTTTTATATTATCCAGTAAATTCGGATTAAGTTCCTCTCCTTATAACTACAAATATATACATATGTATTTATTTTTCTGTTTTTCCCCTTTTCTTACTTTAAAAAACCTCTATCGTCTCATTAAAAAAAGTGGGCAAGGCAAATATGAAGCAAAAGATTTATGCACTAAAAAGTTTAAGGACATTATATATACCTTGTACTACATATATTTACTTCTAATGAAATAACGCCAACTTAAAAAGCCTCCTATGTGAGCTAAGAGGCAAATGCTCTTCTCCGTAAGACCTTCTTCATGATTTGAAGGGAAAATCAACATTATAAACTTTGCGCGGGAAACTTTTTTTATGATGTTATCGTATTCATGAGTACATGTCAAATATTCATATTCATAGAATGTCTCCCTTCTCTTTCTTTTTACTTCGGAGCGCGTCCACTTGTGTTTCCTGTGAGAAAAGGGGGAAGAGTTCGAAGTATTCAAACTGGTTGATAAGATTGGTGAACCCAACATAGAGATATTAAGATATAGAGAGCTGATTGGATCCTTCAGAAAAATACGTCATTGCGACCGTAAAAAACTTCTAAAAAGATATACAGTAAACCCTCGATATAACGAACTATATGGGGGGAGGGGAGGGTCGTTATATCCGAAAATTCGTTAAAGGAAGGCTCTGGAGTGTAAGGTATATACTGCAGGAGTGACGATGAACTGCCGCTTGTTCGGCTAGCTCCAGGAGGTTCGTTGTATCCGAACTTCGTTATACAGAGGGTCGTTATATCGAGGGTTTACTGTAGAGAGTGTATTCTCTTCATCATTCATAGATTCTATCTCTAAGATCAGCTTACGATGACGTCGTATAACTTACTTTGTTTATTTTGCACACACAGAAACATTAAAACGCTGTTTCTCTGCTATTGAAGGGAATCAGCTCTCTATATCTTTATATCTCTATGGAACCCAAGGTTTGAGCAATACAAAAACAAACATGTAGCAGTGTGACTACTCAATGACGTCACTGGAGACCTATTATTTCTATTTATATATCAATCTTTCTATCTATTTATAAATAAATAAATATATATATATATATGTATGTGTGTGTGAATTAAAAAAAAATATATATAATATATATATTCGTTCTCCAGTGACGTCATTGAGTAGTTATACTGCTAGGAGTACATGTTAGTTTTTGTATTGCCCTGATCTTATTATGCAGACCTTTGGTGAGCTTCATTTCGTATTTCATAATTTAAAAACCAATTATGCAGTAAAAAGTCTCCCTAGAGGTTACATTAGATTAATAATTTAGAGCGCCCCCTATATAGCAAAAAAGAACTAACATTATAACCATCTCCTATGCTATATATATGTAGCATATGTACTTATGAAATAATGCTCACCAATAAAACTTTTTGTTTTTCATCCAATTTTAAAAATTTCTTCACATTTGCATTATTCTCCCCAATTGGGAACAACTATATTAACAAATTTAAAAATTTCAAAAAATGCCAAAAATCATGGGGGACCCCCTTAAGTTTTTTGAAAAATCAGTTTTTTGGGTTTTCTGAAAAAATATATGAAACACTTGAGAAGGACTTTTTATAATGTATTGTCAGGCTTTTTAAGCTCCTTCTTATGAACTCAAATTGAAATCTGTGAGTTTACCAGGAGCGGAGAAAAAAACACTTTTCCATTTTGCCAGTTTTTATGCCAAAACTCAAAAAATTTTAAACCAAAATTCATTTAAAAAAAAAACTTATTAGAAATGCCAAACTCTATAGATATTATTTTATAACTTGATGCGATCAATCCCATAGACAGCCCAAAAAAGGCCCCCCAAAATTTAGGATTTCAAAAATATTCCGCTTCGTCCATGAAATTCGACCTAAAATTCAATCCCGGATTTGAGGGTCTTAATGACCTCGGATCTGAATACTGAAAACATCAAAGTTGCTCCCTTTGTGAAGCTGAATATGATTATGCAAAAATATATTGCGAAAACTTGCAAATTGAAAAAAATCCGGATCCTGGCCCAAATATGTCCCGGAGGCCGGACATTGACTTAACCAACCTAGGCTTATTTTGCAAGGCCTTCATTTCATATGTTTTGTTTTGAACTTTTTTTCGTTTTAAAAAGTCGCCCCAAAGGTTTTCTTGAATTTCCCGACAGGCCGGTCCGGTTTTCCGGGAAATTTCTTTTGGACCCGATTGTAAACCTTATTCTTGATGTACTTTCAGAGTAGCTTTTTTTCGAAATGGGAAAGAATCAAAAGTTAAGGAAATGTTATAATCCAGGTCCGGGAGTGTCTGGATCCGGATTTTTTTCCGGATCCAGGTTCTTTGGGCAGAGATGCAGATAACTTTTAGTTTGCGTTCTGTCTCTAAACATCTCACTTTCGAACTATGGACAACCAAAGTTTTCCAAGCCTTTTTGAGGCCTTTGCAAGGCCGCTAGGCCTTAGTTTTGTATATACTAAAAGATGCCTACGGCCAAAGCCCACAAAACATTTAATTACATCCCGAGCCTCCTAACCCTCAAAAATCCATGCAAACCGCAAAACCCTCTCACAGACACAAATCTGGTCTGATCAGAATCTAACCTAGCCCAGAACCATCACATGGTCAAGATGCATCTGTGTGCCAAATTTCAGATCTCTAGCTTCTGTAGTTTTGGCGTCTATAACGGACAGACAAACTCCAATTATTCTAACTAGCCCATTGCCGCTCCGCGGCTGGTGCTAGGCCCTCCGGGCGGGTGGGTGACCTACGGCCACAGCATTATACATGGTAACATATCTTTGGATAATATGTTGAGGCAAGGGTTGAACCTTGCATCAAACAATGAAGTTTTGAAGCTTATGAAGATGGAGACGTCGTATAGAAAGAAGTTTTATGATAGAGAATGATATGAGTATTTTTCAGGCTTGTGAACGGAACGCAAATTGAACGGCGTTCAGCTGAACGCACGTTCAATGAACGGAACGCAACTTTTTTTTGAACGCTGAACGTTGAACGCAAAAAAAAAGAGTTTTGCGTTCAGCGTTCAATTTTTCGAAATATTTCTTGGACTTTTTTCGGAAGAAACGTCATCACTACGCATTACTTTTTTTGGAAATTCTGTTCTTAAAAAAAAAACGTCATCACTACGCAGTACTTTTTCGGAATTTATTTTCTAAAAAAAAAAAAAACGTCATCACTACGCAGTAACTTTTTTCGGAAATTCTTTTCTAAAAAAAAAAAAGTCACCACTACGCAGTAACTTTTTCGGAATTTATTTTCTAAAAAAACCCGAAAAAAACGTCATCAATACGCAGTACTTTTTTCGGAATTTATTTTCTAAAAAAAAAAAAACGTCATCACTACGCAGTACTTTTTAAAATATTGAACGCTGAACGCTAACGGAACGCTGAACGCAAAAACATTGAACGGAACGCTGAACGGAACGCTAATTTTTTTTGAACGCTGAACGGAACGCTGAACGCTCACAAGCCTGGTATTTTTCAACAAAAAAAGTAGAGGGAATTTTTGTATATTATCCAGTAAATTCGGATTAAGTTCCTCTCCTTATAACTACAAATATATACATATGTATTTATTTTCTGTTTTTCCCCTTTTCTTACTTTAAAAAACCTCTATCGTCTCATTAAAAAAAAGTGGGCACAGATACTTAGCAACGTGCAGCGAGGCAAATATGAAGAAAAAGATTTATGCACTAAAAAGTTTAAGGAAATTATATATACCTTGTACTACATATATTTACTTCTAATGAAATAACGCCAACTTAAAAAGCCTCCTATGTGAGCTAAGAGGCAAATGCTCTTCTCCGTAAGACCTTCTTCATTATTTGGAGGGAAAATCAACATTATAAACTTTGTGCGGGAAACTATTTTCATGATGTTATCGTATTCATGAGTACATGTCAAATAATCATATTCATAGAGCTTCTACTTCGGAGCGCGTTCATCTTTGTCTCCTGTGAGAAAAGGAGGAATACTCCTATACTTCAAACTGGTTAATAAGATTGGTAAACCCAAGGTCTGGGCAATATAAAAACAAACATGTAGCAGTTTGACTACCCAATGAGGTCACTGGAGAACGATTATATCTAACTATTTATATATCAATCAATCCTTCTATCTATTTATACAGGGGTGGAGTGCCCACTTGGAGTAACGGGACTATTTCCGGTGGGCCGCTGGCCTCAAGAAACATAAAAGGCCGTTGACAGCCTCCCAATGGCAAATTGGGGCCGTATAAGGCCGGCGAGGGCATAATTGTCCCGGCGGATAAATTCTTCCAACTCTGTACATGTATTTATATTTATATATACATATATATGTATGCAGACATCCCAAGTCTCCCGGAAGATGGACAGCGATAGAGCTATTTTCACAGGAACGGTTTAAAACGCACGCCTTATATAAACATGAGGGGGGATAGAGAGTCATGTTTATATAAGGCGTGCGTTTTAAACCGTTCCTGTGAAAATAGCTCTATCGCTGTCCATCTTCCGGGAGACTTGGGATGTCTGTGTATGTGTGTGTGTTTATATAAATAAGTTAATATAATAAATATATATATAAATCATATAAATATATATATTCGTTCTCCAGTGATTATTATTAAGTAGTTATACTGCTAGGATTACATGTGCTCTCCTCCGTAAAACCTTCTTCATGATTTGGAGGGAAAATCAACATTTCAAACTTTGCGCAGGAAACTATTTTCATGTTATCGTGTTCATGAGTAGATGTCAAAAATTTATATTCATAGAGCTTCTCCCTTCATACTTCGGAGACGTTCACCTCTGTCTCCTGTGAAAAAAGGGGAATACTCCTACATTTCAAACTGGTTAATAAGATTGGTGAACCCAAGGTTGGGGCAATACAAACACAAACAGTGTAGCAGTGTGACTACTCAATACGTCACTGGAGAACGATTATTTATATCTTTATATATATCAATAAATCTCTCTATATCTCTCTATATATATATATATATATATATATATATATATATATATATATATATATATATATATATATATATATATATATATATATATATATATATGTGGTGTGTGTGTGTATAAATAAATTAATAAAATAAATATAGTTAAGAATATAATTATATAAATATATATATTCGTTCTCCAGTGACGTCATTGAGTAGTTAAACTGCTAGGATTACATGTTCGTTTTTGTATTGCCCAGACCTTATTTACAGACCTTGAGTGAACCGTGGTGTTAATTTATGACGTCATATGGTGCTGGACATTTATTTCACAGACCTCATTTTTTTGCAAGGCTTTATTTCGTATTTCATAATTTTAAAAACCAATTCTAACATTGAAGTACAAAGTACTCATGACAGAAAGACGCCATGTTTGAAAACAAAGATAAATTAAAGGAATAAAACAAAGATCATTTGCTCTTTTGCATTCATGCCTCTAGTCGGTCGAGATATATATATATATAATCAAAGAGGAAAGAATGAAGAGGCAGTGACATAACAAAGTACTCATGACAGAGAGACAGACGCCATGTTTGAAAACAAATATACAAAGAGAGATATAACATTAACACAGGACCGAGTACTTTTCCTTTTTTTTCGCACAACAGTGCTGATGAGAAAATAATAAAAAGGTAAAGAACTACTGAAATATAGAATATATTAGTTAAATGATTTTTAAAGTCAGACTCAAAAAAGATGATCAGTGATCCAATGTCAACAATGTCTTGTAATAAGAGTCATAACAATAGCTTAGTAATTTCATTTTATAAATAATGTAGATACAAATGTCAACAGTGGTAGTATTTATATGTTAATGTATTATCATGGTGCCCTTCCGTCAATTCCATCATTTTTATGACGGGGATCATAAAAATGATGCCCTTTCATCAATTTTCTTGATTTATTTAAAATATTCTCAATAAAAATACTCCTGAACATGCTTGAAGGCTTAGTATATTCCAGAGGCATATTTTGCTTACTCAAATTTAAATAAAAGATCATGACAATAATTAAGATATAATTTTTTTTTAATATTCACTCCATAAAATGTTGTTTTATATATAAAGCTCCCATATAGTTTGAAGCCTTATTATATGCATTTACAACATTAGCATTTATAGATAGACCTTCAATAACATCAATAAATAATACTTGTTGCGACAATTGCAAGGTTGGGGCAATACAAAAGCAAACATGTAGCAGTGTGACTACTCAATGACGTCACTGGAGAACGATTATATCTCTATATATATATCAATCAATCTCTCTATATATCTATATATGTATGTGTGTGTGTATAAATAAATGAATAGAATAAATATATAATATAATAATATATATACATATATATATATTCGTTCTCCAGTGACGTCATTGAGTAGTTATACGGCTAAGATTACATGTTTGTTTTTGTATTGCTCAGACCTTATTATACAGACAGATATATAACCGTGGTGTTAATTTATGACGTCATATGGAGCCGGATTTTTTTTTGCGAGGGCTTCAATTCGTATTTCATAATTTAAATACCAATTATTCAGTAAACAGTCTCCCTAGAGGTTACATTAGATTCATAATTTAGAGCACCCCCTAGGGAGCAAAAAAGAACTAACATTATGCTATATATATGTAGCATATGTAGTTGTGAAATAATGCTTACCAATAAAACTTTTTTGTTTTTCATCCAATTTTAAAAATTTCTTCACATTTGCATTAGTTTCCCCAATTGGGAACAACTATATTATCAAATTTAAAAATTTAAAAAAATGCCAAAAATTATGGCCCCCTTAAGTTTTTTGAAAAAATCAGTTTTTTGGGTTTTCTGAAAAAATATATGAGGCACTTGAGAAGGACTTTTTTATAATGTATTGTCAGGCTTTTTAAGCTCCTTCTTATAAACTCAAGTTGAAATCTGTGAATTCCCAGGAGCGGAGAAAAAAACCCTTTTCCATTTTGCCAGTTTTTATGCCAAAACTCAAAAAAATCTAAACCAAAATTCCTTTTTAAAAACAATGAATTTATTAACAATGCCAAATTCTATAGATATTATTTTATAACTTGATGCGATCAATCCCATAGACAGCCCAAAGAAGGCTCCCCAAAATTTAGGATTTCAAAAATATTCCGCTTCGTCCATGAAATAGGACCTAATATTCAATCCCGGATTTGAGGGTCTTAACGACCTCGGATTCGGATACTGAAAACATCAAAGTTGCTCCCTTTGTAAAGTTGAATATGATTGTGCAAAAATATATTGCGAAAACTTGCAAATTGAAAAAAATCCGGATCCCGGCCCAAATATGTCCCGGAAGCCGAACATTGACTTAACCAACCTAGACTTATTTTGCAAGGCCTTCACTTCGTATAATATGTTTTGAACTTTTTTCGTATTAAAAAGTCGCCCCAGAGGTTTTCGTGAATTTCCCGACAGGCCGGTCCGGTTTTCCGGGAAATTTCTTTGGGACCCGATTGTAAACCCTATTCTTGATGTACTTTCAGAGTAACTTTTTATCGAAATGGGAAAGAATAAAAAGTTAAGGAAATGTCATAATCCGGTTCCGGGAGTGTCTGGATCCGGATTTTTTTTTCCGGATCCAGGTTTTTGGGCAAAGATGCAGATAACTTTTAGTTTGCGTTCTGTCTCTAAAACATCTCACTTACGAACTATGGACAGCCAAAGTTTTCCAAGCCTTTTTTGAGGCCTTTGCAAGGCCGGTAGGCCTTAGTTTTGTATATACCAAAAGATGCCTACGGTCAAAGTCCACAAAACATTTAATTACATCCCGAGCCTCCTAACTCTCAAAAATCCATGCAAACCGCGAAACCCTCTCACAGACGCAAATCTGGTCTGATCAGAATCTAACCTAGCCCAGAATCATCACAGTGTCAAGATGCATCTGTGTGCCAAATTTCAGGTCTCTAGCTTCTGTAGTTTCGGCGTCTATAGAAGACAGACGGACGGACGGACAAACTCCAATTATAAAATAGACTAGCCCATTGCCGCTCCGCGGCTGGTGCTAGGCCCTCCGGGCGGGTGGGTGGCCTACGGCCACAGCATTATACATGGTAACATATCTTTGTATAATATGTTGAGGCAAGGGTTGAACCTTGCATCAAACAATGAAGTTTTTGAAGCTTATGATGATGGAGACGTCGTATTATGATAGTTGTATGATAGAGAATGATATGAGTATTTTTCAACCAAAAAAAGTAGAGGGAAATTTTTTATATTATCAGTAAATTCGGATTAAGTTCCTCTCCTTATAACTACAAATATATACATATGTATTTATTTTTTTTTTCCCCTTTTCTTGCTTTAAAAACCTCTATCGTAAGACATTCTTTATGATTTGGAGGGAAAATCAACATTGTAAACTTTGCGCGGGAAACTATTTCATGATGTTATCGTATTCATGAGTACATGTCAAATATTCATATTCATAGAGCTCCTCCCTTCTCTTTTTACTTCGGAGTGAGTTCATCTTTGTCTCCTGTGAGAAAAGGGGGAAAAGTTTGAAGTATTCAAACTGGTTAATAAGATTGGTGAACCCAAGGTTGGGGCAATACAAAAACAAACATTTAGCAGTGTTATTACTCAATGACGTCAATGGAGAACAAATATATATATATATCAATCAATCTCTCTATATATATATATGTAAAATGATGTATTATATAAAAAGCTCCCATATCGTTTGAAGCCTTATTATATGCATTAACAATATTAGCATTTATAGATAGACCTTCAATAACATCAATACATAATACTTGTTGCGACAGTAATGACAAAAATATCCAAGATGATAAAGTTATTTTAGGGTAAGACCTTCTTCATGATTTGGAGGGAAAATCGACATTTCCAACTTTGCACTGGAAACCATTTTCATGATGTTATCGTATTCATGTGTACATGTCAAATATTTTATTCATAGAGCTTCTCCCTTCTTTCATCATACTTCGGAGCGCGTTCAGCTGTGTCTCCGGTGAGAAAGGGGATGAGTTTGAAGTATTCAAACTGGTTAATAAGATTGGTGAGCCCAAGGATGGGGCAATAAAAAAACAAACATGTAGCAGTGGACTACTCAATGACGTCACTGGAGAACGATTATATCTATATATATATTTATCAATCAATCTCTCTATCTATCTAAAATAAATGTATATATATATATATAAATATCTATGTGTGTGTGTTTAAATAAATTAATAAATAAATATATATGAAAATATAAATTACATAAATATATATATTCGTTCTCCAGTGACGTCATTGAGTAGTTATACTGCCAGGATTACATGTTTGTTTTTGTATAGCTCAGACCTTATTATACAGACCTTTGGTGAACCGTGGTGTTAATTTATGACGTCATATGGTGCTGGATATTTTTATTGCGTGGGCTTCATTTTGTATTTTATAATTTAAATACCAATTATGCAGTAAAAAGTCTCCCTAGAGGTTACATTAGATTCATAATTTAGAGCGCCCCCTAGGGAGCGAAAAAGAACTAACATTATAGCCAACTCCTATGCTATATATGTAGCATATGTACTTTTGAAATAATGCTTACTGATAAAACTTTTTTGTTTTTCATCCAATTTTAAAAATTTCTTCACATTTGCATTAGTCTCTCCAATTGGGAACAACTATATTAACAAATTAAAAATTAAAAAAAATGCCAAAAATCATGGGGGACCCCCTTAAGTTTTTTGAAAAAATCAGTTTTTTGGGTTTTCTGAAAAATATTAAACACTTGAGAATGATTTATTTTATAGTTTGTTGTCAGCCTTTTAAAGCTCCTTCTTATCAATCCAAGTTGAAATCTGTGGGTCCACCAGGAGCGGAGAAAAAACACTTTTTTTCCAGTTTTTATGCCAAAACTCAAAAAATTGTATACTAAAATTCATTTTTATTCATCACAAACTGATTAAAAATGCACACTCTATAGATACTATTTTATAACCTGATGCGATCAATCCCATAGACAACCCAAAAAAGGCCTACCAAAATTTAGGATTTCAAAAATATTCCGTTTCGTCCATGAAGTAGGACGTAATATTCAATCCCGGATTTGAGGGTCTTAACGACCTCGGATTCGGATACTGAAAAATCAAAGTCTCTCGCTTTGAGAAGCTGAATATGATTGTGCAAAAATATATAGCGAAAACTTGCAAATTAAAAAAAAATCCGGATCCCGGCCCAAATATGTCCAGGAGGCCGGACATTGACTTAACCAACCTAGGCTTATTTTGCAAGGCCTTTATTTCGTATCTTTTGTTTTGAACTTTTTTCGTTTTAAAAAGTCGCTCCAGAGGTTTCTTGAATTTCCCGACAGGCCGGTCCGGTTTTCCGGGAAATTTCTTTGGGACCCGATTGGAAACTCTATTCTTGATATACTTTAGAGTAGCTTTTTTCGAAATGGGAAAGAATCAAAGTTAAGGAAATGTCATAATCCGGGTCCGGGAGTGTCTGAATCCGGAATTTTTTCCGGATCCGGTTCGTTGGGCAGAGATGCAGATAACTTTTAGTGTGCGTTCTGTCTCTAAAACATCTCACTTACAAACTATGGACAACTAAAGTTTTTCAAGCCTTTTTCTGGCCTTTGCAAGGCCGTTAGGCCTTTGTATTGTGTATATTAAAAGATGCCTACGCTTAAAGCCCACAAAACATTTAATTACATCCCGAGCCTCCTAACCCTAAAAATCCATGCAAACCGCGAAACCCTCTCACAGACGCAAATCTGGTCTGATCAGAATCTAATCTAGCCCAGAACCATCACAGTGTCAATATGCATCTGTGTGCCAAATTTCAGGTCTCTAGCTTCTGTAGTTTCGGCGTTTATAGAAGTCAGACAGACGGACGGACAAACTCAAATTATAATATTAGGATATAAATAAAAATTAAGATGACGAACGATTCAATTTAAAATTAACGATGAACAACGAACGATACTTTTGGCGAACTATATATATATATATATATATATATAATATTCATATATATATATATATATATATTAGACTTGTTCAAATTTAAAACTTTCTTTACAAAATTCCCTTCGTTCAACTGTCGCTTTGCCCAAGCGCTCCCTTGTGTGAAGAACTTGAACTTTGAAAATAAATAAACAACTATAACTTATAGTCTTATAGAGCTGACACATAAATAGACATTCATATAATCTTATGATATGCATTGAATACTAGAGTACCTGAAAGTACATTTAATATCGGACAATAAGAGAAAGTAAGATAAAATTATAGCCTTCCATTTCCTAAAAAATCCAAGTACATATATAATTTATATAATATTAGTATGTATTGAATTTCAAATAATCTCTAATAAATTATAACAAATGATGTATTTAATTTGTCCTTTGTTATAAACTGTCCGATATGAAATGCATATGAAGAAGTAAAAGCAGATACATAAATAAATTTCTCTCTCTTTCTAATGTATTGTACCGAATATCGAACCGGCGGTAGATTTTTCTACCGAATCCCAGCTCTGATATATATATATATATTAGGAAAAATAAGAAAAATAAAGTAATACTTTTTATGCCATTCAATTTTCTAATGAGTTTATCACAAAGGAATCATGAAAAATTTAATTGAATAAAAGATATATTTTTTTTTTGGTGGATTTTCAGCGTAACATATTAAATTTTGTACTTCTAAAAAAAGATTTTATGAATGATCAGTCATGAAATAAGTAACCGTCATCCTATAAAGATAAAATAGTGTTGCAGATCGACCTCACCATCTTCAGTACCCATCTTCACCCTGCAGATTAGAGGATTTAAGGGATCCTCACCATTTTATTGTATCCTTTATCCTAATCTTTATCTTTATAAATCCAACTATTTTGTGTTAATGGAAAGAATTAAAAAAGTTCGCACTTCAGAATGGCTACCCTTTTAACTCTATCACAACTCGACTACACTAAATGATTCAGTTTAACCAGCTATGAAGGGGAAATATCCTCCGAAAAATCAAGTATGCTATCAGATACATATATCTTTCCAAAGAGCATCCCTGCCAAACAATTAGTAACCGATGAGTGTAATGTAAGCAATATCTACAAGATGTTTGTAGTTTTTCCAAAGACTTATACAAGGATTGTGTCTTCCATTAAAAGACTCTGTGTAATTGCATAGAAAATATTAAAAAAATTCTCCATAAATGATTTAAGGTAAATTTAATGCATTATTTTTTTTAAATCAAAATTTGTTAACCTTATGATTTACTAAATGCAAAAGCGCATTTAGTAAAATTTAAGGGTAATAAAGTTGTAGAATTTATTCTGCCTACTTTTCTCATACGTGAAAAGTTCGCACCTGTTTTGATGGGGGCATCAATTGTTTGTCCAGTAATTTAATTGCATACATTCTTTTTGATCCACTATTCAACAGTTTAGATTGAAGTAGTTATATATAAAGAAAAAATACATTAAACTTAAAAAATACATGAATAAAATTGTGTTTTATTTTTTTTCTTGGAAGCTGATCGATACATAAAATTTAACAAAATAAAGATAAAACATTTTATTTTCAAAAAACTTATTTTGAATCAAAATTAAATCATTTACAAAACTTAAATTCTATATAATGGTTGATATCCTCCTTTAGTGGATGGAGACATGGGAAGGAAGTATTTTATTTATTTCGACGCCGAAGTCCAGAAATCCATCGAAGAATACCAGCTGATACAGGCACTGGTTTGATTTCGAAAGCATTTCTTTGATCCCCAGAGGTTATTTTCTATCGATGAGGGCCTTCGTGTTAATAATAGCAGCATTTATTGTCTTCTGCCGTGGGGTGTTCTTATTTTTTCCCAATCCAAATGATTCAATCGCTTTCCTGTATTTTACTTAATTTTTTTTTGTATTTCTTTGAAGTTGCGACACACAAACCTCCTTAGTATTGCAACGGCGTGACATTCAACAAAAGCATGGATGG
The DNA here is from genome assembly GCA_013387185.1 of Caligus rogercresseyi. NCBI lineage: Eukaryota > Metazoa > Arthropoda > Copepoda > Siphonostomatoida > Caligidae > Caligus > Caligus rogercresseyi. Next base: position 16,999,140 of record CP045903.1, on the reverse strand, counting down.
TATGGTTAGATGTCTTGCCAAAATCATAACATAGCACTCATAATCTAATTGAATCGATCAAGATCTCAAGTTTTTTTTGCCATCGTTAATATTGGACAAAAAACACTAGTTTTCATCTGATCTCTTAAGTTGTTTATCATATTGCAGCTGAATGAAAAGGCTTAGAACACTAGGGTTCTTCAATTTTATAAAAACTTGAAGTGTTATAAATTTATATTCGGTTTATTATGATAAAAGGGAAGAATTGTCCAATTTGAGTAAAATCGGGCAAAGCAAATAATCCACTGAGCAAGTTCAAAGCTTATACAATTTTGTATTTCCTCCCCTGCAATTTCTTGCAAACAGTCGACTGTTAAGGCTTTTAAATTCAGTTCAAATCTAGTTTACTACAGGACATATATATTTTTTTTTTGCACTAAAACAGCAAAAATGGAGTGTATAGCTTTAACATATTCCATAGCTCTTCCTCATTTAATTCCATTCGCCTGCAGAATATGACTTGTTCGTTTTGAATATAATTAAAGGTTATAACTTTCGTAAAATAATTTATGTTAAGTTCAAAAATGGTCTATCAAATCAGATTTCAGTAAAATCCGAGTTAGTTATATCGTATTTTTTCAAATCAGAGTCTGTTTTGACCAGTAAAATAACTGAGTATTAAAACAGTCATTTAGTACTTCATATATGTATTTTTCTAACTATCAATTTATTTATTTGCCATGATAGAGTATAGGAAAATATAAAACCATTGGAAGGAACTAAAAAAAGAAAGCAACTCAAATTTATCATGGTTTTTTGCATATTTGATCTGATTATAGCATTTTGGTGGTAAAATTATTCTATCAAACCTATGACCACAGCAAGGCGGTCGAACAGAATTGATCTTCCCCTCCCGGGAGTTGAACATGGGCCTTTAACATTGAGCTATCGTGCTTCCTTTAAAATACATGCAGCTTATGATTCTTCTCTTTACTTCGATCCTCTATCTTCTATTCTTCCTTCTCTTTCAGCTGTAGTTACCAAGTGGATTTAAATATCATCCTATCCGAGGATAATTTTTAAATTTAATTTGTATATATGTGTATATGCTTATTTCTCTTAGAATGTAGCAATTATAAGAGCATCTAATATATGAATTGCTTTAATATTTTGCCAAACTCTATGATGTCAATTTTTTTATATTTATATTTAAAAAGCTATTCCGAATGCAACATACGATGATTGGAAATAGGCTGAAAATGTCGTTGGATTTTTGTTTTCAAAATAGTATTCAATAAAATAAGTAATCCTAGGATTAAACAAGAAAACAAATAAAAAGGATTTAAGTATGATAAAAAAAAAGATTTGTAATAAAATTCAACAAATACACTAAGAAGCCGTCCAGGGAAGAATTAAGAGGTGTGAAGCTCCTTCAACTTTCCTTCAAACACATATCATCGTTGGGGATGGGGACATCGTTGATGATGTCCTGCATTTCAACTGAAAGTGTTCGATACCGAGCGCAAGACTCTATGCTTCTTGAGACCTCACGATGAAGACCCAAAGGGAATCCCCCCCGTTTACTCTCGATCATAAGGATCCTCTGAACCGTAGAGATCAAATGCTCATCTCATAGTATGCTTTAATGCTTTCCTTTAAAGTAAAATCTTTTTACAAAGCGTGTCATTCATCCATCATAAAAATGACTCTGATCAGGCCATCATCGTTTTAGTTCATTCTTCTGGGATTTGCATTCCTTGCCACCTTTGCAGAAGGTAAGCTAGCAACGGGTCTTCAAGAAAGAAATCGATTTGCTACAACGAAAAAAACAACATTATATGTATTTTTGAACTAATATTTTCTTCCAAAATTAGTCAGTTCATGGATTCAATATTTGTCACAAGTCTCCAAAAGCAAAAGCTTGTGTTGACCTTCCATATAAATGAAACCTGTGTCAGAATCGTTTAAAAATTATTGGCAAATCCATTTTTGAAAAAAATATTGGCTAAAAAACCCGATATTTTTTATTTTTCGTCTGATCAAGTCCAAAGACAACAGAGGCCCCGGGCTTCAAAACCACTCCTGTACCTAAAACGTCTACAACCACGACAACTACAACCAAAATGACAACCACAACAACAACCACTACTACGACCACTTCTAAAACAACGACAACTACTACTACAACCACTACAACCACCACAACAACCACTACAACTACAACCACTACAACAACCACTTCAACTACTACTACAACCACTACCACTACGACCACTGATTTAACATGTTCAACAACTGATGGTGATCCTTGTATTTTCCCTTTCATTTAAAAAGGAGAGAATTTTGGTAGTTGTATCACAAACGACAATGCTGGCGGTGGCTGGTGCCCAACTTCTCTCTACGTCACAGGAGTTGCAAGAGGTTGTGGAAATTGCGACCCAACCTGTCCTCTTGGACGACCCTCTCCACCTCAAGGTAACATCTGAATAATCTTAATCTGGATGTTTTTCCTAATAATAACACTATGTAACAAAATTAAGGTCTTTGTTTGTCCTTTGGCTGAAATTCCTAATTTGAGTTCAATTTTTTACGTAAATTCCAAAAATGCCACTTAAAATTTCGTCCGAAAAAAGGTTTGGCCTTTATGACCTTTTATAAAATTTACAATTTTCATCATTTCTAATGGTTCAGGCCCAGTTATCTTCGTCGAAAGTAAGAATAACCACAAATGTCAGTAGTATTTATTTTTTTACTATATCTGCGCATTTCAAATCCGTTTTTATAATTTATATATCTTTCGTACTAATTGAAAAAATGGGCTATATATTTCAAAAAGTTGACCATATTTTAGGGTTTTATTTAAGCGGTGATATATATTTTGTTTCGAGTCTATTGACTATAATCAATTTGTAATATATTTTTGGTATATGTCAATGCATTTCAGAACAGTTTTTATAATTTCGTTATCTGGCATGAAAGTAAAGAAAAGATCAATTTAGTAGACGAAGGATTGATCATATTAAGTAACTACTTTTAGGTGATTCAATGAGGTTGCATTTAATATTATTGTGATTTGTTACGAAGAAAAAAAAAGGTTTGCCTTTTTATTTGCAAGTTCCTTAAATAATTTGATAACAATATTGAAATGCAATTTTCGAAATCACAGTAACTCTCTAAAAAATAAAATTATTTTTGACACTTGTAAATAATAATATGTAAATGAAAAGGCAAACCTATTTTTTTTTTCGTAACAAATCACAATAATATAAAATGCAACCTCAATAATCACCTAAAAGTCAAAGTTTTAAAAATTTAGTAAAAATATAGTTTTCTGCAAATTTCTTGAAAATGGTGGGCGTTAAAAACAGGCGAGTGAAGTTAATTGATACAAAAAATCTATGAAATATGCTAACATTACATACTTAATTTTTTCTTTGTTTTTACAGAAAACTTTGTTTTAGTAAAAAACATCAAAAACGTCTGGTAGTAAAATAGATTTCCTTTAAATTAATAATTATTATTGAAGTCTGTAACGCCCACCATTTTCAAGAAATTTATGTCATGTTTGAACATCTCTTAATACTATGAAAAAGAAAATCCTTTATATGAGGAAATTAACATTTTCAATGACCTGATGATCAATATATACATTTTTACTTATTTTATTAATAAGTATTAAGTATTTGAATCTGTATGGAAAACTTTAAATTTAGGGTGGCTCCATAGATTAAAAAATGATAATGACTTTTGGGCTCAAAAACTAAAGGATAATTTTGAAAAACAAACCGGCTATAAATTTCAACAAAGAGTCTTTATGGGACCCCAAGAACTGTTCACTACTTCCATCAAATATAATCAATACTGGATGGAGATGACCACTTCGTGGAAGTCATCAATTGGCTTTGTTCTACCTTTGCTGGGTGCAAACGAACCCTTAAACTACAATCCAAGGTTCTATACGGTAGAGGAGCTCTTCAAAATACACTATTTAACTTCGTTGGGCCAAATTAGTAAAGATCTGGATCAAACCTGTCCTAAGACGTTCCTACAACTGAAAAGAATCAGTGGAGTCAAGGGTGTTTTTAATACTCTGTTCATCTGCCCCCCAACTCCCTTTTATATTGCATTGATAAATGTCTCCAATAAAAGCATTTACTATTCAATTAACAAAAGTCTCATTAAAAAATCATCGGTAGATCTGGTGAAAAAAAGACTTCAACGTTTTGGATGTAATGACAGCGGGGAGATTATCAGGGGATCGAAAAAACTCTTTGGTAACACCCTCACAAGTAGAAAAGAAAAATGGTTCCGATACAGAATGTCAATATCTTCTCTGTTCACCAATAAATCAAAGGAGAACAGAGATGAAAGGAACTGCAATTTCTGTTGCGAAGAAACGGAGACATCATGCCATTAATTTTATAACTGTATAAAAATTAAGCATGTTATAAATATGGCTTCGGAGCGAATAAGAAACGAATTCCAAACTTCCATCTCCATGTATGAATGGTTGGTGATGCTATCCCCCTCAAATGAAAATTTTAATAAGATTGAGCTGATCATTACAAGACTCCTACTCTTCATCTACGCGGCGCGGTCTGCAAACAGAGCGATCCCAACTGGTCTCGATAGTTGGATTGACAAGGAGCTACTGCTTTTAAGAAACTTTAATGAAAGAGGATTTATAGTAAATTCTAGTCCCCAACCTTCTCCCTAAACATCCTATTTTAGTCCGCTTTCCGTTTTTACATTGTTTTTATTACGTGGTATATGATTTGTATATTTTTATATTTTATTAAGCATTTTTATGATATGTTTCATGTCCTTTAACAGTTGCTCTCCCCCATCCTTACAGATGTATTTTACTGTAAAAACTGAAATTTTTTGTTTCCTCAAAGATGTGAATAAATAATGAATATTGAAAAAAAAAAAAGTATTAAATATTGAAAAAAAAAAAAAAGTATTAAATATTGATTATTATTAGTATTAAGAATAAATCCTCGATGGTTGATGACAATACTTAAAAATTAGCTTAGGGCGGTTGAAACGAAAGGGTTGCGAATGAATTTTTAATGAAGAATTTATTGAGTATTGACAAACGATATTATACTGAAAATGTTTCCAAATTGTATAATACAAATATTATTCAACCCTTTTGTTGCTATTTAATTGACGTCAAGCTATAATAGAATATATATTTCAATAATATTAGAAGTATGAACGCATTAAATAAATACTTAAATAAATTTTTTTTTTAAATTAGTTTTTTTATAGCTTAGAATATTTTGATTCTGCGTCGCTTTGTTTCTTCGAAGTCCTTAGAGTAGCTGTTATGAAAGTAGATTGCTATGGAGTCTAACCCAAGGGCACTTAATTAAAGGTCTTATCCCATTTTAAACCATATAAATTTGTAGACTGACAAAAGAAGATACATTTTTAATTTATATCATTTGCGGCGACAATTGTTTTATGACGTAATATTTTATTATATATACATATACATTCCGTAGCAAAACAATAAAAAGACAAAAAAAAATATTCTCAAAAAAAAATATAAGAAGTATTTTTTTATACGGCCTAATTTAGTTTTAAATGAAACCAATTATTGCGTAATTTATGATACACAGAGCTAGGACTCGGTAAAAACAATCTACTCCAAACCAGTATTGTAGTTACCCCCCAGGCTGGGTATTTTATCTAAAAAACTGGGTAGAGGATTTTTATGGGGGAGAATTAATATGTTATTTCATTTTTTCCAACGAAATATCGAGTACCATTATGAGTATTGAGTGTTTCACTGGCGGAAAAAATAACTGCGTATGTTGTTGTCTGGATTGGAAAAACGAAAAAAATCTAATATATATATATATATATATATATATATATACACCTATATATATATATATAGGCGTAGGCGCAACTGTCCTTCAAATATTCGGGTGAGTTTCAAATTCGGGCAAATTGGTTGAGATATTCGGGCATTTAAGTTGTAGAAAAAAGTATGAAATTATGAAAGCAAACGAATTTTTTTATAACCAAGTAAATATAATGTAATTACTATAAAGAAAATATTAATCTACATAGCTTTCTTCCTTCGATTATTTTATCACCGATTTAACAGTTCTTGTTAAAATTCGGGCAAATTGAATGCTGCCCCCTCAAGCAAAACATCTCCCCTACGCTTATGTATATATATATATACCTATATATATACAGGGTATAGAAGCAAAACGTGGACTCTTAAATAATGATAATTTTCTAAAAAAAAATTACAAAATTGGGTGTTTATATTTTTTGAGATTCCAATTTATTAGCCTTTTGAGCATAAATGATCAATTATAAACAATCGTCAATTATCAAAAATGAGCAAGTAGGACGCGAAAAAGAAAAGGATCTCAGATCTGCTTGACGCAGAAATTGAGGTGATAAAGATCATGGGCATTCTCAAGTGCTCCTGGAGCCTCGTTTTCAAGGTTGCCAAGATGAAAAAGGACGGGGAAGGCCTCGAGAGGGAAGCAGGAAGTGGTGGCCACAATTTAAAAAGGACTCCCGAGTTCCTGGAGAGACTGGAGAAGAAGATCAAGGAGGACCCCACAAAATCCATGAACCGCCTCTTCAATGACTTCTCTGTGGACCTCATGGCCATCAACCGGGCAGTGAGGGAGGATCTGGGGTTAACCTCATACACGAGGACTCTGAGGCACTTATTGACGGAGGATATGAAGAGGAAAAAGCTCACAAAATGCAAGAAAGTCCTCACTCGGTTGAAGGGTAATGGCTCCATTGTTAAAATCTTCTCCGACAAGAAAATTTTCACCATGGACCAAGTAAACAACAGAAGGAATGACCGGTGGCTTGGGGAAACAACAGAATAGGTACAGGGGGTGTACCGTACAAAACATCCAGCGCAGACAATGGTCCTGGGAGTCGTGGCTTCAAACGGGAAGAAAATGCCACCCTTCTTTTTCAAGGCCGGGGAGAAGATTCGCAACGAAACCTACTACAAGGTCCTCAGGTACACAGTTTTACTATGCCTGAAGGCCAATTACCCCGAGGGAAAGTATGTGTGGACGCAGGATGGTGCTGCATCACATGCGTCGGACCTGTACCAGAAGTTCTGCACTGCCATTATGGCTCATTTTTGGCCGAAGGACATGTGGCCCTCCTCCTCGCCGGATCTGAACCCGTTGGACTTCGCCGTGTGGGGCGAATTGGAGAGGAAGACTAACAGGACTCCTCATCCAAATGTGGATGCTCTAAAGGCCACAATCAGGACGGAGTGGGACAACATGTCGGAGGAGTTCCTCATCAACTCCTGCAAGGTTATCCGTCGCCGTGTGAAAGCTGTCATTGAAGCTGAAGGAGGCCACATCGAGTGAGAGTGCTCACAAGCCCTGTCTATAAGTTTTGTTAAAAATAATAATCATTATTTAATTAAAATAAAATTATTTATTACTTTTCTACAATTGTCTCTAGAGTCCACGTTTTGCTTCTATACCCTGTATATATATATATATATATATATATATATATATATATATATATATATATATATATATATATATATATATATATATATATATATATATATATATATATATATATATATATATATATATAAATATATGTTTGTGTATTCACAGATCAATCATCATAGTAGGTAGGAGAAAGAAACACAATGGCATAATCTTGGATGGTGAATCATAATTTAGCTAATAACGGATATTTTGGATGATGAATGAATATTTTTTTACACATTGCAAAAGGAAATTTTCTCTTAGCTTATATTTGTGTCTTTTTGGGAACAATAAAGAATGGGGTAAACTAATTGGTTTTAATTTTTTCAGTTTTTCAGACTGAACTCAAGCACAAAACATACATTCATATGATATGAATATATAGTTTGAAAAGGATAAATTGTAAATAGATGTTCTTTTTAATGATTTTATATTGAGCTATCGCATTTCAAACTTTCTAGGCAAATATATAAAGATAAATATTCATACTAAAACCTTCCATGCATCCATGGTAGCTTGTTTATCTACGAGATAGTTAATGGATGGAAGGTGAACCTTGTCAAGCTGGTAGGACACGTCCAGCCGGTCTGTTCTTATAACTTCTATCAAAACTCGTTGGAGATTGTTGATGGCAAGCTGCGCTTCTGTTCGCCCATGCCATCGATAGGACGTAAATCTGGTTTAGAGAGCAAGACGATATTTTTGCTATTTGTATCACCCAGGAAGACATCTGGAGTTTTCCGATCACTAGTGCCCTGGCAATTTTGTTTAGCAATGTCTCGTGAAATCGAGGTGCAGAGTCGGGGGAGGATACCAATCCTTGTTGCACTTTGTTGTGGTAGTAGTCAAATGTCAGGCTGGGGTTAAATGTTAACCCCAGGAGGTCAAGCATGTTATGATTTTATAAGAAAGTATCTTAACTCGAAATAAACCAATTATATCCCTCATATCTGTCATTGTATTATCTTAAATATGTGTCATACTTGCTTGATTATAATATAAACTGGAAGGGAGTGGAAAGCATAAAGTAGTATTAAAGTTGTTTGAACGACTTCAGAATCCACGAGTTAGTATTGGAGTTTTAGGAGAAAACAAACGCCGACTCAACCAAGTCCAGTTGCGTGAAGAGGGATCGGAGGTCAGAATGCCTTGTTTATAATATGCATACCCTTGGACCTCCGCTATACCTTTTTTTTAAACATTATAACAGTCAAAATTGTATTTAGAAAGCCAAGTAAAACATATGGCCTCAAAACTCGTCCGTTCTACAAAATCTGCTAATGAGTTCAATGACTGAAATAGAGGAAATTAATGTTGCAGGTGTGAAAACTATAGCAAAAGTAATTATACAATATGGTTGGCTAATTGATATATGTTTAAAAATTTAAAAATATATATTTAAAAATTAAAAATTAAAAATTTTAAAATATATATATTTTTTATTTTGTATATGCACTTTTGAAACACAAGATTATGAAAGTTCCACTATAGGGAAGACAGAAAAAAAACAATGAACATGTTCCATATGTGTATCCGTCTATAATATCTTGAGCTCCAAACCGAAATAACAAAAAGATATTTTAATTTATGTCCAAACTTGTATAACCACCATTCCATAATTTATAGAGCATATAGTTCCGTTTCTCGGCTATGGGTCGTCTTTGAGTGTTCTGATAATGCAGCGTACTTGGTACTCGTTGTCAATCCTATGAAGACGCAGTTGCTGTGCCTGGGAACTCTCATTAAGTCCAACAAGATCTTTAACGTCATTGAGGCCCTCGTCTTCAAGTTCGACAAGTGGGTTTTATTGTCACCATACTTGGAAGTTTATGCTATTGTACGTCCTATCACAGTGTCTAGGAATTATCTGTCTTCTAAAATCAAAACTATCCTGCGACGCTCTTACCCTCTTGTGCTCAGAAAAGTATTTATGTAGACAAATCTCGCTTTCAAGGCTAGGAAGACAACGTCGGATCCAAAATCCGTGATGGCAGGTCGAGTTCAGATGGTTATCAATGACATAGTCAGGGCACTTAGAGGTAAGAAAATGCTAGACAACGTGACTGTAAATAAGCTAATAGACAAGTCAAAAATAAAGAGCCTAAATCAGATTGTATTGGAATCGTCTAGACTCCTGGCCTGGAGGATGTCGAAGGCTGAACATATCTATATCATGGTTCTTTGGATACCACAATAAATACTAGGACCAGGTCGTCCATATCCAACCTCCCCAGGATTCCTCCTCACCTCAACAGCAACAGGGCCTTGTGGAATGCCTTCAAGGTTCATCTACGGAACTGCGTGGAGCGTCTTCTGCAGAGATATCTATACATTATCTCTACAAATTTTGTAAGTTCAACTCGGTTTTAATGCATTCATTTTTTGTCTTTTTGTTTATTTCGACTATCGTCAAACTAGCTTTAGAATTCGGTGATGAGATAAAGAATCGAAGGTTCTTCTGAAATCCACGGCTATTATTGCCCCGTATTTTTTTACTTATGTTGACTGAATCTATAGTAGCTTGTATAATTCGTAAAATATCATGGAATTTTTTAATCTTTAGGTACCAGTTTGATGGGCGCAAATAATTTTATTCACATCAGATTTTAATTGTTGAATTAAAATTCCTGATCATATACCTATGGTATTATTCATTAAGGACCGAAATTGGTCTCCAATGATTGAAGTCCGACCCGTCAACCTTCTTTGGAATCAAAACAGTTCTACCTTTAGTAAGTGATCTTGGCATCCTCCCCTTCTTTACCATTTCTTCGCTGATTTTATCAAAAAGGGACAATTCCATCAGGCTCACACGCTTTATTCATTTTGAGACTCCATTTCGGCTCCTGCCACCTCCGTGACTCGGAATGAATTAACTGAATCAGCCATTAAAAAATCGAACAAATAAAGGTTTTATTAAACATATTTCCAATCCACTCTTCAACGATAATGTTGACAATGTAGTCGCAATTCCTCCACACTTCCTTATAGTTTCCATATTTAGCCTCTGCCTTCGAGTCAGACGGATTTCTTATTGGAAATTGATTTATAAGCTCTCCGAATTGCTTGGGCCATTCCAACTAACTTGTCTCATTAATACGTTTGAGTGTGTTAATTTAAAGAGCACTTCCTCAATAAATCCATCCAAGTATTTTTATTTTCTGTGTATAAACACACTTTGATTCATTCAGACGACTCCTGACGTCAATGGGGAGCTTTGTGCGGAAACATGGCTGACCATGACAAAGTTTTGGGGTTGCTCTAGCAATTTAATGCTCCTTAAAGCCGAATGAATATGCTATACCGTACAAATTTAAGTGTTTAATATTTTCATTACTTTTATAGATATAACCATTCACATTGCTAAGAGTAAATACAGAGTTTTCCCATTTATACATATTCTCCAGGATCAGCGGAACCGCGTGATCTCTTCGAGATCCATTGTTTCTTCGTAACACCGAAGAATAACTACTTGAGCTTTCTGCACTAAAACCCTTCTTCTGAAAAAGAAGAAATTATAGAGGCTAAAAAAGGTATTAAAGAGGCATTATATTTTTATATTACCCACAAAAACTGAGAATCGTCCTCAAATCCAGGACTCCAAAGGTTAGACTCCAATAAATGATTCCGAAAAAGAGTCTTTGAAATTTAAATACTATTGAGTAGTATAAAAAAATGACGTCCACACTGTAAACATAAAAACTTCCGCACTATTTGTTTATTTAGACTATCAGCGCAAAACATATTTTTTTCTTGTTTTATAAATATAAATTTTCCGTTTATGGATTTATTTACTAAATTTCAAATTTTAATATTTTTTTCATCTGATAAAACAATGTTATCAATAGAATGTATTAGATTACACACAATCCTCCAAACCATGACTCATTATTTTGTTTAGTTTATAGTGCTATTGACTTATTTATAGAAAAACTAGACACCAAAAACTTTACTAGACACTTTTGGATATCCTCTTAATGAATATAATGTCATGGTTTTTTAGGCTTAAAATATTTTAAGACATAAGATATAACAAAATATAATAAAATATTTAGGGGAAGGAATTATATGTATAACATAAATAAACATTCTAGTTTAAAATTATTCCTCGCCTGAGTAGCCTATCAAAACATAAAATATAACAACAAAACACTAATAAACAATACCAAAACATCAAAACAACAAAAAATTAAACTTAAACACAAACAAACCTTTAAAACATAATGCATTAAATTCTTTTAAAAGTTTCATAACATTTAATTATATTTTTTAACATCGTAAAATACTTTGCCGAAACTTTGGGTAAAACTTAAATAAATCCGCCGCATATTGCCATCCAGTACCAGAAGTGTTAGGAATCTTCAAAGAGAAGGACGAATAACGAGCAGCAGAAGATATTATAACGGCTCTTATTTCCTCCGAGTCCACAGGATCATTTTTTCAGAGTTTGCTCGCAATGAGTGATTTAGCACCCAATAAAGCACACTCCAGTGCCTTCAAATTCTCAGACGGGGCATGGCCTTCCATTACTCCAAACAGTACACATGCTTTTACATTCACTTCAATGTTATTATGTCCGTTAACATTTAGAGCTACCAACATTATTCAAAATCTGAACATGAAGGCAGTCTACAAGGTGTGTGTAGTTGAATTATATATCCTTCCGCAGTTTTTGCACGGAGAACTGAAGAATATCAGGTTGCCCAGATCTGAAGTTGCGCAGTGATTTTTTTATTATCGTGGATGCTAACCAAGGATTGCTGTATTTTTTATGCCATTCATCAGGAAGGTTTAAAAGAGTATAATAAAACTTGCACAGTTTATTGACTTCGTCGTCATGTTGGCGGTTAAAACACATTTTCAGGTGCCAAGGAGAGGATGCATATGAGTTCTTGCAGTTCTCTCTATAGGAAAACAATATTTACCATGTGAAAAGTCAAGGGAGTGTCGTTTACTAATATCATGTATTGTTAATATGCCACTTTCTAAGGCTATACTTTCGAGATAACGGGGTTCACTATGGTTCTTGAAGAAGGCTTTCTTTGATGAATTCTGATGAATTATATCAACGATCGGGTCGGACTTATACATGGGTGTCCCAGACCAAAGGACAAGATGAGCCGCACTCCATGACATAGACAATGACTTTATGGATTCATTAGATAGAATGGTTCCCATCATACAGAGTTTATATATATTTTTATTTAAGACTGTTGATCTCTAAGACGCCTCAGGCACCCTAGTATATTGGGCACTAAACTTAACAACTGGGAGGTCTCACATCTTTTTACCAGAACATTATATTGAAGCCAATTATGCACAGTGAATGAGCATGAAATCATCACGGTATCCTAAATCTACTACATAATTTCCTTATTTCTCTTATTGGCAACCGATCTCTCATCCTTCCTTCAAGCAGAAGTCCAAAAGCTTTTATCAACATTATCAACCTCCTTGAGCGTTTATGAAATGCAAAGAACAGTTGCTTTGGGGATTAAAAAACCCTACTTCGGCACAAGTTCTGTACAGAGGGCCAGAGGATAATTATTGTTGGGTAGCAATTGTTTTCGGTTTAGATCACCTACACTACTTTTTATGGCAGCGCTAATTAGTGTTACAAATCCGTACAGACTCAACAAGTGTCCATTTGTTTAATAATAAAGTAATTGACATTAACACTTTTCATAAAAATTACTTTTACTGCTTTTCAAAATACGATTTATTGTAGCCGGTCCTAGATCCCAACCAAAAGAAATAATTTATTTCATATAAAAAATAACTTCATTGCTTAGGCTTAGCATCAATGCCCAATCTATAAAATTTTATCTGGTAGAATAGCATAAAAATATTTAATCGCTGAAATAAACAACGAAAAAAAGACCGCCTTATTAAATCTATTTAATGACTCATTAATAATAGTATAATAATTAGTAATAATTTAAAAAAAATTTTAGTAATAATAGTATAACAATAAGACCATCGAGCATCCTTTCAATGAGGTTAACCAATATTTAGTGTGAATCGAACCTACACGCTCATATTGAGAATTGAACGTGCTTCCTATGAGCTAACAGGTTCCTTAGTTTGAGTACACTTTTTGAATAATTATTTGTATATATAATTATTTATACTTCAATATGTTGTTCCTCTCATTTTTTATAGATTTATTTTTTCAATTTCATATTGGATTCCTATTAATATTTTTTGTTCATTTATGTTTGTTTTTAACATAACTGTCTTCAGATTGTATTTTTTTAAATCTCCTACTTTCTAGTGTATTGTTATTTGTTTTACACTGTATGGATTTTTAGCTAATAAATAAACAGCTTAACCAAAAAAATATTTTCTAATGAAACTTTTGAAAAAAGATAGTTCTTATCAGGAAATGTAAATCTAGGAATAAGCTCTCATTTAACAAGATGATGATGATGTTGGCATGCACACACAAGCACAAACATGAAAAGTAGAACAAATACTTATATTTTCTCATTCCAGACATGACATTCATGATGTCTGACATTAATAGAACTACAACAACAACAACATGAAACCCAATCTCTAATAAGATGTAGAAAGAAAGGAGATCATTGGAGAGGATATAAAAACTACCTAGGACTGCATTGGTATACCCTTATGAAATTAAATAAATTCTGTTTAAAATAAGCTAAACGAAAGGGTGAAAGTTCCAATTTGAAGAGCCAAAATACATACATGAAATTGTATATTTGGGATACACTAACTGTTTGATTCAATTTGAACCTTGTTCATATGCATGAACATTGTAGCTCTTTTCAAAAGAACAGGCTTCATGATTTATAAAGATAAATTTACATATATGTAATCAATAATATGTAGTATCAATTATAGTAATATTAAATAACACATATTATGATATATAGACTAGATCTTAACCTTTACATTTAGTCCTATGTTTATTACCTCCGCCGAAGGAGGTATTGTTTTCACTGGCGTTGGTTTGTTGGTTGGTTGGTTTGTTTGTCAGCAGGATAACACAAGCAGGATAACACAAAAAGTACGGAAGGGATTCGGATGAAACTTTGTGGAGTTGTTGGGAATGCCAAAAAGAACAAGTGATTAAATTTTGGCATCTCTGAGCGCAGAATTAAGATGCAAAATGAGCTAAATACCAATAAATATTTCAAGTTAGCCTACTCTGACAATAGATGTCGCTGTGCTGTGAAATCGGGTGCCGGGAGCGTCTTCCTCTCGGAATTTCCGTCGGGGGGAACCCTCCCCCGTTCCTCTACACCGCCCCAGTCGTGAAAAATCCGCCTCTGAAGGCTCATAAGGACCCCGTGACGGCGGAGGTTTGCACTCTAGTTTAATATGTGATAAAATTACTTGATTCAGAGCTATCAATAATGATGCATGATTATCCATTGATGCTACATTTTTTGCATTGCCTTGATATATCGAAAGATATCTCATAGAGGAACACATTTATTGATCAGAAGCTTTCTATCATCGTTTGATAAACTCATTGTGCATTCCTGACATTCTACTTTATTATACATTTTATCATTGCCATTGTAGAAATAGTTATTTAGCGCATACTTTATATTTGCTCATGTAATATGTGTGTTTAAAAGTTATTTACGTCTTAAAATGGATCCTCTCAAATTGGAAATATGTAACTTTATACACCACTTACTAAAAAAACCTCACAGATATAAAATATCTCGGAGATCAAAGAAAACAATGCCTCTCGATGATAAGTTTGAGGTTTTTTGATGGATAAATTGAAAGTATTCAAAATTATATAATTTGTATAATTTTACGTCATATCATCTTTATACCTCTTTCATTCATAATCAACTGATTTTGGTTGTTTTTCTTATAGATGAAGGTGGAAAAATCATTTCCAATGAAATATAGAGCAATGTCAGGATCAACTTAAGAATATAAGGAGACTTACTTTATGAATGAATTGATTAATTAGTGACATCTACAATACGTTGTTTTATATTGAATATCCTTATAAAAATAGTTTTTTAGGATTGAGTATGTTGTAATTTAAAAAAATAATTTTGCTGAAGCTAAAAGTCTTTAAAAAATATTATTTTAAATCATTATTTCTCCTTATGCATGAACAATTATATTTTACCTCCGCCGAAGGAGGTATTGTTTTCACTGGCGTTGGTTTGTTTGTCAGCAGGATAACTCAAAAAGTGCGGAACGGATTCGAATGAAACTTTGTGGAGTTGTTGGAAATGCCAAAAGGAACAAGTGATTAAATTTTGGCATCTCTTAATGATTCTTTAAGATGTAAAATGAGATTGATCTTTTTCTTTCCATGTACCTCGAGAGTGTAAACAATGATTAGAGATAGAAAATCGGGGTTTGAAAGGGATAATGTTTGAATGGGAATGTTGTGGGGATCGGCGGAGGTTTGCACTCTCTGAGTGTATACATGCCTCTAGTTTTAAATTATTTTTGAGTAATGCTTTCCATCACAAATCATGAATATTTTTTCCAGATGATAATAAATATTCGAAATCATACAAATGCTCAAAAAGCTATTTGCCTCTTTTGATTAAAGTATATAAATTTAAATGTCGATGAGTACTTTTCTATTTAGATATTGTTTGAGTTGTCCTTATATTTTTTTATTCTGAAAAAAACCTTTGATATAATAATTTGTTTGTTTTTTAAATAAATGTGGGTCATGTAAAGAAAATATACTTTTTTAAATGCATTTATTTATAAAGAATTTTTTTTCTAGCTGTCATGAGCAGAATACATATTTCTAGATGAGTAAGCACGCATTATTTTAAATCAGGGTTGTTGATTTTTTTGATTTTTTTCAAAAAATCAAAAGAATCGGATTTTTTTGATTTAAATCGGATTTTTTGATTTAAATCAGATTTTTTTGATTTTAATTGTTAACCATATTTTACTAACCAAAAATATTTTTTTCAATGTGTAAATTTTGTCCATACTTTAAATTATAACTTTTTAAAACATGCCCAATATACATATAGGCCTACCTATTACTCAGGGGACTTTAAATGCTGTCTTTGATTAAATTCTAGTTGCCTTACTTAATGATTTCATTTTTATAAAGAATGCAAAGGAGTAAACAATAAAATTACAGAACTTCAAAGGCCTTGTAATGAGTCATACTCGCTAATCACGTGACAGTTCGAAATCCAAGCGAGGATCGAAGACTCATGACAATTTTCTACCTTAAATACATACTGGGTGGAGCTGCCAACGGCTGATCAAAGATGACTACAAGATGGGACACTCTCGAATCTAGGACGCGCCAGGTACGCTTGGAAAGGAGGCGCAAGATAATCGGACAATTGATAACTCGTTCCTGTAATTGTCAAATTTAATTGAGTTTACTTTTTCATTCATATTGTACAAGCAGAATAGAAGCAAATTGTTAAATATGTTCATCAAATCTTAAGCTAATTAGAAGATTTAGAAGAGCAAGAAGACTGACAATTAATAACTCGTTCCTGTAATTGTCAAATTGAACTGCGTTAACTTTTCCATTTACATTGTACAAGTAATAAACAATTTATTTGATAAAACATGACTTGATTTTAATCATTGATTATAAAATGTCTGTGGAAAAAAACTTAATTTAGATCGCAATCCAAATTGCTTGATTTAAATCAAATAATCCTAACTCAAAGCTTAATATGATATATTATATGATATAGGCCTATAGTCTGAGGCTATAGATATAATGAAAAAGGCCACTGCTCTACTATTAAGAAGACAGACATGAAATGTTTTGTTTCTGTCATTGAGAATTAGAAGCATAAAATGAAATATCAATTTAATTTATTGAAAAAAACATGAATTGATTTAAATCAATGATTTTAATTGGAAATCCACTTGATTTAAATCGCGATTTAAATCAATGATTTAAATCGGCCTGATTTAAATCAAACAACCCTGTTTTAAATGGATTTTTTTGCATGTGTCGTAAGCATACAATACTAAACTGTTTTACAATAACTTATAAAGGGCTCTATCATAAATATTGGAGTGCACTCATTTCGAGGAATTTCAGTAATCAAATATATAAGAAATAGAAAGTTATACAACACAATAAATGAAATATATAGAATAAGTGTAAGGTTTAAGGTAAATAATTTGAATCTAAAATATTAAAAAAATATTTATTAATTTGTCAAAAAATAATATCTTTTTCTTTAGCATTTGCTTATTGAAGAATTAGCTAATTTTTAATTTATACTAAAAAAAAAATTCTGTTCGTTCGTCTCCCAATATCACCCGAGCAGTACATTATATCCTGACGAAATTTTCAGTGAATAGTTTTGAGAGCTCAAGGAGTGTTCTAGTGGGGTTGTCAACTCCCGGAAAATTCGTCATCGACATGCTTATTTTATTCGCCAAAACGTTTTTTGTCGATTTTTTAAAATTGCCAAGTTAGATTTTGACCTAATTGTCTGTGGATGAGATTGAGGTTGTAAGACGTGTTTTTGTTTTTTGAGTGTTTCCCGGAAAATTCGTTTTCTACATGATTACTTAAAAATATGTTTTTTCTGTCCCTGTCTTTCCCCCCAAATTTAAGTTTTGTGGAAAGTAGCCACTTTTTTATAACGCAACATCGCGCTAATCAAATTGTAATAATGCTTAGAGATGGAGAGTCATGTCAACCACTTTCAACTTAAGGAATACAAAACGGAAAAAATGGCAATGAAGACCCAATGATAACTTTTTAAGAAGCTGATTTTAAAATGGAAAGTCATATGCAATGATTTCACTGAAATTATTCGTGTGACTCTTTTTTCATTCCAGACTATTGTCAAGTTGGAAAATCCCGGGCAGCGCTGTGTAACATTCGCTAGTATTAAATATTGTCAAAATTATAGACAATAACTTGTGTTGAATTATGTGTGTAGAACGAATTTATTGGCTCTTTGATTGCAACATTAAACATATTGCAAAACAGTTCCATTAAAGGCCCAAAAGAAATGTACGAAATGTACATTCACAAAATTGCTGTTTGCTTGGAACTTCCCTAAAGGTCGTTTACAAAAAGGATGAAGTGTAATTTAATGTCGAACCTAATTATTTAATATCTTGTTGTTATATATATATATATCATTTTGATTTAAATGTTTCAGGTAAATTTGATCAATAATGCGGTCTTCAACGCGCCAAACATCGATACGAAGAAAGCCTTGCACTGATGAATATGACGCAAAGCGTAATAATAGGAATATGGTTTAAAATCAATTTTATCACTTTTTGGTTTTATGTCATTGAAATCATATATGATTTGAAGTTGATATACAAATATTATAATATGTAGTTAACATTTCTAGCGGAATAAAACATTATATTTAAAAACTTATTTTTTCCAATTAATTAATTCATTCATTTGATAAGTCAAGGGACTTTTTCTATAAAGGTTTGAAGTTGTCTGACTCTAAAAAGTAAGAAAAATCATTCTAAAAAAGTATTCGCGTTATATTATCATATACTTAATGTTCCTCCTAAAAACATGTTCTTTACAATGTGGAAAGTCCAAACTTTAGCTTTTAATTCCTTTCTACAATCAAAACATCATATATTAGCAAGATTTTTATATTGTCTCAAGGATCGTTGTAATGACAAACCATGTATGCTTCACGAACAGGATGGGAAATTCTTCTACGTCGATTGCTGTCTCAATGAAGAAGATCACTAAATCTTTATTCGTCTCTTATGGGCGTGTCCCTAAACACGAATAGAGATGGAGGAGCAGGTCTAGGAGTTTGCCATAAAGGAGTACCTTTTAAGAATTTTTTTATAATCTTAATAATAATTTATGATTTTTATGAAAAATTTATGTCCAATAATACTTACGGTTAATATCGGACTCCGATGTGCTGGGGTTGATCTATGACCTGAATAAATATTCAACTTTCAATGTGTCAGGTTTGCCTACCGAGTGAGAAAGTTGTTTTGATCCACTTCATTGAAAGAATTCAAGTTCCATGGATTTAGTATCTATGATTACAATTCATATCCAGAATTCTGATCAATTGGGGGAAAATGTAAATATGAAATAAATTCCAATTCATGAAAAGATAAAATAAATTAATATCTATTTTCAAACTTTGAATAGAGTGATTTGAGTTTTTTTCGATTTTATGCATTCAATTATAAAAATATTTTTACACACATGTGGCCATTTTATTTAGAAAAAAAATTCGCTATAAAAATATTAGGACAACATGTATGAACATAAATGCAAAGATAAACATATTTCTTGAAGAGGCGTGAAAATAAACGTGATGTAAAAATATGAATTTGCAGTTGCAGGAATTGCGGAAACATATTACGAATGGGAGTTTTGATTATTACAAAGCATGTCATTAACATACATGGATGCAAAACTTTTTGGTATGTTAAATATTCCTCGCGTATTATAGTGAATTTAGCTGCAGGACATAAGTACTTGCAAGCAGAAGCTCTTAAATATATGTATATATTTATGTCCTTAGCTTTTGCAAAATGATCCGCTACATTTTGTTCCTTCTCACCCAATTCATCATAATTATATTTGTAATTAAGGCTCATAATGCCAACAGTCTTTTTGCGTGTATAGCTCTCATTTACTCCTTCTTGAGCCTAATTTTTCATGCAGGTTCATAATAATCTGTTGTGCATGTTTGTCCTCACTTTACTGTACGAACATACTCTAACAAATAATAACTAATAACTTACAACATAAAATCTCAGTAAACTATTTTAATAGTTCTTAATAATTTGTGAAGAAAACTTTTGTCAGGGAGAGCACTTTTACTCCATAGCAATTAATATTGAGACATAACTAACAGATATGAGAAGCCCATCATTTGATATTATTAAATCAATAATATATTATACAGGGCTGTGCAGGTAAATTTGGAATAAGTTCACAGCCATCCAGATTAACAAGGAGAGGTTCTAGAGAAATATTTATAAAACACAAAAATACACATTAGACAATTATGATCAACTTTTATTCAATGTGTCCTCCTCCAGCTTCCACCACAGTCTCCACACGGGACCTGAATGCCCTCACTGACCTGGACACCTCCGCAGCCTCCAAAGACATGGCCACAGACGTGGAACAAAAAGAGGAACAGGCAGAATGACAGGTGGATCTGTAGGGAGGCTTCTGAGGTCCCCATGGTCTTCAGGACAAAGAACCCGGCTGCAGTGATGGTCCTGGGTGTCATCAGCAGTGAGGGCCACGTTATGCCGCCACACTTCTTTGAGCCCAAGCAAAAGGTCAACCAGGAGGTGTACTTGGAGGTCCTCAGTAACGTGGTCAAGCCTTGGATAGACACTGTGGCCTCTGGGAGGAAGTACACCTTTCAGCAGGACTCTGCCCCCGCCCACAAGGCCAAGACTGTGCAGGCATGGCTCAAGGAAAACGTGCCTCACTTCTGGGATCCTCAGACCTGGCCCTCCAACACCCAAGATCTCAACCCTTGTGACTACTACCTGTAGGGGAAGTTGGAGGGGGAGGGCTGTGCGACCCACCACAACTCTGTGGAGGCCCTTAAGTCGTCCATCACGTCTGTGGCCGTGTCCTTGGAGGCTGCGGAGGTGTCCAGGTCAGTGAGGGCATTCAGGTCCCGTGTGGAGACTGTGGTGGAAGCTGGAGGAGGACACATTGAATAAAAGTTGACCATAATTGTCTAATGTGTATTTTTGTGTTTTATAAATATTTCTCTAGAACCTCTCCTTATTGATCCTGGAGGCCATAAACTTGTTCCAAATTTACCTGCACGGGGCTGTATGCATAAAAATATTTCTTAAAGTCCCTGAACCACTCTAATATGTATGCTTATGTTCCTATAAAATGAAAGCTATTTTTCTAAGGAATTTGAAAATATCAATCATACCGGAATAAAATGACATAATCATGAGAGATGGAATACCTCATAATGAAATAATAATAATTATTATAACAAGAATATATGTATTGGAACCTTCGTTGAGAAATAAATAAATCTATTCTTCAAAAATGTATAGATAAGAATACATAAAATGTCTTGGAAGTTTGCAACATCAGGGAATGTAATTTTCAAACTTATTGTTTATGAGATTCTAGAAAAAATATATTTATATGAAACGAGTTTTTAAGAAGTCTCCATCTGCAGAATTAAAGTCCTTTGCGTTCTAAATAGAGCTTTCAAGTTCAAACATTTCAAATTGTTTATGGTATTTTCATCCTTTCATAATATGAATACATTTTTAAATTTGTGAACCCAAACTCTGCTCTTATATTTAACTTGGAATAGACAAGAAAAAAAAATGGATGAAACTACATCCACAGTTTCTTGTATCTTGGCGAAAGAAATATTAAGATCTTTCAAGATTTAATTGGTGCAGGTCATGATGGGTTTAAGACCATAGAGATATAAAGACATAGAGAGCTTATTGGATTCTTCAGAGAAATACGTCATTGTGTTTGCCTAAACAGCTGAGCGATGTTCTCTGCTATTGGAGAAAATGAAATACGTCATTATGTCCAGAATACAGCTCAACGATGTTTCTCTACTAATTGGAGGGAATAAGCTCTTTATATCATTACATCTCAATGGCCAAGACACGCTTAGAGAAAAAATTAAAAATTATAAAATAGGATTTTTCTTTAATTCATGGGGTATGAATAGATCTCAAGGGGGACCATCCTATATAAGAAGTATGCATTTAAATAGTTGCCTTCCTGGCGGTGTGGAACACGTATTAATATTGTAGGTGATTATTTTACTCATCTTAAAAACAAATTCCAATATTAGTTGTAAAGGTAAGGAAAATTTTAATTAAAAAACCTTTAATATAAGGATATAACTAATATTGTTATAAAAATTAATGATTTTCTTTCGGCAAGTGTTTTTTCATTATATTCAACATGATATTTTACATAAAATATTAATAATATTGTGACAATTGAGAAAACTACACAAAGCGTGCATCATTACAAACCAATTAATTACTATTATCATACAAAATTGCTAGGATAATAAGTAGGAACAAATATTATCAAAAAGCCAAAAATGCCCTTTTGAGCCCAAAAAGGCTATTTAACTAGCCTAAACCATAAAAATATTTATTTGCTTGATTTTTCCACACATTTTTCTTGAAAGATGAGACTTCAAATAATCCTTAGAACCAATAATCGATATCAGATGGCACAAGCCACTTGAAAATCCCCGTTTTTTAAATCCAAAAAGGCCTTTTTGAAACTTTGAGTGGCTTGCACGGTCACAAAATGGCACTTGAAGGCTGAAACTCTCAAAAATTCAGTTTTTTCATCACTACACAGGAAAAATTGTTTGGAGCAAAAATTTGGATCCATTGCCCTAAAAACAGGACAGACTCTCTCTCTCTCTCTATATATATATATATAGATAGATAGATAGACAGATAGATAGATAGATAAAGATATATATGTACACGAGAATAATGCTCAGATTAAATATTATTTTCCTAATAAAATGTTAAATCAATAAATTTTTCGTCTACTCAAACTCATTAACAAAATATTTCCGTTCCAATGTTACATAGTTTAATAACTTTGTAAATAAATGGAACAAAGTTAAGGTTTTCATTAACAATGCATCGTAGGGATGCATATCTATGTTAGCATTTAGGAGGAAACATATAATGTAATGCATTTATGCTTGATTAAATAATCTTAATTATAAGATTTCACGTAAACAGATAATGTAACCACAATAATCAAGGAACCATTAACAAGCAATTGAGTAGTATCTTTAGTATGTGTGCCAAGATATTTTTATATTTAGGGTATTGTCAAATTCATTTTATACAAAATATAAATATAATTGTCGGTGGCACTAATCAGTTATTACGTTTATCATGTATCTATCTATCTATATTAGGGTTGTTCTTATTTTTCAAATGTTTGAAATGTTAGCGACTTTGAGCATTTTCTGTTTCTTGGTGATAAAAGAAGACGACATACAAAGTTTGAACAAAATCGGTCAACGTTACGAGGTCGTGCAACGAGGTCAAAGTTTTAAAAATTTAGTAGAAATATAGTTTTCCGCAAATTTCTTCAAAATGGTGGACGTTACAGACTTCAATAATTTTTATTAATTTAAGGAAATCTAATTTACTACCAGACGTATGTTTGATGTTTTTTAATAAAACAAAGTTTTCAGTAAAAACAAAGCAAGAAAGGGAGTGAGTATTGTTAGCTTATTTCATAGCTTTTTTGTATCAATTAACTTCACTCGCCTGTAGAAGATGACTTGTTCGCTTCAGAGTAAAATAGTACTTTTAAGTTTAGTAAAACTTTATATGATAAATCCAAAAATGACCTTAGTTGCATTCTATCAATTCAGAATTCAGTACAATCTGAGTTTACATCATATGATTCAGAGCCTGTATTGACCTATAAGAAATCGATTATGAAAAAATAAATAATAACTTGTTTCTTAGATTTGCGTCAAGGTATCCTCTCAAAATTTTACTTTGTCTCTGACGCATACATAATCCATTATATGCGTCATTTTGTACGCGAGATAGGCTTTTTTAATGTGCATATAACTCTCTACTTATTAAATTGACATGATTTAGTATACCAAAATATTAAAGCTGGTTAACCAAGCTTTCATTTGATATATTTTGTGTTCTAAAAATCGCTATACTTTAAGAGATATAAGCAAATACGTACTCTCCCCCAAAAATTGATCTTTTGATATGAGAATATACGATTACCATTTGGTAACGGCAGTTAGTGTACCTGGATAGGAAGAAAAAAGAAGGGAGAGAGTGAGGACAAAATACTCCCTCCCTTCTCTCTCTATCCAGGTAACACTAACAGGACGGAAAACTATATTTTACTAAATTTTAAAACTTTGACCTCGTTGCGCAACCTCATAATTATGTGCACATTAACAAAAAGCCTATCTCGCGTACAAAATGACGCATATAATGGATTATGTATGCGTCAGAGATAAAGTAAAATTTTGAGAGGATACCTTGACGCAAATCTAAGAACAAATTATTATTTTTATTTTTTTCATAATCGATTTCTTATAGGTCAATACAGGCTCTGAATCATATGATGTAAACTCAGATTGTATGAATTCTGAATTGATAGAATGCAACTAAGGTCATTTTTGGATTTATCATCTAAAGTTTTACTAAACTTAAAGTATATTTTACTCTGAAGCGAACAAGTCATCTTCTACAGGCGAGTGAAGTTAATGATACAAAAAAGCTATGAAATAAGCTAACAATACTCACTCCTTTCTGCTTTGGTTTTACTGAAAACTTTGTTTTATAAAAAACATCTAACATACGTCTGGTAGTAAATAGATTTCTTTAAATTAATAATAATTATTGAAGTCTGTAACGTCCACCATTTTGAAGAAATTTGCGGAAAACTATATTTTTACTAAATTTTTAAAACTTGACCTCGTTGTGCGACCTCGTAATGTTGACCGATTTTGTTCAAACTTTGTAGTCGTCTTCTTTTATCACCAAGAAACAGAAAATGCTCAAAGTCGCTAACATTCAAACATTTGAAAAATAAGAACAACCCTAATCTATATATGTAAGAATAAAAGAGAAAAGAAAAATATATAAAGAAAAATCTATAGTACCTGTGTTTTTTTTAGCTAATAAAATATTGCCTGTAGAGCCTGAGCGTCGATTTTCGACGTTCAAATTTCTCAGCAATACTTGTTCAATTTTGTTCATGGAAAAGTAATATAGTTACCTTTGTGTATTTACATTTTTCATAAAAAGAAATGGTGTAGTATTTGATTTATAATTTAAAACAGGTGTAGTTATTCCACTATTAAATATTAGTTGACTAAAAGTAATAAATTACTAAATTAAAGCAGTATAAACTAGTGAAGAGAAGGGAAAACAACTCCAAAAGTCATATAAAACCGGTAAAAGACCAATTTGAAAGACAGAGACAAAAAGCAATGGCATGATGGAAGTTGTCAACTCCTTCAGTAGCCTACTATATTTTAAGGGTCTCCATCTAATTAACATAAAATATCAATATATATTGGTTAATAGGAAGCAAGTAATAATTACATCTGTTTTTAAAAAATAAAAGCCAAGGAAGAATTTAGTAATGACTTTAGGCACATTTACTTATCGGCTTATAGATCAAGCGGTTTCGTCAAGACTGATATTATACTTTTCAAGGGATTCCTAAAGAGTTCTTTGAAGACTACCAAAGTTTTCGGGACGGCTATTTTGACCACAATGGCTTCATTACCACTTGCGACTTGGGAGCAATAATTGAAAAAGATGGACAGAAGGAAATTAAACCATGAATTGTTGAATGATCGTGGTGTATATGAATCCATTATTTCGAGAACCGAAACAGTCAAGTTAAAAGTGACAAACGACATTCTTATGAAATGCAAAATTTATTCCGTTAGTAAAAAATAAAATAAAAAATAAATGTAGAAATGCCCGGTGCAAAAAAGCCACACAAAACGTAGACTTCTAATGGCAGAAAAACTCTGGCCAGAAAAAATGTTTTAACAAGATATAAAATTATAGATAAGACGAAATCTATGACAAAGCTGATCTCAGTACAGAGTTAAAAAAAATTTAAGCATTACACAGGCCAACAAAAATCAACAAAAAAAAAAGGTCGGACTAATTTACCATAATTCATATAGAGTTTTATTCACTGATTCCAAATATGGTATTCATTTTTCAAAGTTAGTGATAAATTCAGAGCTAAATGGATTTCAATTTTTTTAGCATTTATTAGATTCAGAGCCATTTTTGGCATACAAGGACTGAAGTATAGAAAAATAAAAAGCAATGATTTGATAGAGCTTAGATCAAAGTACTCATTTCAATTTTTACTTCGTCTCTGGCACATTTAAACTTTAAAATATATGTCATTTTGTACGAAAAATGAAGGGTTTTTCTTAGAGACTCACTGTTCCTCACTGCTCCTCACTCAAAGGTCTTACATGATTAAAAATTGATATGAATATGAAGAAAAAATATCAAGCTTTAATTTGATATGCTTAATATTCCATAAAATGCCTTATTTTAATCAAAATTAGCAAATGAATATTTTTTAAATCCTCTCTATTTTGCCCTTTTTTAGAGAAATTCATAACTCACCCAGTGAGATAGAAACAGAGAGAGAGAAACTGACGTCACAACGTATGTAAACAATAAAGAGTAATTTTCCTTCTTTCATTGGAATTTGAGTGTTTTTTCCCGGAAATCTTCCGAGGATCCAGGATTCCTAATGAGTGGCCTGCCGGCTGTGCCGTCGTAGACAACATTTGTGAGAAGAATTCATCGTGACACAGCCTCGGATCAAGCATGGAGCAAGGAGTGGAAGCTTAGGAGGACATGACTCCCCAGAGGGTGCTTAGCCTATTCTCTTTGCATCAAAGAGGATGATGAGTCGGAGACAGACAGACCCTCAAGGACATTACCCCCCTCCTCCTCTCTCTTCCTTAAGGCTGGTTGGCTGGCTCATTCCGTCTGCTCAAAGAAGATGACGTGTCGGGCACCCCGGAGGGAGGGAGGAATGGACTCCCGTGAGAGAGAGAGAGAGAGTCATTGCCTTTGTCCTGTCTACCTACTAGCCTATTCTATCGGGGAGTCTCCTTTTCAAGTGAGACACAGAGAGAGAGATAATTAACTTATTATCATCCTGAAGAGTCTCGGGATCGAGAAATAGTGACTTTACACATAGAAGTGGAATCTTTGGGCACCTGGATCGTGAAAAGAGGAAGTTCCTCATGACCTATTCCTACTCATTCGTCTTCAAATATCTACCCTCCCTCCATCCCCCTCTTCCGGATCTGTCTCGGATGACTACAGAGACTCCACTCATGAAGCCTCCTCCTACACGTCTCTTGGACTCGAACGTCTAGAAGAGGAAGTCTCTCAGGCATTGCTCTTCCTCCCTCCGGGTCTCGGATGACTACGGAGACTCCACTCATGAAGCCTCCTCCTACACGTCTCTTGGATTCGTAATTCTAGAAGAGGAAGTCTCTCAGGCATTGCTCTTCCTCAACAAACAAATGAAGGAGTCCTCCTCACCCTCCGAGTCTCATAATTTGGAAATCAATGGTTATTCTCCTGATGAACCCAGCATATTCGTCTCCTTTGGAACCGTGGATCTTGAAGGAGGACTCCATTATGGCTTCACCCCTTTCTCTTGCAAATATGTAGATTGCTTCATGGTTCATGTATTTATAAGGAACATCATTATTCTTCAATGGATACTATACACTTCTACCTTGGGACCTTATATTTTGTAATGAAGCCCTCTGAACAGACTCTTTTTTTTATTTTATAAGATTTTCCTCTTCTTTGACATTTATATAAAGTGAAACATATTTTTCCGTTTTCGTCGTGTTTGAAGGAAGAACCCCAAACGACCACTTTATATTTACATATTTCATAATTCAAGGGTGATCTGACTTATTTCACATTTATAGGTTTTATATTCTTGTATTGAAATAAAAACACCTTCACAACTTTTGTTGATTTTTCTAACGATATCAGCTCGTATTTCTTGTAATTATGGTAAAAGTATTTTGTAATATAAATATAAAGAATTATTCTAAAAGAATACACAACAGAGTATTGATCTTCACAATTCTTAAGTGAAGGTAAGGTGTTCGTTAATATATTTTATGATATAATCTGTATTTCTGCCCCCTAAAGAAAGAAATGCTTATTACTACTATAGTTAAAATTTACAAATAAAATATAGCCCATTAATAAAAATCTGAAATGAAAATAGTTATCATTGACCTTATCATGAGTATACTTGATGCTAATTTATCACTTAAGGTCCTACCTAATCTTGTCTAGCCTAGGAATTGCAGAAAAGTATTAATTACCTACTTAATTATATTATTAAACGTTTTGATTTTTATATAAAACATAATTTGTCTTACATCACTTATAGGAACTAGAATGGAGTCCTTAGACAAGATACTGCTCTGTAATAATTTTTTAAACACAAATCTGACTCTGGCCACTTCCGTTTCCAAGTTAATTACGCGAAGTAAAAGGGAAAAATTTCCTTTTAGTGTTTATTACTCTCATTTCCCTGAATAAACCTCTTCAACGCAGCACACAGTGACTCGATATTAACAAAAAAAAAAAATACATGAAAAAGCAAGGCACTGAGTTTTGCACTAATAATAACAAATATTAAAAGTATAGATATAAGTATAAAAATAGATGTCAAATGAGTGATCAAGTGTATATTTCGGGTGTATCAATCAGAGTATCTGTACGAATATATGCGGTAAATATAAAATAAGGATAAAATAAATATCCCAAGTGGAAAGAGACTCCGTTGAAATTATTTGTAGAATCTTTGAAATAATATAAGGAATTTATTTCACTCTCATGGATTCAAATGTGAAAAGCTTGGTGTAATTGAAGATTCTATGGTCGAAACGCGACGTAAAGAATGGTAATAAGTCACCAAATTCTAAGATGATCGAATTTGTCAAAATTATGGCTCCAATCTAGGAAGGCAAATTAAAAGGGGAAGCAAGAAGCCTTGAAGTATCCATCCTTTTTAAATCAAGAGGTCCAAAATTTCCCTTTCCATGCATGAAGTCCATTGTTTTCGACTCCGAGACTAATATGGTGGGTTGATCCGGAGAATATTATATCATGGACATTGATTTCCAAATTGCAAGCCTTTAGAGATGAGACTCGAAGGGTGAGGAGGACTCCTTCATTTGCTTGTTGAGGAAGAGCAATGCCTGAGAGACTTCCTCTTCTAAACGTTCGAGTCCAAGAGACGTGTAGGAGGAGGCTTCATGAGTGGAGTCTCCGTAGTCATCCGAGACCCGGAGGGAGGAAGAGCAATGCCTGAAAGACTTCCTCTTCTAGACGTACGAATCCAAGAGACGTGTAGGAGGAGGCTTCATGAGTGGAGTCTCCGTAGTCAACTGAGACTCGGAGGGAGGAAGAGCAATGCCTGAGAGACTTCCTCTTCTAGACGTACGAGTCCAAGAGACGTGTAGGAGGAGGCTTCATGAGTGGAGTCTCCGTAGTCATCCGAGACCCGGAGGGAGGAAGAGCAATGCCTGAGAGACTTCCTCTTCTAGAATTACGAATCCAAGAGACCTGTAGGAGGAGGCTTCATGAGTGGAGTCTCCGTAGTCATCCGAGACCCGGAGGAGGAAGAGCAATGCCTGAGAGACTTCCTCTTCTAGACGTTCGAGTCCAAGAGACGTGTAGGAGGAGGCTTCATGAGTGGAGTCTCTGTAGTCATCCGAGACAGATCCGGAAGAGGGGGATGGAGGGAGGGTAGATATTTGAAGACGAATGAGTAGGAATAGGTCATGAGGAACTTCCTCTTTTCACGATCCAGGTGCCCAAAGATTCCACTTCTATGTGTAAAGTCACTATTTCTCGATCCCGAGACTCTTCAGGATGATAATAAGTTAATTATCTCCTCTCTCTGTGTCTCACTTGAAAAGGAGACTCCCCGATAGAATAGGCTAGTAGGTAGACAGGACAAAGGCAATGACTCTCTCTCTCTCTCTCACGGGAGTCCATTCCTCCCTCCCTCCGGGGTGCCCGACACGTCATCTTCTTTGAGCAGACGGAATGAGCCAGCCAACCAGCCTTAAG
Organism: Caligus rogercresseyi; assembly: GCA_013387185.1. Classification (NCBI taxonomy): domain Eukaryota; kingdom Metazoa; phylum Arthropoda; class Copepoda; order Siphonostomatoida; family Caligidae; genus Caligus; species Caligus rogercresseyi. Next base: position 16,969,012 of record CP045903.1, on the reverse strand, counting down.
GAAGAGAGAGGAGGAGGGGGGTAATGTCCTTGAGGGTCTGTCTGTCTCCGACTCATCATCCTCTTTGATGCAAAGAGAATAGGCTAAGCACCCTCTGGGGAGTCATGTCCTCCTAAGCTTCCACTCTTTGCTCCATGCTTGATCCGAGGCTGTGTCACGATGAATTCTTCTCACAAATGTTGTGTACGACGGCACAGCCGGCAGGCCACTCATTAGGAATCCTGGATCCTCAGAAGATTTCCGGGAAAAAACACTCAAATTCCAATGAAAGAAGGAAAATTACTCTTTATTGTTTACATACATTGTGACGTCAGTTTCTCTCTGTTTCTATCTCACTGGGTGAGTTATGAATTTCTCTAAAAAAGGGCAAAATGGAGAGGATTTAAAAAATATTCATTTGCTAATTTTGATTAAAATAAGGCATTTTATAGAACATTAAGCATATCAAATTAAAGCTTGATATTTTTTCTTCATATACATATGAATTTTTAATCATGTAAGACCTTTGAGTGAGGAACAGTGAGGATCAGTGAGTCTCTAAGAAAAACCCTTCATTTTTCGTACAAAATGACATATATTTTAAAGTTTAAATGTGCCAGAGACGAAGTAAAAATTGAAATGAGTACTTTGATCTAAGCTCTATCAAATCATTGCTTTTTATTTTTCTATACTTCAGTCCTTGTATGCCAAAAATGGCTCTGAATCTAATAAATGCTAAAAAAATTGAAATCCATTTAGCTCTGAATTTATCACTAACTTTGAAAAATGAATACCATATTTGGAATCAGTGAATAAAACTCTATATGAATTATGGTAAATTAGTCCGACCTTTTTTTGGCTGTTGGCCAGTGTTATCAGATCAAACTCTCTCGAGATTACAATGCGTCGGACTCGAAAGGAAACGAAATGCTGACAAAAAATTGTCTTTTGTAACCTCTAGTGGAAAAAATATCCAGGACCCAGATTTGTTATAGTGAGATACAAACTTATTTCACAGATCTATAGGTTGTTTTAACTGTAGAGACTCGAGCAAATACACTCGATGTCTGATACGGGAATTTGCAGTTTTTGAATCCCCTGAATATATCTTAAAATGTTTATATTAAGCGGACGATCTAACAGTGACATTTTTGGGTACCCCACTCCAAACTCTTTATCAGTTAAATGGATTATTAAAACTTTTAGAACGCTACACAAACTGTTCTGGACTCAGTTAAATATTGAAAAAATCGATCTTAATAATCTCATATGGTGATATTTTGGTAAAATCATGTCCAACTTTGAAAACATCTAAAGACATGAATATATTAGGTAAAACGGTTATTTTAATTATTACCTCCGCCGAAGGAGGTATTGTTTTCGCTGGCGTTTTTTTTTTTTGTTTGTTTGTTGGTGGTTTGTTTGTCAGCAAGATAACTCAAAAAGTACTGAACGGATTCAAATGAAACTTGTGGAGTTGTTGAAAATGCCAAAAGGAACAAGTGATTAAATTTTGACATCTCTAAGTGCTTTTTAATATGCAAAATGAGCAAAATACTATTACTAATAATAATGAAATGGGGGTCTTTATTCAAGGAGTAGGAAAGAACAAACGCTAAAAAATATTCATTGACGTATTATTGTTCATTTATCAGCTCAGGACTATGTTAACCAAATGACGTAGCTTAAACTTCTTCCTCTTCCCGTCTTCCCATCTCTGAGTGTTTTTTTAATATGCAAAATGAGCCAACAGAGAGTAAACAATGATTAGAGATAGAAAATCGGGCGTGTGAAAGGGAGAATGTTTGAATGGGAATGTTGTGGGGATCGGCGGAGGTATACACTCTCTGAGTGTATACATGCCTCTAGTTTTCACTGGCGTTGGTTTGTTTGTCAGCAGGATAACTCAAAAAGTACGGTACGGATTCAAATGAAACTTTGTGAAGTTGTTGAAAATGCCAAAAGGAACAAGTGATTAAATTTTGGCATCTCTGAGTTCAGAATTAAGATGTAAAATGAGCTAAATACTAATAAATATTTCAAGTTAGCCTATTCTGCCAATAGATGTCGCTGTGCTGTGAAATCTGGTGCCGGGAGCGTCTTCCTCTCTGAATTTCCGTCGAGGGGAACTCTCCCCCGTCCCTCTACGCCGCCCCAGTCGTGAAAAATCCGCCTCGGAAGGCTCATAAAGACCCCGTGACGGCGGAGGTTTGCACACTCTGAGTGTATATATGCCTCTAGTTAATGTTACTATTCTTTGATTTATGGCAAGACGCTATCTTATTCCTGCCTACAGTACCGTCTAATACATACTTGCATAAAGTTTGTGATAATAAAACAACAAAGCAACAATATAGTTTCATATCTTTTTACTGTCACATCACGAGTGCAGTTTTTGGCATATTTGATAAAGTCAATTAAAAGCAGAGATTCATTTTTTCTAATTATATATCCAGTGCTTATAATTTAACTCATTTATCAGTTTGTACAATAGCTGCATTCTGTAAATTAAAAAATAATGATGCATGTAAAACAATTAATTGTTTAAAAAAATTCGTTTGCATTTTCAACATAATATTAACATGTTAAAATACAGATCTTTGAGCTTTCAAAAAACTATCAAGAGGCATTTATAATTCTCAGAAGTACTTTTTGATCTTCCTAACTTGCATTGGCTTCGTCCTCCATGGATATTATTTTAATAAATAACCACCCGTTAAAGGTGTATGAAGATAACATATATTTTTGGATAAATATATTAAAACATGTGAAGTGTGCTCTTATAAAGACTTCTTTATTATCCTTTGGAGGTTAAAGTCTTTTGTCAAGGCCTTATATAATATTAATATATGAGAGGAAAGTTTTTGTAGATATGTACAAAATTCTCAATGCAGTATAAATGTTAATGAAATTACATTTACAATGGGACCTTTTAATTCTCAATGGAGCCAACGATATACATGCCATATATTATTTAATAGTCTAGTACATGTAGTACTATCAATAAATATTTATAAGAAAAATGAAGTTTGCGTCATGACAGTTAATCTTACAAGACGTATGTTTCTGGTTTTCCGATAGGTTTTATAATTTGCAATAACAATAAAATATATTTTTGTTAACTCTACTTGCATTCAACGAATCAAACAAAGAACATTTTCCAAAATAATATTTTTAAATTATATATACATATAAGTTTCGGAGATATTATATATATAATATTTTATTTACTCTACTTGCATTCAACTAATCAATTTAAAGAACTATTAAAAAAAATATATTTTTTAATATATACCTCTATACAAAAAATTATATATATACTTGATGATTTTTTTTTCTTTAGAAAAGTGTTATCCTTTATTCCGTGTATAGGTTACTGTGTTACATTTTCATGTTTATAAGAGGATCCTAAATTAAAAAGTTTGCATGGGGGTTCAATCTACATAATAATATTGATAGAGTGTGTGTGTATCCTTTATTTGATTTAAATTATCAGCTTTTTGCTGGTCCGTTTTTATACAATGTATACGATATTGATATTGTGTTGTTTAAAAACTAGCTATTGAAGTTTCTTTTATGTTAATGTTAGTATATGTTTGCTATTTAAGCGATTATGTGTGCATCACTAGCAGAATATTTTCTACAAGAATGTACATACTTATATGAAGAATCGTGGTCAGAGAGAGAAATAGTAGATGTTTCTTTATTCACAGTCAGCACGAGAGTGAGGTGAAAATATATTTATATGAATGTACAAACACAAGGTACTAACCGGAACAGATAATATATTCAATATATTACATTCCCCAACGGTGTCAGTAATTCATCGCGAGTAAATTTGTCGCCGAGCTTTTTATAGCCGTTTTTTTGTCGCTGGTAAATACATCGCTTGCTCTTTTAAAGTCAGTCAATTTTGTAGTTCGTCTTTTTGTCGCGGGTAAATTTGTCGCCAAGCTTTTTTGTAGTGAAGTAATTTTGTCGTTCTTCTTTTTTTCGTAGGTAATTTTGTCGCCAAGCTTTTTTGTAGTGAAGCATTTTCCGCGCTGTTTATTTTTAATTTGTGGACCTATTCATGGGGACTCTGTCTGGGGTCCCATGGGGTTTGAATCTACCGCTGACATTTTTAGGGAGAAAAGACACGCGGCTTAAGGGTTGTGCACACCTTAGCCTCGGGTGTTCCGCCACGAGTTGAAATCTACGCAGGGTTAACGGTGGATTTCAACGTTATAGAACCCCCGGCTGAGACTGGCGTACCCCCCCCCCCCCAAGATTAGATTATACAAAACTCTTGGGCAAAATGCATACAAACCCACCACCATGGGCCCTCGGGTTCTGCCGAACACAATCGGGGTGTTTTGGGGTTACAAATCCCCCGCCAATGGGCCCTTGGGTTCTGCCAAACCCAATCGGGGTGTTTTGGGGTTACAAATCCCCCACCAATGGGCCCTTGGGTTCTTCCAAACCCAATCAGGGTGTTTTGGGGTTAAAAATCCACCGCCTATGGGCCCTCATGTTCTGCCGAACACAATCGGAGTGTTTTGGGGTTACAAATCCCCCGCCAATGGGCCCTTGGGTTCCGCCACACCAATCGGGATGTTTTGGGGTTAACAATCCACCACCAATGGACCCTCAGGTTCCGTCGAACACAATCAGGGTGTTTTGGGGTTACAAATCCCCTGCCAATAGGCCCTTGGGTTCCGCAAAACCAAATCGGGGTGTTTTGGGGTTACAAATCCACCGCCAATGGCCCTCAGGTTCCGCCGAACACAATCGGGGTGTTTTGGGGTTACAAATCCCCCACCAATGGACCCTCAGGTTCCGTCGAACACAATCAGGGTGTTTTGGGGTTACAAACCCAACGCCAATGGGTCTCGGGTTCCGCCGAACACACGCGGGGTGTTTTGGGGTTACAAATTCCCCGCCAATGGGACCTTGGGTTCCGCCAAACCTAATCGGGGTGTTTTGGGGTTACATATGAAAGATATTTATTTTATCAGAGGAACCAGAAAACAGGGGAATCGATTTCGGAATACGTGGCGGCCCTGAAAGAAGCAGCTCGGAATTGTGACTTTGGGAAGACCTTGGAGGAAATGCTGAGGGACCGTCTGGTTATGGGTCTGAGCGACGCAGCTACTCAACGAAACCTTCTAACCGTGGACACATTGACCTTTAAGGCGGCCATGGACTATGCTATTGCTCAGGAAGCAGCTTACAGAGATGCATCTATACTCGCGAGGACTACAGAGGTAAATGCTGTCCATACTATTACTAATAGTCTCCCAAGGAAAAGCGGAGTTAATTGCCCTAAAAATCCATGTTCGGGTTGCGGCGGTAGCCACTGGAGAAAGGATTGTCCCTTTAAAGAGACCACGTGTCATTCCTGTGGGAAGAGGGGGCATTTAAAAAAGCATGTTTTACTAAAAAGAAAAAGGAGATTATAAAGTTGTTTATATAGATAATTAGTGCTCTTGTGCCTTTTTATTAACTTAAATAGTGCTTTAAGTGACTCTGTTATCTATTGGTGCCTCCTTTTTGGACTCTCCGTAACGGACACATCCTTTTTCGTGGCTCGAGGATAAATTCGAAGCATACGTAAGAAGTGTGGTCGTTTATTTACCTTATTATCATCCCCCTTCGTTCTTCTCTTCTCTTCATTGAAGACTTTAAAAACAAATATATTCGTTTTTATACCTTACGGAACATTTCGGGAACAATATGTCACGCAACCCTCCTGATAAACCCCCGGATGAAAACTTTAATTCATCTTCAGTAATTAATGGGAGAAAGTTCTCAAACGTTGTGAAAAGCAACAAAGAAGGCTCCTCTAGGAGCGCAGTACCTAATTTGAACTTTGGTTTCAATTTTAAATGGGAAACCTTTGTTTTTGTGTTTGAAGATTCAGACGGGAATTCTTCAAAAGTTAACAATTTAAAGCATGTCAACATATATGACCTCGCCATTGGATTCGGGTTCGCTGAACACGAGATTGCAGGAGCAAATCCTCACTTCGGGGTGGGCCAGGCCTGCCTATATTCCAAATTTCCTATTGACGTTAGGACAAGGATTGATCTGTTAAAGATCATACAGACAATTAAAATAACAAATACAACAGGGGCGGTTGAAGAGCTTAGATGTAAAATAAAAGGAGTCGACAAAATTATGGTTGACCGGAGGAAAAATATAAAAATTACTTTGTCAAACACTTTTAAAAGGGTTGATGAAGATAAACTTGTACAGTGGATGACGATTTTTGGGGAGGTGATTCATCATTATCCTAAGAAAAATCCCATGGACAAACAAGCTGAAGATAAATATAAGAGCTATAAAGAGCTATGGAGAGATGGGGATTATATAATTGAAATGATGGCAGATCCCTCTGTCATTCCTCAATTAATAATTTTTCAAGGAGTCCTTGTTAAGCTCAAATTCATTGGAGTAAAACTACAATGTCAAAGATGTTTCTGCTTTGGACATTTAAAACAGTTTTGTGAGCAAAAGAGAGTCAAATCCTCTGAATATGAAAGGTCCCTCAGAAAATTTCTTGAGGAACGTCAGAGCGTCCAATCCTCTAATATTGGAAACCTAGTCGCCTCCTCGAATGAACCTTTTAACAAGGAATCGACTTCTTTGAATGACTCCTCTTCAAAAAATATGGAACAATTGGAGCAATCTCCCTCGGAGAGAGTACCTTCTCTAGAAAAGGAGAACAATAACTTAACGGAAAACGAAGCTTCGACAAATAACGAGGAGTCCTCTTCTATATCACAGAGGGAAGATAAAGACGAAAATACCAATCCATCTAACAAAATCACAACGAGTATGGCTCCTGAGGTGGGTGAAACAATAGAAAACTTTTGCAGAAGTGCATCACAATTGACATCCTCGGACTCCGAACAAGTATTGCATTCTTATTGTTCTAACAAAGACAATGAATCCCCGAGCTTGGCTGACCATCAAGCAGAAACATCTCACAAAGTACGTCGTGAAAACAATGAGCCCTCTACCAATATAAACTCCACCCATATTACAAAGCTCCAAGAAAATTCTCAACAAGAAATACATTACCGCACTCGATCACAATCTGCTGGTAAGCGCAGTAAACCGGACTCTGGGTGTTCCCCGGATAAAGATAAGGCTCCATGTAAGCATCCTAAAGTCTAATATTAGTGATCGCTTAAAGAGGATATAGCTAAATGAATATATTTATACTATTTTCAACATGGCCAAACACTATAACATGACACTTGATATTCACAGAAAAGATCAAACCTCCATTGAACAATACTTCTCTCCTAAACACTTGGGGTCCTTAAGGAAAAACATAGGACGTAGCCAAATATTATCATTGAACTGCAGAGGTGGAAGAAATAAGAAGAAAAGACATGCCTTAATGACTCAATTATTGTCCTTCAATCCTGAAGTGATTTGTCTTCAGGACATCAAGTCAGAAATCTCCTCTACTTGCCCCCCGAATTGCTGCCTTTGTCTCCCAAGGAATTATGTTCATTTCTTTACCGGAAATAATAACCAAAGAGGTGTTCTAACGTTTGTATCGAAAAAAGTGAATAAAGTGGTTCTTCAGAAAAGTTACAGTGGACAAAGCCAGTGGAACAAAGTGTATATTCAACTAAATGATTTGACCTTCTCAGTCATAAACGCATATGGTCCAAATGTAAGAGCGGCAACCTTCTTTCAGGCTATCATCAATTGCCAATTACGTGACCCCGTTCCTTTTCTCCTCGTCGGAGATCTCAACGTGGATTTGGAGAACATTCACGGGCGATATCCGAATCTCGACCTACTTCGACGGTTGACTTTCCAACTAAATATGATTGATGCCATCAAGCAATTTAATGAGGGGGACAATTTCTCCTGGAGAAGAGGCGCACAAAAGTCCCGTATTGATCATGCCTTTATTTCAAGCAATCTTTTGAAATACTTTAAGAATGCCACGTACAAAAATGAACCTTTTTCGGATCATAAAATGATCGAAATAGAAATTCAATCATTTAAGCAGTTCTCGCATTTTATTGTCCCGCGTAGATTACTGCAGGACGATAACTTCTTGAGGAAGATGAGAAAAAGGCTAAAAGATCGTTTTTCACCCAGAAGATCTGCTGAAGGAACTCTTTGTGTTCTTCAAGGTACAGTGAAATCTTTCACATTAAATTACCTAAGAACTGAAAAGAAAAGAGAGCAAGACACTCGGAACAAATTAGATCAAATTCTCAATTGTAATTCTCCATTTTCCAGGACAGTAACGTCTGAGACTGTAATGTCCTTACGGATTGCCGATGTTATGAAATCGGAAATGGCAAGAAAAGTTCAAGCAGAACAAAGCAAATTGTTACGATACAATGTCTTACCACAGAAGAACCTCTCCTCGGCCATCGGCATTAAAAGGATAGTTAATAATGGAGCCGTAATATCAAAACCGGTGGACATTTTAAATTATTTCCATACAAACTTTCAGAAGACAGTAGATGATCAGAGAGAATCATTTCCCAAGAGACGTAAAATCAATCATCCCAATGAATTTATTTTTACGAAATCCGCCATTGAATTTTATATAGAGAAGAAACTTAAAAAGAACAAGGCAGCCGGGCCTGACGGCATCATCGGGGAGCTGTTTATAAGTTGCTCAAAAGAGGTAGCCTCTTTTCTCCAAAAAATTGGTACCTCTATAGAGAAAACCGGTAAAATGCCGAAGAGCTTGTCCAAGGGTAGAATAGTCCTTATACCTAAGAAAGGTGATGGAACATCATTCAACCACTGGCGTCCAATAACTGTTTTGAATGTAGCTTATAGGATTTTATCAGGCGTTTTGTCACAAGAAATGGAGCCGCTACTCAATAAACAAATTAACTGCGCTCAAAAAGGATTCCTGAAGAGCAGGAATATAGCGGATGTCTCGAGAAATGTCCAGGCTGCAATAGATTCAGTAAGCGACAGAAAAACTTTTGGAGCCATTGTGGCAGTTGATTTCTCCAAGGCATTCGACTCAGTAAAACATCCACACGTGCTCAAAATGATTCGAAAACTGCTTCCCAAACGCTTCTTCAACCCTATAAGAGCTCTCCTTCTAAATGGTAGCTCAACAATTTGTTTAAACGGCCTACAAAGTTCATTAATTGAATTGAAGAAAAGCTGCCGACAGGGCTGCCCCTCGGCCCCACTGCTATTCATTGCTGCTATAGAAGACCTGGTGTCCACCATTCTGCGAAAATATAAAGGATTTGGTATTTCCATTCAAGGAGATACGCATATCCTGGACCTCTATGCGGATGACGTCACTCTCTATATCGAAGCCAATTCAGAGCTCCAATTGCTCAAAAGAATTGAAGTTCTCCTTAACCACTTTGAAAAGTTTGGCCAACGAGCTGGTTTAATGATAAACCAAAGTAAGACCTCTATCCTCCCATTAGGCCGTTGGGATCCGACACCTAACTTTAGGGTCGGTAAATCGGAGGTTAAAAGGAAAATAAGTATACTGGGAATGACTTGGTGTGGAACTGGAGTAGATTCTTCAAATTGGACGAAGTTAAATGCTCAAGTACATAAAAACATAAACGAATGGAGAGGTTTGATTCTTCAAAAGAGAATAGACCTGTACAATTCGAGAATTGTTCCCCTAGTCCTGTATAAAGCCACAGCATCTCCCTTTCTAGCAGAACTTTGTATACGAGAAGAAGACTCTTGGCTTGGGAGCCTTTTTCATAAATCGTATATTGAAGCCATTAAACGTCCGAGAGCAGCTCTTGGTGGAGGGATTTCTCTATTGAGAAAAATAATTCCAAAAATTTATATTAAAATCTTCATTAGCCTCACAAAGCATCCTACAGTGGAGTGGAGAAGACTGGCTTCTAGTGGTCCTCTGTATACACAGCTGTTATTTGGGTCGGACCTGACCAATAACATAACGTCAAATATATCCCCATTCTGGGGGGCAGCCCAGCGAATCTTATGGAAATGTACTCCCAATTTCCTTGACGACTCAGTGGTGGATATCATCCGGCGGAATTGCCACAAAAAAGCCTTCTTCAAAAACCTTGGAGATCCTGCTGCCATGGAAAAAATGGCACTGGACAAAAGTGTGCTCTCGTTGCATGATATAGGCTCTGGGTCTCTTTTTGTTGATGGAAGGTTCTTGTTTCCTCTCCAAAGAAAGACAAGAGGATTAAACACTCTATGCCCATGGCATTTAAAAATGTCAATGGGTTTTGAGTGTGATAAAGAAGAAGTGTGTGCTTTTTTAACAAAAAAATATTCACTACACCCACATATGAATAAAAGGATTTTATCCTCACTAAATAACATTTGTGATGGAAGAAAGTTCACTGCACAATTTCAAATTTCGGCAGGACTCATAAAATTCTACAGGCCCTGTAAAGACTGCGGAATGCTATATAATCATACAAGTCACGCATTCGTTGATTGCCCAGCCATTGTACAACTGAAAATGTTTTGCTTCCTCAATGTTGGTGGCCTAGACGACAGGTCGTCATCCAGCTTGAGAACCATAATTTTGTTTGGGCTCTCCTCAAGAGGGAGGAAGACCTCTGACAAAACGAAGGCGCTAGATTTTGCCCTTTTAAACGCAAAGGCCTTGATAGCAAAAAAACTTTCAAAATACGAACCAATAAGACCGGGAGAGATCAGAGGGATCCTGCTTGGAGCTGCAGGTAGATACGCTGCCTTTTCACTCAAAATCCCATCGTTGGACGGTTCATCATGGACATTCGCGGCTGAATTGATAAAATATTACCCGACGCAAAGTCATCGCTTTTACCAAATTTTAAGGAAAATAATCAAGAACTTTAAGAAATTTGCATGATTTTTATTGTTTTTTACAGCTTATTCTTTTAATACTTGTTAATTAGATAAAATTTTATTGTTTGTTCAAGATCGATGCTAAATTTTAAACTATAATGTTTATTTTTGTATTTTATACGTATTAGCATCGTTTTTATATACATGTGCTGTATATATGTGAACAGTTTAATAAAAAAAAAAAAAAAAAAAAAAAATTTTAATAAAAAAAAATTATTGAGATAGATGAAGACTTCATTCTATCAAATAGAGGGAAAATGCATAATTTTTAAAGGCATACTTTAAATTTTAAAGATACAAAAGAGTAAATGTATTTTTTAATGAAATCATTATTTGCGACAGAATATCAACACAATAAAATTAAAAAATGTTTTATTACATACGAAACTTTAGCAGTAAATATATGTTTATAATTACATTGATTTTTTTTGCCTTATGGTTCAATAGAATTGTATCCACTGGATATAAATAAGCATTATAGCATTAAATTTGTCCATCGAACCTAGAATCTTATAATTTATTTTAGTTATTAAATTGTATTTTTGCAATAGTATTTTTTTCAAAAATAAGTAAAATATTACTGCGAATTAAAATTAAAACATGAAATTAAATTGATTTTTAGACGTCCAGTTCTTACAATAGTTTCTCCAGTTGAAAGCAATCAACATAAGGTGTTTCGTGTTTCTCTTGGTTTTCCACTTAAGACATTATATATATACCTATATACCTTATATTTTTTTTACTCAGAAAACCCTTCATTGTACACAAACAATGGTTCATAAACCACAAGAGCTTATTTCAGAAAAAGACGAAGAATAACAAAAGAAATAACTTCATTCCTCAAGTTTAATGAAAAACCCCTCCTCCACTACACTGCCAAATATAAATATAAAACGCCGCTTCAAAACATTGAGTAGACGATTGAACGTGATTCTATTCCATATATATTTTTATTTCTCTTCTTTTTCAAGGGACACAAACAGTCACAATTCACTAAAATGCGTGTTCTCTAACCAAAAAGAAAGGAAAAAACTTCTTCAAATATTATTATTATTTTTATTGATACTTTCCATGCCCACATAAGAATTCTTTTTGCCTAAATATATACTTAATTGGCATTTTTTGCCTGTGAATCATGAAGAAGGATTTACATTTCCTTTATATCTACACACACAATCTTATGGATTATAACTAGCATATTTGGCTTGGCAGTGGGCATTTCTTCTCTTTTTCTGCAAAATAATATACTTACATACTTTTTATTTGTGCTTCCTTACATGTTAGTCTTTGTTGGTCCTATAGTTTAGGAGAAATACCTGAAGAGTCATTATTATTATTATTTTTACTTCCCTTCAAGCTAAATATAAAACATATATAATATATAAGGAAACGAACGGGTACTTGGCCCGGCCAATATCCCGGCTGATTTTTGAACGGCCCGGCGTCTAAGAATAACCGGGCCAGACTTTAATATTTTTGTTCGTTCATCATTCTCTAAGTGATGACGTTTTTTAAAAAAATTAAAAATGCATTAAAAACGTCATCACTTTCTTTTAGAAAATGTTTTTAATTTTAGTAAAATATATGAAGAATTGTTTTTTTTAAACGTTGTCAAAACGGTTTTGGCCCGGCCGGGTCCCAGCGGAAAAAAGTGTCCCGGTCGTTTTCGGATGAATGTATATATATAAAACAATATCTGTTCAATATATCAGCTTATCAAGAAATAATACCCGTGCGTGCTAAGGCGTGTACAACTCTCAATGTTGGGGGCGCAGGTTCGAATCCCGAGAGGGGATAGTCATTTTTGGTCTACCTCATGATAAGATCCTAGGTTCGATAGATTTTAATGTTATAATGCTTATTTATATCCTGTCGGATGCAATTCTATCGAACCAAATAGGCAAAAAAAAAAAATTGAAAGTATTAAAACATAATTCATTACATAACAATCGATCAGGAGAACTCATTTCATATTTGCATATTGATTTATAAGACTACCAAGTCCTAAAATTTTACCATTAAAATAATAATATTAATTATAATTTACAATTAATTTAATTTTTACGTCATGTAAATGAAGGAATGGTGTGAATTTTAAAATTTAAATTTTGACTTTAATGCGGCGTGTACGAGTTTTTTTTGCCCAGGTATGTTGACTTAAAGAAATGCTTTGCAAATAAGTTTGAAAATCTTTTAATGAGAGAGATCTCCTCTGCCAATATTATACGGCCAACCTTTTGCACATCATTTACAAAGAATGCATTCGAATTCAATACATGATATTTGGTTGAAACAATTGAAAGCTACCGTAAATAATATTTAGAAGATAGCATTTCAATATGCATATATACACTCAGAGAGTGCAAACCTCCGCCGTCACGGGGTCCTTATGAGCCTTCCGAGGCGGATTTTTCAAGACTGGGGCGGCGTAGAGGGACGGGGAGGGTTCCCCTCGACGGAAATTTCGAGAGGAAGACGCTCCCGGCACCCGATTTCACAACACAGCGACATCTATTGAAATCTTATTAGTATTTAGCTCATTTGCATCTTAATTCTGCACTCAGACATGCCAAAATTTAATCACTTGTTCCTTTGGCATTTCCAACAACTCCACAAAGTTTCATTCGAATCCGTTTTGTACTTTTTTAGTTATCCTGCTGACAAACCAACAAACAAACCAACCCCAGTGAAATCTAGAGGCATATATACACTCAGAGAGTGCAAACCTCCGCCGATCCCCACCTAATGAATCACTTAACAGAATTACAACCAATCATATGTCTACATAAGTAGGTGTGTTTGGTGAATAATGAGTGAGGAGAGAGCAAAGAAAATAATATACACTCAGAGAGTGTGTACCTCCGCCGATCCCCACAACATTCCTATTCAAACATTCTCCCTTTCACACGCCCGATTTTCTATCTCTAATCATTGTTTCCTCTCTGTTAGCTCATTTGCATATTAAAAAGCACTCAGAGATGGGAAGACGGAAGAAGTTTAAGCTACGTCACTGGGTTAACATAGTCCTGAGCTGATATATGAACAATAATACGTCAATGAATATTTTTTTTGCGTTTGTTCTTTCCTACTCCTTGAATAGAGACCCCATTTCATTATTATTATTAGAGTATTTTGCTCATTTTGCATATTAAAAAAGCACTTAGAGATGCCAAAATTTAATCACTTGTTCCTTTTGGCATTTCTAACAACTCCACAAAGTTTCATTCGAATCCGTTCAGCACTTTTTGAGTTATCCTGCTGACAAACAAACCAACAAACGCCACTGAAAACAATACCTCCTTCGGCGGAGGTAATAATACCTCCTTCGGCAGAGGTAACAAATCCACAATTGCTTCATGACATCAGCAAAAACAATGCATAAGATACAGAATTCTGAGTAGCACCCTTGATGTGAGTGAGAAAATGTTTCACAACGAACGAAAACTCTGTTTTCCCGTAATAACGTGTCTGAATCAACCCTTCATATGCCTTGGGAGTGCTCTCGTCTTATTCAAAGTAACTGCGCCACATAAAAACACATTGAAAAGGCTTTTGAAGTCAAAATAACTGAGGAGGACCTTTATCAAGACTTGATGTTAATAATCAAAGCGTTAATAACAAAGACAATTTCCATAGTTATCAGTCTTTTCAACAAAAATGCTTAAAATTAGAGAACAAATTATTTTTATATTTTTATGATTGCTAATTTAAAATTTTAATGTTTTCTTTGGATTTTTTGATTAATATTTTCATTACTAAATTGTCAAATAAAGGACCAAGAAAATAAATTAGAATATCCGATGTTACTATATATAGGCAACCTAGGCATTAATTTACAAATATTGTAAAAGCACTCTATTATGTACAAATTACTCAATGCTAAAAAAACAATGAATAAAAGGAATGCCGTCATTTCAATGTAAGTCTAAATATGTTATTATCATATTTCTGCAAGTAATCGGATTAATAGGGAATAATAAGGAACCCATAAGCACCCTTGTTGACTCCCATCTAGGGCATTACAAGGAATTATCATCAGAGCATCCTCATTCTAGCATGCTTAAAATAATTATATTCATATATAGTATGTACGTAAGTTGTATTTATTTTTGGATGAACGTACAATACCAAGAACACATTTATAAAAAGGTAAATACCAATTGAATCATTCAGTACAATGGTGTCACTCTAAACCCTCCATCATAATTAATAAAAATTATGTAACAAGACCGAATTTTAATATAAGACCAGAAAATGAGTCATGGGAACATGATTTGTTGTTATTAATAATGTTGTTTTTATTTTGGCGGGAAACCAAGAGGATCATTCAATGGTTTCTGTTGGGTAAGATGATTAATTGTCTTGTTGTGTTTTTTAAAATTAATCAATAATAATAATAATTTTAATTATTATAAAAATTTAAGGTGAATATTGATGTCTTGCATAATTATATTGCAAATTTCATACCCCTCTTACTTGTTTTAGGGACTCACTCCTGGTCAAGTCAATTGGTTTGGGCAAAATCTACTCTTATCTAGCATTCCAGATAAGAATACTGATTACTGACCCAGAATCCAGGAGTGCAGATCGAGTTCAGGCTTCAATCAATGGCCAGAGTGTTTCTTGGTAGTATAGGGAAGGACCACGTGACACTGTGAAAGAGATAATGGTCAGGTCAAGCTCGAGGAGTCTTCAACCATGTCGTCGCTCAGTCGTCTCGACAACTAGCTTAGAAAAATGTTAAGGTCTAGTCACCTGCTAATTCGACGTTTATTGGATGCCGCCATGGATGCAAGGACAGGTTGGTCAATATATATATCAATCTCCTCAGAGTCCCTCTACCCAACAACAGTAACATGACCCAGTAGAAAATCTTCCCATTATGGAACGCACATCTGCACAAAGGGTCCACAGACAATATGGCAAAGCGTTACTTTAAAAAAAATATGTGGGACCATTTCTCTGTAATTAAAAATGACCATGAAGCACGTGGAAGAGCTAAATGTAAAATGGTTGCCTTCTCTTTCCCATAAATGTTCATACCAGAGAACAGATAACGCTATCTCCTGTTAACATAAGGCAACATGTTAAGATGAAATGCAACAAGTATGAGCTTGCCACTGATTATGGTTGCTAGCATGAACTATAAATTATATTAAAAGGATTGATGCAAAAACTACAAATATTGTAAATAAAAATCAATTCTTGGATAATATACATCTCTTACTTCCATCTGTAAATTATATTATTAGGAAAAATGGACCAGGAATATATGGCCTTGGAAGAAATGACCCAAGATAAAATGAATCAAAGAGAAATGCCCCTAGATAAATAAATGAAAAAGACGAAGAACGGAAAAATGGCCCAGTAAATCTAAGCCGGTCTAAAAACAACAACACGGATATCATATATTTTTTGCAATTATTCACTTAATTAATATGAGAAATAATGTTTGTACAATACTTAGTTGTATTCCCTCTAACTCTTGCATTTGAACCATTTTTCCATTAGTCATTATTTTATTTTTCTATCTTGGGTCATTTCTTCATAGGCCGTATTTTCCCGGTTCATTCCATAAACCGTAATTGTATGATTAGTATCCTTCTTTTATCTACAAACACAAAACCCCCGAATAGATAAACCATAAAAACTATCCATTTACAGTCTCTCAGCCTCTTCGAAGACCTTACTTTTAAGTCCATAAAAATCGAGGAAAGAAAAAGCCCATTAGAGATCTGAAGTGCTTCTAAGAGGATCTGAAAACTGTTGTGTCTTTAAATTAATGTGCTTTTTTGTTGATGCTTAACTACAGTCTATATGAAACACACTTCAGATGACTCAATTATTGTTGATTACTCAATGATAAAAAGTAACATAAAACTATATGGGAGAATGTATTCTGTACTGATGGTTATGCTTCAAAATTGTGAAAATTAGGAAGCAATTTGGTCCATTCTACAAAATAAATACAGTGACTAATACAATAAATATATTCAAATTTATATAAATAATAAAAAATAATTAGACCACTGGGTATATAAAGTTTTCTGCTGTCAATATACATGTTTTTTTAACGGTTATAAAATTCTTTATTTGGCTATCAAATATTATAAAACAGTGTAAAAAATTACTACACTAAAATACAGACAACTATAAATAAATAAATAAAAAATACTCTTGACAGTTGCGTTAAAATAAAAAACATGAATGAACATTGTAGAACATATTTACTGTCAAGAGATTATAACCTTATATACATGGACGAAACAGCGTTTATTTATTCTTTAAAAAATCCCGATGACGTCTTAAAATCCTCTTCAGAGCTTTCAGGTATACTCCTGAGCGAGATGGCACAAATCGTATAATATCTCCCGCCCATTTCCAAGAAGGAGAACCAGGGTCGGAATTTTAACATCGAGCGCCTCGTAACGAGCCGCTGCACCAAGGATGATCGCTCTCAGGTCCTCAGCTTCCACATAAGAGTTTGCCGTTAGTTGCTTAGCAATTAATGATTTGAAGTTACTTACTGCTGCGTTTAGAGCTTTATGACTAGAGGGGGAACTTTTTTTTCACTTTGTATGGCCCAAATAGAATATAGGCCTTTAGAATACTAAGGGAAATTATTTTATTTTCAGATAAATTAAGTTTTAAAAACTGCTTCACCAATGATAGCGCAGGGCAGTCAACGAATGCGTGTAAGATATTGTTGTATAAGCAACCGCAATTGTTGCAGGGGTAATAAAATTTTATTAATTGTCCTGAAATTTGAAATTGGGCAGTAAATTTTAGCCCGTCTACAATGCCCTGCGTAGAGTGGAGAATCCTTTTCTCCCAGGAAAGAGGCAAGCCTAGCATCTTTTACATTTTACTTCATGCATCTTGTGGAAAATCTACTTTGAAATAGTTTTTTCGTCAACAAAACCACTCTTTTATTTTCTGTTGACTATCCACCTATTATAAAAGCTGGTGGAATACACTGAGGTGCTGACTCTCAGCTAATAAACAACTTTTATACAATAAAACATGAGCTACTTCATTTATAACTACTTTTTTAAAATAGTGGAATATTACACGTGTACGTGATTTCTTTGTAATCACGTTCTTATTTATAAAGAAAAAAAGCCGATCAAGTTTAGTGTGAAGACCTAGAAATAAGCCAGTGTTCATTTGCAAATAATTACACGAGAAGGAAAAGTTCCGTTGGCACTGATATCAAGAAGATACAAACACTGATATCCTTTAAACACGACCAAGGACAATGAAACAGGGGAATTATATGATTCATTTACTGTATCTTCAAATGAAATGACTCAATCAATCAACGTCAGATTATAGCAGCTACATCATGAGTAAGTTATATATGTAGTTGCACTTTCTATCTTAAAATAACGTTCATGATTTTTTTTAGTAGAACCGGAAATAAACATTAATGAGAAACATATCTGGCATTTTTATATCTCTTTTTCTAAAGTTAGTAATGTATTTAGTCCTCGTAGAAGAGTGTGAGGTAAACATATGCTATCCATGCCAATTTTGTAATTCATTATTTTTATAGATATCCCTGCATATTTAAGTGTCAATTTTGAGTTGAATTACATTGACATTTCATTGAATTATATTTAAAATGATATTTTTTTATTTAGTTCTCCAAATCTTTATGTTCATGGATTTCTTCTTCAATTTAATTTTGCAAGGAGGTCCATATAATGTTTCTGTGCAATAAAAATGAAGTTCAAACTTATAGATGAAATTTGTAGTCGTTTTCTGAGGTCATAGTTTTTTTAAATAATGCTTTCTTCAAAC
>CP045903.1:16915969-16950300 GCA_013387185.1 Caligus rogercresseyi | reverse complement strand
ACCTCCCTTTGTCAAAGTGCAAGGAGTTAAAGTAGCTCAACATAAACAAAGTGAGCTAGTAGATGCAAGGAACTCAAATATCTTAAAGCAGTTCCCTCATCTTTTGAAACAGCCAAGTTCATCCCTGAATGTTTTGGTGAGAGGAAATCCAAAAACCTTCCAACATTCCTACCAATTAATGGTAAAATATTTTATTTGGAATTCCAACATGCAATTAAACAGTGCTCCCTTTGTTTCAATTTTGGACATGGAAAGACGAAATGCCATCTTGAGGCTAAAGGGTATAAAGAATATGTTCGGTGGATTTTGAAACGACTTGAAACTACCAAAAACAGTCTTTTTACAGACTTTAATGTAAATGAAGACAAGAACACTATAGAATGTTCTATGGAAAAGGAAACTGGCGGTATTGAAGAAGACCCCAAAGAAACTAAAATAACTGAAATATTGACTGAAAATGAAGAAGAGCTCACACCAGAGGCAAAGACTGATCTCGTGACAATCGAGGTCACTGAGAATTACGACCCAACTCTTAAAAATAGAAATAATACAAAAAGGAAGAGGGAAGTCAGCAGTCCTTCTGAATTTATAAACAACGATAACCTTCAAGTTGAAAACTCGCCAATCAACTCAAACGACAATAAAGACAATGAAAGCTTAATTAGTGATAATAACAAAACAAAGAAGAAAAAAGAGATCAACATTGTATAATGAAATGTAATACTCTCATTTTAATTATCATATGCCACCTTTTCTACGAATATACCAAATCAATTTGCACCATGCAAAAGCTGCAGAAGCAGAACTACGCCTCCGTGATTCAAAATATGATATTGCTCTTGTCCAGGAACCTCTTCTAAATTATAACTCAGATCTTATCTTCTCAAACAGCCCTACTAAAATAGCTGTGGGTAAGGCTGGTGGAAGAGCATGTATAAGAATCGATAAACAGATCCCCTATTGGAGTGTTGAGGAATTCACAAATAATGACATGACTACAATCCTAGTACAACAAACGTACATGAACCCATATGGTAGAGCCGCTCATCCTCGCAAACATAATGTCTACTACTGTTCTGCCTACTTCGATATTTCTATTAATGTAAGAGCGCAAAGTAAGTTTATTGCTTTACTTCAATATTGTCAGCAATATCATCATCCGCTCGTGGTTGGATGTGACTCAAATGCTCATAGCCCTCTTTGGGGGTCTCCAAGTTCAAATTCAAGGGGCGAAGCTCTGGAAGAAGTTATTGAGGAATTTGGTTTGAGCCTTCAAAATATTGGAACAAAACCAACATTTCACGGTGGACGTGGATCGACACATGTTGACATCACATTAACAAACAGTGTATTTAACAGAAGTATGGAAGTAAGAAACTGGATGGTAGATTCCGAACACTCGTTCAGTGATCATGCATACTTAAAGTATGAAACTGGTCAATATGAACCAATCTTAGAGGAATATCGCAATCTTATCAAAGCCGATTGGAAGCGCTTTACTTTAGTTATCACCCAAAAATCACATGATTTACCCGATCCTCTTACAACAAGCCTTGAAACATCTTCACTAGATTGGACTAAGTCAATTCAAAAAGTGTTAGATTTAATAGCTCCACTCAAACCAGCAAGGAGATGTAGGCCAATCCCTTGGTGGAATCAACGACTTGAGTCCCTTAGAATCCACATTCAAAACATACTCCGCCGAGTTCGTCGAGGGAAAGGGGGGGAATGCCTCCAAAATGCTTTGAAAAAGAAGAATAAAGAGTATAATAACCTTTTAAAGAAGTCCAAACGTTTAAGCTGGCAGGAGTACTGTAGTCGTTATGACAATACTGGTGATATCTCAAGAATCTTTAAATCTGTACATACGCGACCCACTTCCTCTTCGATAGGACTTCTCAGTGATTGTAATGGAATGATAGCAGATACTCCTGAAGCATCAATCAAAACTCTTTTTGCTCATCATTTCCCTAAGGGGGAGCAGGATCCTAACCCGGACTTTGTTAGAGATGCTAATTCTCTTATTTCTCTCCAGGCTAGCGATGATCTTAATGGAATAATCACTTTGGAAAAACTTCAAACTGCGATACTCTCATTTCATAGTTATAAGGTTGCTGGACCAGATGGAATTCCACCATGCGTCCTAAAAAATCTCCCTATAGAAATGTTGGAATATCTTCGCATTCTCTTTGTTCGCTCAGTGAGATTGAATGAAATACCAATTATTTGGAGAGAAATGAGAGTTATATTTATACCCAAACCAGGAAAGGAATCATACGCTATACCAAAATCTTTTCGACCAATAACTCTTTCGAGTTTCGTTCTTAAAACCCTTGAACGATTACTGCAGTGGCATCTTCAGGAACGACTTCCTTTATATTTGTATTCCCAACACGCTTTCACTGTTGGCCGATCTACAGACACGGCCCTCGCAGAAGCAACTAAAAAGCTAGAGGAGGCAGTTTATGGAAAAAAATATGCTCTCGCGGTAAGTTTGGACTGCAGTGGAGCCTTTGACAATATATCTTTCGCCGGTGCCTTAAAAGGACTCCAGGCTCAAGGGGCTGACTTGCCCATTTGCTATTGGTACGATAATATATTGAAAGGGAGAATTGTAAGCACATCTATAAGAGGAACCACAAAGACTGTGCGCCCAACTAGTGGTAGCCCACAAGGAGGAGTTCTGTCACCTCTAATTTGGAATATTACTATTGATGATCTCCTTGTAAAGTTCAGAGGTACTAAAGTAAATGTTGTTGGCTATGCAGATGACGTTCTTCTCATAGTCCAGGGACTTGATCCTACAAGCATGGTTCATGATATGAATCAAGCTCTTTCAACTGTTGAACAGTGGGGCCAAGCAAATGGCCTGACATTTAACCCATCAAAGACCGTCGCAACGATATTCACTCGAAAAACAAAGCATGAAATTTCAACTTGGCCATGTCCTATCATGGGAGGCCAACAAATAAATTATTCAGAAACCATGAAGTATCTTGGCATAATACTAGACTCTAAACTTAAGTTCCAAGCTCATCTTAAAATAAAATCATCAAGGGCAAAGAAACTTCTCCATTCCATGAAGCGTATAGTAGGGCAGACATGGGGTCTGGGTCCCCGTCAAGCGCTATGGGCTTATCAAAGCATAGTAAAACCCGCTCTAACTTATGGAGCCTTAATTTGGGCACACAACATTACGCAAGGACAGAAGAAGCTATTGGATAAAGTTCAAAGACTAGGTCTGCTTGGTCTATGTCATTCAATGAGATCTACGCCTACAAGGGGATTAGAAGTATTTTTTGGTATTCTTCCTCTATTTCTAGAGGCTCAACGAATTGCAACTATGAGTCGTATCCGTATCACGAATGATTTTGTGTCTGAAATGAAAAAGTGGTGTCATCTCAAAACTAAAAGCGTCCCGTTTGGTTACGCTCATGACACCATTATCTCCAAGCTATTTCCTACTCTACGTAAGGACGTGACCAATCGGAAGAAAATTTGGAATCTGAATATTCTAGAAGACCAATCCAAAAATCAGACTCATATTTATACAGATGGATCTAAGAACGCTTCGGGAGTTGGATCGGGTTTCGTCGTGACCAAAGGAGATCATCTGGTTGGTGAAGCCTCGATATCACTTGCTCCACAAAGCACAATCTTCCAAGCGGAAGTCTATGCTATAAAGGAGGCCTTATCCTGGATAAAAGATAACCGGAGCAAATGGTCGAAAACTGGATTTTGTATCTGGTCTGACTCTCAATCTGCGATTGGTGCCTTAAGGTCGATCGAGACCAATAGTAGCCTCGTCCAGGAGGTAAAGGAGTCGATTAGACCGATTACAAAGGAGGTTCCTCTTTCACTCTGCTGGGTGAAGGGTCACAGCGGTGTGACTGGTAATGAGGTAGCCGACATGCTTGCACGAGCTGGAGCTATGGGTCAAGCACAGAATAAAGAGGTTGGCTATTCTATGGCCTTCCTTAAGGAAACTGTCACCGCCTTCTATATAGAAAAGTGGCAAACTCTGTGGACAGATCTGGACTATTGTCGTCAAAGCCGTGCAATGCTTCCTAGGGTGAGGCTTTTTCAATGGAAGCGTCTCTTGGACTATTCAAAGGAAAAACTTAATTATTTAGTTCAATTTACTAGTGGACATTGTCTCCTTCGTCGGCATTACCACTTGATGCACCCTAAAGTTAGCCCTCTATGTCGAGGCTGTGGACAAGCAGATGAAGATCCTCTTCATCTAGCAAACGAGTGTCCACGATTTGAATTGGAAAGGTCACTCCTCTTAGACAATTCGAGACCCTTTCAAGGGTACTCAGTTCTTGACCTGGCTAAGTTCTTAGCAAACACAGACATCGGCCAATGGATCAAGAAACCTCCTTCAATGTACATCAATCAGGACGGACTGCAATAGGAGGAGACCCTATTGCGAGGGCACCATAAGTTTTTGTAAAATTAACATGTGCCCGTACTGAATATATGTATATATGATGTGTAGCAATAAACTAAAAAAAAAAAAAAAAAAAAAAAAAAGCTTTTCAAATAAATTAAATAATATATTGAATTAGTCAATCGTTGCCTATTTCATGTCAACGTATAAATATAAGAGAGTTTATTGAGTATTTGCAATAAAGACTAACGGATTTGAGATAATTTAAAGCATATTTAAATAACAATGTAACCAATGAATTGACCTGCAACCTAGTAGAAGGTATACTATTACTTTTTAAAACGTGGCACTATGGGTTACACTGATCCTTGGCCTATCACATAAGACCTATCATGAAGCTAAAGCTGCCATTACAATTAATTTAGTAATTTGTGCAAAGCCATCTTTGGCTACATGAACCTTGATGACCAATAAAGTGATTATCGCAATTCATATTTAATTTATATTCTATTTATTGTACTATGGTTTGCTATAAAGATTATTAATTGATATATCATTTAAGCCTATCAGTGATATTGTCTGGTCCTACCTGTATGCTTCAGTTCGTGTAAACAAAGCAGAAAATTAAATGCCGGCAATTATTTTTTCATATATTGATGTCATTTTGGAACTTAGCACGGACATTCAGTATTAACAAATGTACACATTTAAACATCATAATTTCCAAATATATAACAGGTCGGCTGATAAGTCCCGATACTAACTAATAAGAAAACATTTCCTTGACAAAATTCAATTTTATTATTCAACATAGTTGCCTTCGAGGCGATAAAGCGATTATAGCGATCTTTCAATTTTTCGATTCCACTTTTATAGTAATCTTTCATTGTATCCGACAAGTTGGCTTCTGTCTCGGCGATTACACCATCATAGTCCCTTAATTTCTTGCCAGCGAGCATTCTCTTCAGGTATGTAAACAGAATAGTCGCTGGGGCCAGATCTGAGAGAGTACGGTGGATGGGGAGCTATTCTGTAGCCCAATTTATTTAATTTAGCCATTGTTTTCATGACCTTGTGACACGGTGCATTGTCTTGGTGAAACTTCAAATGGGGCCGTTTTTCAACAATTTCATCATTCAAACGCTCCAACAAGGCTATATAATAATCGCTGTTGATTGAAACGACATAAAATGGACAAATTAGACAAAATCGTGAGTTGGAATGCCACTCTACTCCCAAAAAAAATCATGTCCTGCGATGCAATCCCTTCGATCCGACGGCCGCGTCCGCGTGGAAAAGGAAAGGAATATATTTGTTGGGACTCCCAATACATCGGACATCACCGACTCTTCGTCCCCAGGCAAGAGTGGACCTGGAATGGTCAACATCGAACTCCACAGGAGAGTTTTAATTTTTCTTGGTATAAGCGGGCCAAACTGTGGACTTCCCCTGGAAAAAAATGTATCTCAAGTCATGCAGTGGGAATCTTCTCAACCCTCCACAAGCCTCTCCTTGGAAGGAACTAAGCCCTCAAAGGAGTGCTCAACACTTACTGGTTAACATTGGAGCCTCTGGTCCAATCGAGGAAAATCCGCTGATCAAAGTAGCCGTCTCAAGCAAGCTGAGGAAGGACTTGGGTCCTCGAAAGAATCAACGATGTCCTTGTCCTGGAGGACACAACCCACCCCGGGATTTATCTTCTCCAGAAGTCTTTCAGACGGAATTTCAAGTCCAAGAAGAACCTTATTCCACTAGCAGAGGTTTGAACGTCCCAAATTATATTAAAGGATGAGTTACGAAGGATGCACCACCCTCCGTTTGACCTCACACATAAACTAAGGTCCCAATGTTTATGTTCCAAGAAAATAAAAATGCGTCATGACGTCCATATTTGATCCGATCCTAACATCCAAACAGGCTTACTTCAAATACAGGATCTGTTTTGGACTGTATTATTTAGTGAGGAAACCAAGTGTGTGATGTGCAGGAAAGAAGAAAAAACAATTACCCATGTCTTCAGAGACTGTAAAGAGATCAGCAGGCTTTTTGAAGGAATGGAAAAGACATTTGATGAGCGTGTGGGGAGGCAATCAACGCGGGATGAGAAGCTCTACGGTTTTCATCCCCAGTCGAAGATACTCATAACCGCCTCCAAAGCAATAGCCAAGTTTCAGACCTTGATTGCATATGCATATTTTATGAAAATAAGTTAAGCAATTCAATTGTCACCGTTGCTTTAAATGAATTTGATCTTTTAGGATGTTTTTGATGTAATTTTTTAAATATCACTGTCCTTTTAATACTTTTGTATGTCTGTTTTTTAAATCTGTTTTTCCATGTGGATGTTTGCAAACTTTATTTTAGGTACTATGTTCGTTTTTTTTAGTTTTCTTCTCTTTAGTTGGGATAAAAAAATCAAATAATAATCGCTGTTGATTGGTTTTCCCCTTTTCAAGATAGTCAAGATATTTACCGTTTGCATCCCAAAATAACAGACGCCATAACCTTCCCAGCTGACTGTTGCGTTTTTCCTCTCTTTGGATTCGGTTCATCATATGCAGTCCACTCAGCTGACTGTCGATTGGACTCGGGAGTGAAGTGATGGAGCCATGTTTCATCCATTGTCACTCATCGACGCAAGAATTCGGATTGATTACGATTGAACAGCTTCAAACACTGCTCACAATAATCAATTCGTTGTTGTTTTTTGGTCAATTGTGAGCTCTCGCAGTACCCACTTTGCACAGAGCTTTTCACATGGTCCAAATATTAATGCACGATATGTCCAACGTGCTCTTTCGATATCTTCAGAGTTTCAGCTATCTGGATCACTTCACTTTACAGAGATATAATATATCTCTATGATCAACTTACGACACGTAGGTCAAATTACTTTGTTTATAGTGGACACACAGATACAGCTGAACGACGATGTTTCTCTGCTATTGAAGGAATAACTCTCTATATCTTTATATCTCAATGGATATTACTAATGCCATTCTTCCCGCTTGCCGGTGGGAATTAGTTAAAAAAATTCTGGCAAAGCGAAATCTGGTAATATGGTCATACCTTGTTTTTTAATATGCCTCGAGAAATCCAGTACGTATATAATGCCTGTAGTTATGCATTTGCATATCCTTGGATTACAATGAGGCATATAATGATGATGATATGAGGATGCAGGTTTACCAAGCAGATATGATATGTCATCCAAGAGCTTAATTAACTTTTTTTTAATTCCCTAAGCATTAAAAGTGCATGAAGGGAGCATATATGGTGCTTGTAGGCCTTATCTTGCTCAACAAGAAACCATAATTTACTGAGGAATAATGAATTAAATGTGTTAGAAAATATTTACACCCTTTTTAAAGATTGCAAAAGGGTTTACTAATTAAATACTGAGGATTATAATATTGTGTGCATGAAAAGTATCTATATCTATATATATATATATATAAATATATAATGTATATATATATCTGGAAACGACCGGGACACTTTTTTTCGCCAGGACTTATATTTTCAAGCCGGGCTGGGCCCAAAAAAAAAAAATCAAAAAAGGGATGATGTTATTTTTTGTATAAAAATACTCCCTCCCTTCTCTTTCTCTTTCTATCCCGGTAACACTAACAGAGTTACCAGATGGTAATCGTATATTCTCATATCAAAGATCACTTTTTGGGGAGTGTACGTATTTACTTATATCTCTTAAAGTATAGCGATTTTTAGAACACAAAATATATCAAATGAAGGGTACGGTTTACTCGATCTCCTACCTGAGCTAGAAACAAAGAGAAACAACACTTCACACGGCCATCGTGTTAACATTCCTCACCAACCTCTCTATTATTGTACTTATTATAGAAGAAGAATAAAAAAAGTATTCGTGATGTAGAGTGCTCCTGCCTTGTTCTTATTATTGTTATTAGTTTACATTGATTCATCATTGCTTGGGATCAAATTTCTCGAATGGGAGTGGACGGGTGGCATGATTCCAGTCATTATTTGCCCCGTCTCGTCTCATCCTCCTCCTCAATGATCGGAGGAGGAGACGAGACGTTTGGGAGCTCCTTCATCAATGTGTCGCTCCTAGCACTGACTCGGCTCATGAATATGTTCAACGGGACTCGCGGATCCAGATTGATCTATGGCTGACTCTTCGGGATGGATGTTGTATATCCTACCGCTGTGCCATGTGATGTTATGTGACCGATCCTATTGTGATATCCTCGGATGGTGTGAATAAAGTTGGACAAGGAGGAATATTGAAACCAAATGATCTTTATTACTTCAATGTAGATCAAAGAGTGAAGACCCCAAATATAAGGAGTCAGTCCCTTTTATAGTAAAATTAGGGAGGGGGAAATATACACAAAAGAGTCTTGCATGAGCAAGAGTAAAGAGATGTACACAAGCAAAGAGTCTTGCTTGAGCAAGAATAAAGAGATGTACATAAGCAAAGAGTCTTGCCTGAGCAAGAGTAGAGAGGTGTATGCATATGAGTTATACATACTATTACATGCCCCCCAATGGATAGTAGACAAGTTTGACAATATCCATTTAATATCCAATTCTATGAGGCGGCTTCGCGTATCTTCGTGCACGAGACAAAGCAATACATTGATAAGTGTCGCTATGTTCATTTTCAGTAAAAGTTCATTGTTCTCATGCTTGGTCGAAGTGAACGCCGGTTTCGTAGAAGCGAGGAACCATCAGATTCGATCTTGTAGCTGTAACCATTCTTCCTGACAGCTTTGATGATTCCAAGTCTGTTCCATTCTCCAGAGACATGATGACGGAGGCGAACTTCTTGACCGACTTGAAACTCTTTCAAGTTCTTGGACTTCTTCTTGTCATCATTCTTTCTTCTCTCCCCCTCAGCTGACGTCATCCTTCTCTTTGAGGTTCTGTCGTAAACGCTGGCATGGGCGGGAAGATATGTACGTTGTAGGCGACCCAGGAGCCTATGAGTGAGTGTTGCGGGGGCTGTAGTTGTAGCCCTGCAGCCACAGCGGCGTTGGAGCCCTGTGTGGACCCTTGTACGACGACGTGCTTGGCTGGAGAGGGCAGGGGCTCTCCGGACTGATAGTTGGCCGCTTGCACGGGTACAAGGGTGGAAGGAACGAGCTTTCGTGTTCCTTGGGGATGGAGGTGTGAGTCGTAATTGGTCCGCTCTGGTCCTCGATGTGTGGGGTGCAGCTGGTTGTTGATAGCCACCGTGACGTTTCCGTTGGATCGCGGCACGAGGTTGGCCATGAGTGCTGGGAGGTGAGACTAAGCACGGCTTTGGCGTTTTCTCTTCCTCCACATCTATCATGTGGATGTGCATGGGCTTGCCTCGCATGGCCTTCCATGTCTTGGTGTTGAAGACGGTGGGGTTGGACTTCAGTAGGTCTTCCTTAGCTTCAAGGACTTCTTCTGGTGTGTCCGGTTTCAGCGTAGTCATGAAGGCAGTGGGGTTGGACTTCAGTAGGTCTTCCTCGGCTTCAAGGACTTCTACTGGAGTTGGATCTCCAACCTTGTGGGAGTGAACAGGCTTTGACAGTCTCTCGAGGGCATGAGCTGGCAAGATTTGAGCCAATGTGGCTTTGTGAAGCTCTTCGCGTCTTCGCTCTTCTTCAGCTGCCTCCAGTTCTTCACGTCTTCGCTCTTCTTCAGCTGCCTTCAGTTCTTCACGTCGACGTTTTCTTCTTCACGTCGACGTTTTTTTTCTTCACGTTGACGTTTTTCTTCTTCACGTCGACGTTTTTCTTCTTCACGTAGACGTTTTTTCTTCTTCACGTCGACGTTTTTCTTCTTCACGTAGACGTTTTTTCTTCTTCACGTCGACGTTTTGCTTCTTCTTCAGCTGCCTCCAGTTCTTCACGTCTTCGCTCTTCTGCAGCTTCTTCACGTCTTCGCTCTTCTGCAGCTTCTTCACGTCGACGTTTTGCTTCTTCTTCAGCTGCCTCCAGTTCTTCTTCACGTCGACGTTTTCTTCTTCACGTCGACGTTGCGCTTCCTCGTCTCGATAGCGTATTGCTTGAAATACTAGACGAACCAAACCAGGGTCTTCAACTCCAAAGAGTTGTACGACAAAAAGTACTCTCATTTTGGTTTTCGTCCTCTGAGAGATCGTTGACAGCATGGACAAATTCAATAGCCACTCTGAATTTCTCTAACCATTTCTCAACCTCTCCAACCTCATATTCAGCAGCGAAAATCCGATCTTTAGCAATGGGTTGCTTCTCAAAACCATTGACAGCTGATTCAAGACGGGAGACATGTTTCTTTGCTATACTCTCCAAACTACCTGCACTTCTGTTGGCAGTAGAGATGGCTTCATCTTGTTTTGGAGACATCGTGTAAGATCGATGATAAGGTTTGGCTGGGAGAAAGGGTCAACGCTACGTCCAACTTCTTGTAATCGTCGTGGCTTCAAAGGTCCTCTTCTTGGTAGCAGGGTCTTTGGTGCCGACTGTTTTCACGGATGGTTCTTCTTGGAGAGTGACGATGGGATACTCGTCCAAGGTCTTAAGACTGCGTCGTGAGGTGCAGGGTCTTAAGGATTACCGACTGCGCCATGTGAGGGTCTTATACCGACTGCGCCATGTGATATCCTACCGACTGTGCCTGTGATGTTATGCGACCGATCCTATTGTGATATCCTCGGATGGTGTGAATAAAGTTGGACAAGGAGGAATATTGAAACCAAATGATCTTTATTACTTCAATGTAGATCAAAGAGTGAAGACCCCAAATATAAGGAGTCAGTCCCTTTTATAGTAAAATTAGGGAGGGGGAAATATACACAAAAAGAGTCTTGCTTGAGCAAGAATAAAGAGATGTACATAAGCAAAGAGTCTTGCCTGAGCAAGAGTAGAGAGGTGTATGCATATGAGTTATACATACTATTACAGATGTGTATTATATGAGATTATTCATCTGTACGACCCGGGTAGTACTTCAATGAACTTCTCGTCACAAAAGCTAGTTCTTAAGACCTCTTAAATATAAAATAATTAAATATATATATAAAACGTTGACTCTTTTAGTATTTATGAGCGACCTGACGAGGAAGACAGTGAGGGCCTCGTCGTCTGGGACAAGCGATCTACATATCTAGGCAGCTCTGGCAAGACATAACTGATGAGAGCGTTTCGCGTCATAATTTCGGTGGGCCCGGAGTCCCTCGAAAATAAATGGACACTAAACATGCTTCAAAAACTCCCCTCCTCAGAGTACTTTAAACTCTGTAAGAGCCCCACGCAGTATTCCTTCAACAAGGAGGGAAATTGCCTCATCTGCATCCAAGGAGGAGCTGGACGTCAACAAAGTTCGAGGGATTCACAAGGCATAGAAGGACATCTTCGTGCGCTTCTACTTCTGCTTCGCTCAAATCATCCTCTGTTCCACCATCAACGGTATCAAAAACACGATCAGTGCCGGGTCCTCATAATCTTGGTTCTTGGAAGGGTGTTCAGCCACGGAATAGTCCTGAACCTCCTCACA
Source organism: Caligus rogercresseyi (assembly GCA_013387185.1). Taxonomy (NCBI): domain Eukaryota; kingdom Metazoa; phylum Arthropoda; class Copepoda; order Siphonostomatoida; family Caligidae; genus Caligus; species Caligus rogercresseyi. The sequence continues at coordinate 16,938,416 of CP045903.1, read as the reverse complement.
TACATGTTCGTTGAGAAGCAGCGAAAAAACGCGGAGTTCCTCGCGAATGCCATTAAACGCCTCGTTCTTAGTTTTCTCGATGGCGAGGAGTTGGCCCTCGTAGCTGCCGTGAACGGAGAGGCCACGAACCTTGGCGTCTCCATGTTATCCCTTTTGGGCGTCGTCTTTACCTTGGACACTACCAATGACAGGAAAAACTAATTATGAATTTATACCATCAATGTATAACGTTTATACCTCACATTTTAGAGTAAAAGTGATATTTATTAAATATCAAACATAGGTAGCATTTTCTTTGTTAATTTATTTATTGTTAAATAAAATTATCATTTTTAATAATAAGTACTTGTCATTTTATTATGGGTCTAATAAGTTTTTATAGGTGTACAAAAATATTAATTTGGGACTTGATATTTTACATTCATGGAAGAAGTGGTATTCGTTGGGTTTAAAGATGTATTGCAATTTCAACATTTTGTAAGTTCAACTACTAAAAATAGAATATGTATTTCGACCTCAATTATTAAGTGAATGAGTACATCTAATAATGATTCACCGTTGTATACGTGGAATTTTGTCCAATCTTGTTGAAACTTGGTATACAAGTATATACGTTCAGAAAAGTTCCTTCTATTAATTTGGATAAGTTTGAACAAGATCGATCAAGTTTCAAGTAGATGATAACGGTAATGTCCAAAGTGCTCTTGTATACGCTTCATTGCTTCAGTTTGTTTAACCTTCCTTAACACCGCTAGCTGCAATTTACATTCGCTTCGTTCGGTTTCGTTCGCTAAGTTTCGTTCTCGGGCTTTCACCGAAATAAAAGATTTCCCGGCATTTCACCCCAATAAATAGCTCCATTTTACAATTGGATACATATGGCAACTTTGCTATCTAATCCAGACTTAGAAAGGTTTTCTCCGTCTCTAGCTGCAATTAAAAGAATTGTGTGGGCGATGGAACCGACCCACTATTCGGATTCAGTACTATATATTTTGCACCAGTGTAAGGATATGCGTCCATTCATTGATAGATTTGGAGATCCGTCGCTTTTAGAAAAAATTGAGCTTAATACGAAAACTTTTACTCTTCATGATTTAAATGATCATTCTATTTTTAACGTTGGTAGGTTTCGCTATCCTCTACAAAGATCCATAAAATCATTATGTCCTTCGAGGTCGTGGGTCTCAAAATTTACCTTTGTCAGGTTTAGGAGATAGTTCGGTTCATGTGACACAATGGAAAGATATTCTATTGTTACAATTGCATCGGCAATATATCGTACCAAGCCCCACCAAAAAGTAAAAAGATGGAGTAACAAATTAAATGATTCAGCTTCCAGTCCTTCACAGCATATATCAATATAACCAGTATATGGGAGGCACAGATCTAATGAATCAGAATATTAATAATTATCGAATAGGTATTAGAGGAAAAAATGGTGGTGGCCAATATTCACCCGGGTAAACGACGCCTCAATAAATAACGTATGGTAGATTAACAAAGAGTGTGAAACACTATGTACTTCACAGTTACATTTCCGAATAGATATAGCCATGGCTTATATAAAGAAATATGACATAGAGCCTAAAGCATCTGGAAAGAAAAAAGTATAACCCAGGAGAGATTGACTACCGATTTCATGGAAATTGTCAGATAATTCACCCGGAATACTGTAAATTTAACGTTGGACTTTGTATCGATTGTTTAGAAATTTATCACAAAATATAATTATTAATTATATTTTTGTAAGTTAATATAAATTAGTAAGTAAATGACTTTTTGTTTTCTATGAAGAATAAATAATTATGTAGAAAAATATGTATGTAGAATTTATTTTTCGTCTAAAGAATAAAAATAATATAAAAATGTATTCATTAACTCCTAGTGTTAATTTTTGGACATGGGCCTATTTTAGGCACGATTGGCTTTATGAGCAAAAATAAAATGAATGTTTGATATAATTTTTAGATGAATCAAGAGAAAAATAATAATTCCGGAGTTAATGGGTTAAACAAGAATTATAAAAATATTAACGGTGGGTCCTGCTTGGTCGCCGTGTTAGAAAACCGCGCCTTGACGCGAACACAGGAGACAGATGAGCGTCTCCAGAGTTTTCCCTGTCATTGGTAGTGTCCGTAGGGGGTAATGAACGTGGCCTTGTCCGAGGTAAAGACGACGCCCAAAAGGGGTAACATGGAGACGCCAAGGTCCGTGGCCTCTCCGTTCACGGCAGCTACGAGGGCCAACTCCTCGCCATCGAGAAAACTAAGAACGAGGCGTTTAATGGCATTCGCGAGGAACTCCGCGTTTTTTCGCTGCTTCTCAACGAACATGTATGTGAGGAGGTTCAGGACTATTCCGTGGCTGAACACCCTTCCAAGAACCAAGATTATGAGGACCCGGCACTGATCGTGTTTTTGATACCGTTGATGGTGGAACAGAGGATGATTTGAGCGAAGCAGAAGTAGAAGCGCACGAAGATGTCCTTGTATGCCTTGTGAATCCCTCGAACTTTGTTGACGTCCAGCTCCTCCTTGGATGCAGATGAGGCAATTTCCCTCCTTGTTGAAGGAATACTGCGTGGGGCTCTTCCAGAGTTTAAAGTACTCTGAGGAGGGGAGTTTTTGAAGCATGTTTAGTGTCCGTTTATTTTCGAGGGACTCCGGGCCCACCGAAATTATGACGCGAAACGCTCTCATCAGTTATGTCTTGCCAGAGCTGCCCAGATATGTAGATCGCTTGTCCCAGACGACGAGGCCCTCACTGTCTTCCTCGTCAGGTCGCTCATAAAATACTAAAAGAGTCAACGTTTATATATATATATATTTAATTATTTTATATTTAAGAGGTCTTAAGAACTAGCTTTTGTGACGAGAAGTTCATTGAAGTACTTACCCGGGTCGTACAGATGAATGAATCTCCCATAAACACATCCATCCCAGAACGAGTCAGTCCCATAGATCAATCTGGATCCGCGAGTCCCGTTGAACATATTCATGAGCCGAGTCAGTGCTAGGAGCGACCACATTGATGAAGGAGCTCCCAAACGTCTCGTCTCCTCCTCCGATCATTGAGGAGGAGGATGAGACGAGACGGGGCAAATATAATGACTGGAATCATGCCACCCGTCCACTCCCATTCGAGAAATTTGATCCCAAGCAATGATGAATCAATGTAAACAATAACAATAATAAGAACAAGGCAGGAGCACTCTGCATCACGAATACTTTTTTATTCTTCTTCTATAATAAGTACAATAATAGAGAGGTTTGTGAGGAATGTTAACACGATGGCCGTGTTGAAGTGTTGTTTCTCTTTGTTTCTAGCTCAGGTAGGAGATCGAGTAACCGTACCCCAAATGAAAGCTTGGTTAACCAGCTTTAATATTTTGGTATACTAAATCAGTCAATTTAATAAGTAGAGAGTTATATGCACATTAAAAAAGCCTATCTCGCGTACAAAATGACGCATATAATGGATTATAATGCGTCAGAGATAAAGTAAAATTTTGAGAGGATACCTTGACGCACATCTAAGAAACACATTATTATTAATTTTTTCATAATCGATTTCTTATAGGTCAATACAGGCTCTGAATCATATGATGTAAACTCAGATTGTACTGAATTCTAAATTGATAGAATGCAACCAAGGTCATTTTTGGATTTATCATCTAAAGTTTTACTAAACTTAAAAGTACTATTTTACTCTGAAGCGAACAAGTCATCTTCTACAGGCGAGTGAAGTTAATTGATACAAAAAAGCTATGAAATAAGCTAACAATACTCACTCCCTTTTTGCTTTGTTTTTACTGAAAACTTTGTTTGATTAAAAAACATCAAACATACGTCTGGTAATAAATTAGTTTCCTTTAAATTAATAATTATTATTGAAGTCTGTAACGTCCACCATTTTGAAGAAATTTGCGGAAAACTATATTTTTACTAAATTTTTAAAACTTTGACCTCGTTGTGCGACCTCGTAATGTTGACCGATTTTGTTCAAACTTTGTATGTCGTCTTCTTTTATCACCAAGAAACAGAAAATGCTCTAAGTCGCTAACATTTCAAACATTTAAAATAAGAACAACCCTAATATATATAGTATATATATAATATAAATAATATATATATAGATACGGGTGCGTGGTAATTCCGCGGACTTTTTTTTGCGCAACACAAAAGGTGTCCCAGACGTTTTCTTGGGCAAGTAGCTTTATTACATAAATATCATTTGAAACTATTACAATTTAAAGTTCATTTCTCGAAAATGGACCCTTCAGCATCAATGCAGAGGTTGAGGCGCTTCCTGAAGTCAGAGCAGGACTTCCTGATGTAGGTCTCATCCATGGCAGCCCAGACATCATTGACAGTAGCTTTCAGGTCACTGATGTTGCTGTGGTAGACTCCACAAGCCTTGTTCTCAATGTGCTGCCAGATGGAGAAATCCAGGGGGTTCAGGTTCGGAGATGGGAGGCCACATTTCTTTGGACCAGAATCCCTTGGATTCCAGTTTGTTCTCGAGGTACTTCTGGATGGCTTTGTTGGTGTGGGCAGGGGCCCCATCTTGAGTCCAGATGTACCCATTATGCTCGTAGGTGGCCGTTAGGACAGCGAAGACATGCTTTACAAGGGCCTTCTGGTACGTGGTGGCATTGACAGACCCATCAAACCAAATTGGAGGAAAGGCCTTACCATCTGAGCCCACGAAGCCTAGCATCATCGCCTTTTGGGGGTGCTTGGACCTTGGCACGAACCTGATCTCAGGGTCAGCTTCTTTGTGGAGGTGCTGATGTACCTGCCATTTCGCCTTGTTGTGTATTTGTCCACAGAAAATGTCTTCTCATCACTGAAGACAATAATTCGTCCCTAAGTTCATTCTTTAAAAAATTATTGATTTTTCGTCATCTATCACCCTCTTTTCAAGTTGAAGAGAGGTTAACATCTGCACCCTCGTCTTAGCCAAGCTTTTCAGACCCAAGTCCTTCTTCAAGAGCTCTCTTATTGGTTTTTTGGCACCTCCATCACCCTGGAGAGCATCCTAATGGACGTTGATGGGTCTTGTGCGATGAGTGCCCTGGTTGTTTCAATTTTTGCTAAAGTTCGAGTTGTCTTTGGCCTTCCTGGTCGTTTTTTGTCTTTGAAACTGGTATCTCCATTGTTCATCATGTCCCTGACCTTGTAAACAGTCTTCACGTTTATGAAAAACCTCATGGCTATGTCCTTGAGCTTGTCTTCAGCCTCAATTATCTCTGCTATTTTCTTAAGGAAAGCCTCCATTTTTACCTTCGATCACCAAATGTTGTTTGTTTTGGTCTGAAGTAACCTAGCAACAAACGGTAAAAACAGAAATATCTAAGATACACTCATGCAACTTCTCTTAAATTATAATTTGTCCAATTGTTAAGTATTTAAGAGTTTATAGCCGTTCAAAATCACCATCCACGGAATTACCACGCCAACCCGGTATATGAATCAGACTTGTGACGTTTGCGAAAAATGATCGTTTGTCGTTTGCCAAAAGTTGTCGTTCGTCGTTCATCTTTCGTTTGTCGTCGTCATTCTGAAAAAAATTTGCAACTTTTTTTAAAGATATTTTCAAACTTTGTATGTTATTCTTTTATCACCAAGAAAACAAGAAATGCTCAAAGTCGCTAAATTTCAAACATTTGAAAATAAGAAAAACAAGAACAACCCTACTATATAGGTATATATTTATTACAGGGTTAGGCCGAATTATGTTAAACATCGGATTGTAAGTGCAATATCTTTCTTAATATAACTCTGAGAGGGTTTGTTAAGATATAAAGTTTTTTTGTTGTTATGTATTGACTGTGTCAAGACGTGTCGTCATTTGCTCTGTGTTAATGATTATATATTTATTAATACAGGGAGTGTGGCTGCGGTTTTTCTGTTTCTCGGTGTGAGGAGGTGTTTTGTGCTCTCTTTTATTTAGTGAATTAGCCCATATAGTGTGTTATACGGACAAGAATTCGCAAATCTTCCGGGAGCAGGACTTTCAACGTCACGCATCATAGGAGTGACGTGTTTTCTCTGTGTGCAGTGTTCCTTACTTCTTCTTCTCTTTTAATTAAGAGAAAATGCAAAGTAAGGATCCCCCTCATGAGAGACCTCCTGATCAACAGGGTCAAGAAGTTCAAGGAGTAAACAGCCGGCCGGCCGGGGAGGAAGACAAGAAAAAGGAGGGAAGCTTTACTTCTGCGAAGCCTGGTCTTAAGGGTAAGGGCATGTCAAGAAGTGTGGAGTGCAGAGAAGGAGAACGCGTTGTGCAAGGTCGAGGAGGGGAAGAAGAATTGATAGATGTGTCTCATCATGGTGGAAGCATATCAAGAAAAGAAACATCAGAAGAAGATAAAGATTCTGATCCAGAGAAGAGTGATCGTGCGGGCCTGCGAGAAGAAGAAGCATACCAAGACAAGAGATTGAAAGACTTATCATATGCTGAAAGGATAAAAGGAAATTTAAATCAAAAGAAGGAATACATCAAATCTAGCCCAATGTGGGAAAAGATATACATAGATTTTAAAAACAAGGAAAACGATGACATCAAAGGTTTTTACCCCAGGGTGAAACACTAAAAAAAATTCTAGAGACTTTTTCACTCACTCAAAGAGGTCAATAGAATAAACAATTGCAAAAGCGCTGCGGGGTACCTAATACTTTACTTCAAAAACCCCATGAATGTATTAGAAAAATTCAAAGGATTAGATGATAAATTTAATATCGACGAAAACATTTTTGGACGGGTCAGAGGCCTTTCTAACCTCAGAAAGACCCAAACCCCGATAGATGTGATCATCAAAAATGGATCAGAGACGGATCTTAAAAGCCTAAAGGAAATCCTGTCTCACTTTGGAGAAGTGGAAGGACAATTCGAAGACGTCCCGCTATCGACGTCACCTGAAGACGACGAGGACCTAGACTTTTTAAAAGGATTCTCTTCTGGTAAACTGAAAGTAAAATTAAAACTCAACAGGAAGCTCCCCACAATCATACCCATCAAGGGAAAAAAAAGTTGAAATACAGGCTGAGATACAACAGCTACAGTGTTTCAAGTGCCTACATTTCGGACACATCAAGTCCAAATGCCTGTCCTTGAAAAAAACCACATACAGGGAGTTTGAGGATTACTTCCGATCGGTAGTAGGCCTTTCAAAGAAGACTGAGGGAATGGAAGACGAAAGGGCGACGGAGGAGGCGGCACGACAGGAAGCAGAGGAGGAGAAAAGAGTAGTGAACCTTGACCACGAGGTAAACTGCGAAAGCGAGACGAAGAATGAAGAAGAGGTCGCCCGAGAAATTTCCAAGGTGGGCACTAAGGACGGAAACTGGCAAAGGGTCCTCCGAAAGCGCCCGACTTCAGGAAAGAAGCCGGAGAACAAGCAGACTTTATCGTCCAAGGGGCCCAACAAACGACTGAACGGTAGTCCTCTTCAAGATTCAAATAAAAAACAACGTGAAAAGAGCCCAGAAGGCTTGGAAGGAAACCCGGATTGCTGATATCTGAGAATCCGATCTGGGGTAGGAAACATTTCTCAGTATATTTTAAGTGACCTGTTATGTATGAACTCTTTTTTGGCCCTATCCCCCCTTTCACTTAATCATGAATCCTACAAAATTAACCTTTATTACAGCAAACGTAAATTCTATTTTAGATAAAAATAAAAGAAAGGTGGTCGTGGAAAACTTATTAACTTACAACCCCGATGTAATATCACTGTGTGATACACGATTGTCAGATATTGGCTCAAATAGTCCCTTCCCCTCAGTATATGAGACTTTTGTGGTCCCCTCAAAGAAAAAAAAATCAAATCACCCATCAAGGGGAATTGTGATTGCAGTAAAGAAATTTTTAAAACCGAATCTTTTAACCAGAGACACTGGAGGAAACTTTGCAGCTTTAGAATGCTATTGGAGACAGATAAAGATTAGACTTGTGTCTATTTATGGGCCCAATAATGACGACCCGGCTTTTTTTGAATCAATTGACACCAAATTCCTTGGTAATGGGAAAAAGATTTTCGATGAAGTCATTATACTGGGAGACATGAATTTAGCCTTAAACCAAAACAGGGACACGAAAAATTACAAAAACGAAAACAACATGAAGGCTTTATCAATATTTAAACAAATACTTAATAAGAGATCTCTCGAAGATGTAGCAAGCAGGCTATATGATTACCCGGAACACACCTTCTTTGTTAAGAAAAATAGCAAGTATATAAAAAGTTCCAGACTAGACTACATTTTTGCAAGTCAGGGACTTTCTTCAAACACCGTCAAGTATGAACGCTTGAATGGAGTCAAATCCGATCATAATCCAATTTTAGCTACTTTTAAAATACCATATAAACATGACAAAAGGAAATGGAAATTAAATGTGAGTCTCCTAGAAGATAACCTGACTAATGATCGAGTTGAACACATAATTAAAGATGTTAAGTCCAAACTAGATTCTGGCAAAATAATAAGTGCCTCACATGCCTTGAAAGTAATCCTTGACTCTTCAAGAAGAGAGTATATAAAGCTAGGAGTAAAGAAAAGTGAGGAAAGAAGACAAATGGCTGAGAAATTAGAACACTGTAAACGCTTGTCTATAGATGGTTTGACCAGAGAAGAATTATTAAAGAAATCCTCCTCTTACTCAGCCAGAGGCTGTCTAGTTAGAACAGGATTAAAAAATATTGATAAAGGTCAAGTAATCCTAGAACGTATAAAAGATTTCGAAAAAAGACACATGGAGAAGAAAGAGGTTAATTTTTGGTTGATTCTTACGGAAATGAAATAAAAGAGAAAAGTAAAATAGAAAGGGAAATCGTAATGTTTTACAAAGACCTATATAGCTGCTTGGAATGTCAAAAAAACGAGGGAGGTAGAAATAGTAGATGCAAGGTACATAATGATAGCTTCCACATAACCTTTTCCAATAATGGGCCACTTGCCACAGACCCTTCTCTGCCTCAAATATCTAAACCATTGAGAGACTTTTTAGATAGCGATGTAACGTCTATAGAAATAAGTGAATATGTGCGAGGTAATAATAAGAAAAACAAGTCCCCGGGACCCGATGGGTTCCCGATGGAATTTTATAAAAAACACTGCTACCTGCTCTCTCCACTGTTGGAAAGAGTGTATAAGGAGGCTGTTTTGCGAGGGCATTTTGAAACGCATATAACCAACGGCAACTTGGTGTTGATACCAAAGAGTGGAAAAGACCCAAGGAAGGTCGAAAATCTAAGACCGTTAACAATGCTTAACTCATCTTACAAAATTTATAGTGGCATTTTGTCAAAGAGGATGAATAAAGTATTACCCTTAATAATACATGAGACTCAGAAGGGATTCATCCAGGGCAGATACATACATGACGCCATTAGGGGCATTATGGATTCGGTAGATGAAGAAAAAAATAGTAAAAAGGCCCTTATGGCAATAGATTTCCAAAAAGCCTTCGATAGTGTATCGCACAATCACATTTTAAAGTGTTTGGGCCTCTATGGTTTTGGGCCTGATTTCATATGTATGATAGCTGTATGTCTCCGTAGGATTCATACCGAATATGGGAAAAGTTGCGAGACGTTTGGGGTAAGAAGGGGCTGTAGGCAAGGAGACCCACTGTCTCCCTGTGTATTTGTATTGGCAATTGACAAACTTTTACGAGAAATTAATGAGTCGGAAAAAATTAGAGGGGTCAAATTTCATGATACTGAAATCAAAACCCAGGCTTTCGCTGACGACATAACAGCACTTTATTCAGGCTCAAGTAATGAAATTACACGGTCAGTAGAGGAAACTATAAAATTATAAAATTATTAATCTTATGAAAACCAGCATATTGACAAGTTCGTTGGATTTATCAGTCCCCCGAAATATACAGATAGTAGGAGAAGCAAAAATTCTAGGAGTTCACATATCCATTGGAGGTTCTTACATTGACAAAAATGTTAGGTGTATAGAAGAGAAGATAAATAGTATCACGGCAAAATATAATTACCTAGTCAGCTGGAATGTGCCCACCAGGATACACGTGTGGAATGTATTAATACTCCCGAGAGTAACTCATTTATTACGAATAGCGCGGTTTGATGAGAGACTCTGTAAGAAAGTCGATGAAATAGCCCGTTCATTCATTTTAAAGAAAGAAAGTTCTCCCAGGATCACCTGGGAGAGAATACAATGTCCAAGGAAATATGGGGGGCTTGGACTCCTTTCTATACGAACCATATGGAAGACCATATTATTTTCCTGGTTTAAGAGAATTGTTCATACAGACACTTCGTGGACCAAAATATTGGTAAGTAAACTGGAAGAGGAGAGAAGTCTTGATTTCAACTCAGTTAGGGGAAAGGGCCCCTCGAGGCTCATTGAATACTTAAAGACAGTAAGCCCATTTTGGGAGAGTGTGGCAAATGTTAGTGAGGAATTGGCTTCTAAGATTCTTCCTCTTATGGGGTGGCAAGAGCCAACAAAAAATAATAACAGACTAGACTTCCTTCGAGAGACCTCTATATATATATATATATGCTCATCTCGGTGAGATATATGAATTTACCAAATACACATGTTTTAACGAAACATTGGAGATACGAAGAGTTTAAAAAAATATTAGTTTTAATGTAGACCGATTGGCCCAAGAAATTGTTTCTTTGGTTTTCTATTTTTTTAACAATAAAAATCTACGTAATTTACAACTTAATGAGATAACTAAAAATAAATATTTAAAGCAGATCGAGCGTCACAAAGACAGAGAGAACGTGAATGCTAAAACGAATAAAATTATTGAGGGCTTATCCAACCTTAGATTTGACTTTTCACTATATTGGATAAAATATAAAATAATCACCAATACTTTGACACGGGAAGCTTATATGGGAAAACAAAAGATGAAAGACTTTGCTTCTTCTGTAAGGAAAATAAAGAGACCACAGACCACTTTCTTGTTAAATGTATTGCTACTAGACCAATTGGGAAAAGAAGCTTTAGCAATATTTCTAAAATATGATATTATTTTACAAAGCAATAATTTTCTTTTTTATATATTGGCCCCCATCAAACTGAAATTAATTTTATAGTAACAAAAATAACAAACGCCCTATATAAATTTAGATGCACTAAAACGCCACTACCTGATAATTTTGATAAATTTGTGGATAAAATTTTAGAAGCCCCCCTTGATGATTGTTTTTTTTTCTTTTTAAGTTATAATTATCATGATGAAGTTTCTTACGTTTATGTTATATTTTAGCGATTTTAAGGGATGATTTGTTTTCTGATTTTTACACATGTTGATTAATTCACTCATATGATTAATAAAGTTGTACGTCCGTACAAAAAAAAATAATGGGCCCGGAGTCCAATTAGTTCAAGAATAGAATGAGACTATTGGCAGTAGCCTCATTCTACTTTGAATTGTGCGATGTACTATAGGATTGTCTTTAGACATAAGTTTTTCCAATGGCAGTATATGGGATGCTTCCAATGTGTTTTGGACTCTGGAACGACCATTTGATGTTAATATTGTTAGTAAAGTATTAAGATAAGCTTATTTTGTTGATTGATCCCAGATATACAAAAACAAGAAAGTTTAGTGATTGATGAAGGGCTGCCCACATTACGAATATAATTAGAAATGCAATAATATTGCTATTCAACACATAAATCCTTTTCTGCTAAAAAAATAGTGGCAAAATCAAAAAAATAATGCAAATGATAGCAAACTCAACTCACTTGTCAACTTTATACATTAAATATATCCCCTTTGATTTACAAAAATAACATTAAATTTCCTATTAAATCCAAGCACCCATTAAATTATGATATGAAATTTGTTTGTAATGGGTTTTTGTCAGCTTTATGTTATGACTCTGAAGTCATGCGTTCCAGACTCTCCTACTCTAAGGCACTGACTCTACCAATATAATCATCGAGGAGGACTCACACAATATAGAAATACAAATATATTAATATATATTCCAAAAATTTATAATCTACTTCAAACTAAAGTATCTGTCCTTGGCAACAGCTTCTTAATAGTCATTAATCACTTCTTCTTCTTTCCCTGCACATGCAGGAGGTTCAAAGCACTCAAAATGAATGTATTCATTCTTATTTAAATGTAAAGAAATATTATTATTACTACCATGGTTCTTCACATTACTGCATTCCCTCAAAGAAGGAATGCATCATATATTTATATTTATTTGCATCACAATCTCTTGCATGCAATATTTACACATTGTCATATTGCAGGGCGAGATGGTGTAAGGATAAACTCATAAAAGCATGTTACTAATGTAGTATAACTCCTTACATATTCATGCAACTGATACACATAACTTGTCCTTATATGAGTCATATTCTACTAACACCCATTTATATATATTTTTTGGAATTGTAGGATAGAATTTCAGACCGAACTTAACTGGATCATTCCTATATATTATAAATAAAATATAAAACAAACTAATCAAGTTTCCGTAACTCTTTGATACTGCGTTGATAATCTCATGATACTCAAGAAGCCTGCCTCAACTGCTTCAAATTCGATTTTTTTTGCCTTTATGGATTCGATAGAATTGCCTCCGACAGAATATAATAATCATTATAGCATTCAAATTAGTCTATCGAACCTAGGATCTTATCAATGAGGTAGACCAAAAATGGCCCCCTCTCAGGATTCGAGCCTGCGCCCCACATTGAGAGTTGAACAGCCTTAACGCACACAGCTATTGCGCTCCCTTACGCGGTGCTGTCAAACTCTTCAAGGGTTGGGGTCTTTCCGTAGAGATATTTAAAAAAATAATCCTTAAATAACAAAATAATATGTTGAGCATCAATCAGCTATCATCGATGGAGGCCATAAAAATGAAGAAGCATATAGTTACTTCATGATGGAAAGGTTGTTTGATTGTCGTTTCTGTGTTTGATTCCGATTGATTTACTCCAGTATCTACAGAGGAAGAAGATCTGTTTCCATCATAGAGATTTAAAGATATAGAGAGCTGATTCCCTTCAATAGCAGAGAAACATCGTTCAGCTGTATTATGTGTGCCCACTATAAACAAAGTAATTTATACTACGTCATCGTAAGCTGATCATAGAGATAGAATCTATCTCTATGATCAGCCTTCGATGACGTAGATCAAATTACTTGGTTATTTTGAACAGACAGAAACAACAGAACGCTGCTTCTCAGCGAATTGGAGAATCAGCTCTCTATATATTTATATCTCTATGGTTTGCATCTGTCCCATAGAGATGTTAAGACATAGAGGGTTTATTGGATTCTTCAGAGGCATACGTTATATCTTTCTATCTCTATGATCAGCTTACGATGACGTAGTACAAAATAACTTTGTTCATATTGGACACAAAAGTACAGATGAAACGACTATGGTTCGCACCTATTGAAGGGATAAGCTTTCTATATCTTTATATCTCTATGTCTCCATGATCAACTTACGAGACGGTGTACTAATACTTTGTTTATATTGGACACAGCTGAACTATTTTCTTTACTATTGGAGGGAATAAGCTTTGATTTGTCCTCCGTCCTCAAAAAACTTACAAACTCACTTATTTTTTTAACAACCAAGGCACTAGCTTCCGTGCTCTCTTTAATTTGTAGACACTTTTATACGGCGAGTTTTAATTATCTCCTCGGTTAAATTTCTGTACTTATCAGGCTTATTTTTTGCATGAATTCTCAAAAATAAGATATTAAGTATGATAAATAGAATCAACACATGAGCATGAGTTTAGAAAATTAAAGCCTTCTTAAACTATTGTATTTAAAATATGGGTCTCATTTTATGATTGTGATACGATCTTCAAAACTTAATTTTATGAAAGATTGAATATTGATATCAAAGCGATATATATATACATATATTTTTTCTCTTGCTATCTGATTGGCTAAGATTCGTACCTTGTCTCTAGGGCAAATAAAAAGTATGAGAATGGAATAAAGTCACCTGACACCAAATTAAATAGCTGCTACCTACGATATATTATTCACCGGATGTGAACATTCTATTCAACCAGCATTTATATATAATACATTGCAACACCCTGGTGTGAATTCAGATAGTTATATTTTAATTGTCTTTTTTTAGGGCATAATTCTATAGCAAGGATCCATATTCTTCAAATATTTGTTTTTCCGGGTATTTCATAATTCAAATTTATTTCCCTTTTACTGTATTTTACGCCCAACTTCTCTCGACCCTATACGTTGTTACCTCCGCCGAAGGAGATATTGTTTTCGCCTGGCGTTTGTAGTTTGTTGGTTTGTCAGCAGGATAACTCAAAAAGTACTGAAGGGATTTGAATGAATTTTTGTGGAGTTGTTGAAGTGCCAAAAAGGAAGAAGTGATTAAATTTTGCATCTCTGAGTGCAGAATTGAGGCGCCAAATGAAGCTAAATACTACTAAATTTTTCAAGTTAGCCTACTATGCCAAGAGATGTCGCTGTGCTGTGAATTGGGTGCCGGGAGCGTCTTCCTCTTGGAATTTCCGTCTAGGGGAACCCTCCCCCGTCTCTATACGCTCCTCAGTCGTGAAAAAATCCGCCTCGGAAGGCTCATGACGGCGGAGGTTTGCACTCTCTGAGTGTATATATGCCTCTAGTGAGTTATATTTTTATATTATTTTATATTCTTTGGTCCTAGTACAGGAATTCACTACGTTGTAAATTAACGAATACTGTAAAAATGACAATGGCTTTTACGGATACGAATAACTACTGATTTATCGTATTATCATATCTAATAACGTAGTTTAAAGATTAAGCTTACATTTAATACTTTGATATTGCTTATAAAATAAGTTTTCAACATAATTGATCGAAGCCTTAATTTATAAATAATTAACACTCTTTAAGTCGAAACATAACTAATGATTTTTAAATATTGAAGACGAAGAAACATCAAATAATTTAAATATTCTTAAAGGATGCCTATAAATAATATTTTTTTATTTTGTTAAAAACTTTTATAGGCATATATTCTCTTGAAATTTTATAAATATCGATATTTGTGCCATAGGATGTGAAAAAGACGATGTTGTTTTTTGCTATGTTTGGATATTTATTCTACATGAAATGGGATATTTCACTGCTGAGGCATAGACAATATTTTAAATATACATTATTTTTATTGCTAGATAATATTGCTGTAAAATATCAATAACATCCAGGAGGAGAAGTTTGTATTCCGATATCCTCTATAAGAAAATACATTTGCTTATTTTTAAATTTGAACTTTAAATACTTGTCAATACAATTTTTTACTTGAAGAGTCTTGAACCTAAAAAAGTATTAAAAATACATTTTGATAGACAAGTTCTTGCTTCGAAAGTAATGGTTGTAGATATAACGTATTTCTCAACTGAAATTCCGACGTCGATAGATCAATAAGTATTGTCAATAAATACAATACTTGGCTTTCAACAAATATAGTATGATTAAAATTGATTTTTCATAGCCACATATAAGAAGTATTCAATATAATAAAATTTATCAGATTGTAATAGTAAATATCCTACCTAAAACAATTATAATAAGTAAGTATATAAAACATACAGACGGCTATTTTGTTTGCAAATTTAGAAGGTAAGTGTTAGATGTATAAAAGCTTTAAAAAATATTACATCTGTAAACTAGTCAATGTGCCATAAAAACTTTTTAAATTGATGATATGATCACAATATGTAGATAATGGCCTTAACTATTTTACATCTTTGGCAGCCCGAGTCCAAGATTCGACAAAGAATTTTAAAACAATGTTCAGTTTCGATGTTGCAATTTCAATAATTGATGTACAATCATTAATACACATATTTCCATATTTTATATATTCTTATTTTTCGATTTTATTCGCAATCTGTGGAGAAATATTTGAATCAATCAGCCCGGTAACCTTAAAATTAGTAGTTTAAAGCTTTGTCTAAGTAGAGACGCTGAAGAGTCTCATCTGTTGTATGTTTGTAAAATTTAGTTATATTTTGTCAAGTGCGGTCACTAAATCAATTGGATGAGGGGCCAAGTCTATAAATAGAGTTTGAAATATGATAATTGTATTAGTTACCTCCGCCGAATGAGGTATTGTTTTCACTGGCGTTGGTTTGTTGGTTTGTCAGCGGGATAACTCAAAAAGTACGGAACGGATTCGGATGAAACTTTGTGGAGTTGTTGGAAATGCCAAAAGGAAAAGTGATTAAATTTTGGCATCTCTGAGTGCAGATTAAGATGCAAAACGAGCTAAATACTAATAAATATTTCAAGTTAGTCTACTCTGCCAATAGATGTCGCTGTGCTGTAAAATCGGGTGCCGGGAGCGTCTTCCTCTCGGATTTCCGTCGAGGGGAACCCTCCCCCGTCCCTCTACTCCGCCCCAGTCGTGAAAAATCCGCCTCAGAAGGTTCATAAGGACCCTGTGACGGCGGAGGTTTGCACTCTCGGAGTGTATATATGCCTCTAGTTTTATTATATATCTGCCTCTATTCAATGCAATGTTATTTTTAAATGGCGTGATTATTTAGTAACATCGTACTAAAAATGTCAAATTTTTTTTTTTTTTTTTTTTTTTTCGGTCACGAAGTTTTATTCAGTATTTGTAACAAAGAATACAATGCAATACAAATTACACTAAAAATACAAATAAAATATATAAAATAAATAAATATATATATATAAAATAAATAAAACTCTCTTCAACAGTTGCGTAAAAACATGAATGAACGTTATAGTTCAAATTTACTGTTAAAAAGTGATGACCTTAATATAAAATGACAATTTATTTGTTCCTTAAAAAGCGACGATATTTTCTTAAGATCCTCTTGGCTGATTTTAAAAAATGAATTGATCTCGATGGTACGAATCGGACGACATTTCCAGCCCATTTCCAATCATCTGATGTTGCGTTCGGAATCTTAATTTGCAGAGCTGAGTAGCGGGCGGCGGCTCCAATGATTATTGCCCTTAGGTCCTCGACCTCGATGTAAGAGTTTGTCGTAATTTTTTTTGCAACTAACGATTTTATATTTAAAAGTGCTGTGTCAATAGCTTTTTGGATAGGGGGGGCATTATATTTACGTTTATAAACACCAAACAAAATAAAGGCTTTTATAAGATTTGAGGTAATTATTTCATTTTCGCACACATTTATTTGAATAAAACGCTTGACTACCATAAGAACAGGACATTCAGCAAAGGCATGAATGATTGAGTTGAATAAAGCCCCACAGTTATTGCAAGGGTAATAAAATCTAAGTAAACGAGCAGAAATCTGAAACTGAGCTGTAAATTTGGCACTATCAATTATACCACACGTCGACCGAAAAATCCTCTGTTTCCATGATTGAGGGAGATCAAGCAATTGTATGAAGCTCTCTGATATAGATCCAAAGGAATCTTCACTATTGGAATAAAATTTTAAAAACCAAGGCTTGGACGGACTAAAATCATTGCATGAACGTTCTAAAGGAAACCGAAACCTACCTACATTGAAGACAGGAGCCGATCTCAGGTCATGGAGTGTTAGAATATTTTGAGATAAAGCGATTCTCTCTAATGCAACAGGAGATCCAAATTTTTTGAGAAAAGGTTCTTTTTCCCTATTTTCATATATTACATCCACAACAGTATCCGAAAAGAAATTAGGCAGAACCGTCCATATGATTCTTTGTATTGAAGCTAAAAAGGGAGAAAATGCTTCCAAATCTGAATTCGTTAAAGGAGTACCCATATGGAACCAATTGTAAAATTCGGAGGATGTATAAAATATTCTCCAGTCTTTGTCGTGTAAAACGCCCATTTCTTCTACGATTCGTAGATAACATTTGGGTAAGATAGAGCCTAACTGACAAAGCCCACCTCCAGCAAAATTTTAGGACGTTTTAAGGAGGGTAGATATGACGTATGAAAAAGAGTGCGCAGCCAAGAGTCTTCTTCTACTAATGCTAATTCAGCAATAAACGGGATGGATGTGGCTCTATACATCACCAGTGGAATCACTCGGGTATTATATAGGTCGATCCTTTTCTGCAGAGAAAGATTGCGCCATTGCTTCACTTTATTATAAACCATCCGACTCATTTGAGACCAATTACCCTCTGAGACACCATTTTTCCTCCATTCAATACCAAGAATGCATACAGAAGACACAACCCGACAACTATGAATTAAAGAAGAACTATCTGGAGTCCAGGAACCCAACGGGAGTATGGCCGTCTTGTTGTAATTAATTTTCAGACCGGAATTATGTTCGAATTTGGTAAAGGACGAGAGCAGTATTTCAATTCTCTTAACTAATTGTTTTTCTGAGCTGGCTTCTACCATGAGAGTTACGTCGTCCGCGTAAAGGTCGAGCAGATGTCTCACACCATTAAAAGACACTCCAAATCCCGAGTACTTTCTAATTAATGTTTTCGAGAGTTCATTAATCGCTGCCACAAATAGAAGAGGAGCTACAGGGCATCCCTGTCTACAACTCTTCTTAAGATGAATGGGAGGACTGTTGATACCCTCGAGTGAAAGGATAGATGAGCCATCGAACAATAGAGCCCTGATGGGGTTAAAAAAACGTTTTGGAAGAAGACACTTAATTGACTTTAAAATATGACAATGGCGAATGGAGTCAAACGCCTTCCTGAAATCGATTGCAATCAAGGCACCATACCTTTTACGACGATTAATGGATTCTATTGCTGTGGAAATATTTCTAGAAATATCAGTAATTTTCCTACGCTTAAGAAAACCTTTCTGTTCTCCTCCTATTTTTGAGTTTAAAATGGGTTCGATCTGTTTAGCTAAAACACCTGCTAAAATTCTGTACGCGTCATTTAAAATGGTTATGGGTCTCCAGTGATTAAAATTTGTACCGTCTCCCTTCTTCGGAAGCAAAACTATACGGCCCCTGGAAAGAGTACGGGGCATTCTTCCTGATTGTTCCATAAAATTTCCTATGGTTAAGAGATACGGCGTTATCTCTTTTGGAGCAAGGGTAAAAACACGTCCACAGATACCATCACGACCAGACGCTTTGTAGTCTTTATAGTCTTTTTCGATATAATCTATAATGTTTTCCATCGTATACACCTTGGACGTAGCAGGATTTTTCTTTTTGGGGAAGTTGGATCTGTCTCCACCTAATATATCAGAGAACCGATTATGAAAAAATTGCAATATATCCGAAGGTATACTTAATACCCTATTTCCGGCAATAATGTTTTTTATAGTCGATGCAGAACAATGCTCATTACGAGGGAGATATTTATATTTAAGGGAAACTTTCGTTTCGATGTCTCTTTTTCTTGCCATTTCTGTTTCCGCGATGTCAGTGACTCTGTATTCATTTATTAAATCTGTAGTGATTGCTTTGATGAATATCGAAGTGCCGCTCAAAGCATTCTCAATACTGCTTTGCAGACGAGCTGCTTTCCTTTTCTCAGACTTTAAATAACCCTTAACTGTTTTCATAACCAAATGTACTAGGAGAGAATATGCTCCTTTAGGAGAGATCAAATTTTGTCCTCTTACCAGGTTAGACCTTAACTTTATAGAAAATTTATCATCTTCAAGAACCCATTTCGGAATTTTGAAGGTATTTTTCTTTGGAACATAACGTAGGGTGATGTCAATTATTTTATGGTCAGTTGAGGGATCGGATCTGTATCTAGCACTTTTTATTTGGTGAACTAGACCAGGAGATAATAAAGCCAGATCTAACCTCGAAGATTTTTTCCCACTACTCCAAGATACATTATCGTCCGGATTAAATTTTTTAGTAATATCGACAAGGCTGAACTTATGGATTACTTCCCTAAGGCTAGAATAATTAGGATAGTTTTTTGGAGGTTTGTCAATGTCGACATTTAAATCTCCGATCAGTAGCATTGGGAGATGTTGGCATTGTTGTGCCTCTATGAGGGTTTGAAAAAACTCAGCAGATTTAATATTAGGACCATATGCATTAACAACTGACAGTGTGGAACCGGAAGTAGTCATAATGATCTTATGCCAATCGCCGTCTTTACTAAATTCCTTAGCAAACAATGGTTTGGCTAAGCTTTTAGTAACAAACGTTATAACACCTCTCTTCCCAGAACCTGTGAAGAAGTGAAAGAATAAATTCGGAAGACAAATTTTACAATTATTACTACAAGTAGAGGAAACTTCAGTGCTGATATCTTGGAGACATAAGATATCCGGTTTAAAAGATAGGAGATGTTTCATAAGGGCGTGTCTGACAAGTCTATCCTTACCACCTCTAACATTTAGTGATAACACTTTTGATAAGCCCAAGTTTGATTCCAATTCGTTGGAAATTATTGTCGGAAAAAAATCAGTTATTTTATATTGATTCTGAAGGTTCGGCATCCTTTTTTGTTTTTTTCTTCAGATTAGATATTTCGCTGTCTTGAACATTACAGGAGTCCTTCCTATTTCTTTTAGGAAGTGATTGAGATCTTGTCCGACCCAATGCTGTAATTTTTTCAGACAAAGGATGTTTTTTGGGGGTTTCAATACTTTTTTGGGGATTGGGGGATCCATTATCAGCTGCTCCCTCATTTGAGCACACAATTTTATCGATTTTCTTAGTTGACGGAAGCTTTTTGGATAAATCCGCAGATACTTGAAGGCTGGGGGAATCAGTTTCGAGGGCTCCCTCATCTTGAGAAACAGGTCCTTGAACAGAAATATTTTTTGATGTAATTAATTTTTGCCGAGTAGACTTCGATGAAATAGGAATGACATTTTCTGATTTATCATTATGAACGATATTAGTTTCATTGACTGATGTCACATCTTCGTTCTCACTCTGCTGATTTCTGTGATTTAGTGTATTAATGGAATCCTCGACCTTTGTGAAGAATGAAAGCTCTTTTCTTTCAATTCTTTTTATTCTTCCAAGTATCCATGACTTATAAAATTTGACAGATCTTTTCTTTTCCTGACAAGTAGATCTAAAGTGCCCAAACATAAAACAGTTAGCACATTGTTTCGTTTGCCTTAGAAATTCCAACGATTCTATTTCATCTCCTAAGGGAATCAATGATGGAATATTCTTGGGATTTCCGGTTATATTAATCAAAAGGTCACAGCTTTTAGTGTTCCAGTGTTGAAACTTGGGATCATTAAATATGGAGTACTTCTTTAGAGTGTTCCTGTCAGCCGTCGAAGCATTACCAACTCTGAAGGAGTTCACTTTGCAAAAAGGCTCTAATATAGTACGCATAGCTTGCTCGCATATTTTACCATATCCATACTTCAGGGTCAGGTCAAAGTTATGCTCTCCCTCTCTAGCAAGTATTAGTTTCCTGCAGTCGATCAAAATTTTGAACGAATTATTGTCCTCGTCCTTCAGATCAACTTCTACCGGGAGGGAAATTTCCCTTGCAATTCTGTCCATTGATATTTTTTGACGAGTGATGATAAGAGGACGATGTGGCCTGTCCCAGTTGATACTGTGTACTTCATTTGGATCTAGTTTCAAAATGTCCGTTGCTATCAGAGCAAGATTCCCAGGATGCATCTGGTTTTTGCTTAAAGGACTTCTCTTATCCGTTCTTTGAGCGTATAAGCAAAAGTTCTTCCAGCCTTTTTGATCGTTTACTGTTCCATCTGATATGAATTTGAAAGAATCTTTCTTTATGTTGGATCCCACAGCTCCACTATAGGACATGGGTTGACTTGACGAAGAACTTAAGTTAACATTATCATCTGTATTCGAAATAACAGAATCAAGGGCAACCGTATTCAAGTTAATGTTGATAGGAGTGCTCTTATTAACCTCGAGAAAAACCGTGTTCCCAGGTTCTTTTGAGCTACTTTTTTCATTTATAGAGGTGGAGTCAGAAGAGTTAGAACCCCCTTTATCAGGTGGTTTGTCAGGCGGATCATTGGACATATTTAAGATGATAAAATATAAAAAGGATAAATAAAGGACCTACTCACCCCTTACCCCTCAAGACAACAGAGGAACTTCGGGCGTGTCAAAGCGCTTAAAAAATAATAATAATAATAAAATAAAAGAAAAAAAAAGACAAAAAAAAAAAAAAAAAAAAGATTAAGGAAAATAAAAATAAAAGGGGAACGGTAAAAGAAGAAGAAAAAAGACTTTTAAAAAAGGAGATCTAAATCAAGAAAAGAGGAAAAATGTGTGCGGATACTATTAAATAAAATAAAAGACAAACTCTCCCTCCTGAAGCAATCCAAGAGTAAAGAACGTCCAATCCAAGAGTCCAAGACGGCGACGAAGGATGGTCAGAGGCCAGTTGGCCCTTCCGAATGACTGAAGGCAATGATATTTAACCTTAGCACGAAAAAAAAACTGTCCAAAACTGTTAACAACACTGAGGAACAAGTTTTTATAACGGAGAGCAAAATCAACACGTCCGCACGCGCTGACTGTTATACATAGACT
>CP045903.1:16889496-16915869 GCA_013387185.1 Caligus rogercresseyi | reverse complement strand
ATATTTATAAATATATATATATATAAATATATATTAGACCTCCCAAAAAAAACCCACTTTTTTAGTTCTTTACATATACCCAGCGATTCTGGTTCATTTTTGGATGCTGAAAACGAGTATCTAAATAAAAAATTCTAGCATTTTTAGAAATCGGACGTCACTGGTGTCAAAGGTTTCGTTATGAAGCAAAACTTTTCGGTTATTACTTATTTTGAAAAAAACTAATTTTACAAAATTTAGCTATGATCAATTGATGACTTTGTTATTTTTTGCAAATTTTCGTCAAATAATATTTAGTGCCAATAAATGAACATAAGTGCTGACGCACCAACCATTTTTTAAATAACAGCTCCTACTAGGGTTCTTTATAGTTTCAAGAAGGAAAAAGAAAAAGAGGGTACTCATGTTGATGTTTTAAGTTATCTTTTTATTACGTTTTTAAAACGACTAATGATAGTAAATTTCCCCATCGAATCCCAATCTACTCCCTCTGAATCCCTCTCATCAGTATTGATACCAATTCTTTTAATTTTTGTTTTCTCAAAATACAGTTTTTCAATGGAAATGTCATTATGGTAATCTCGTGAATTCGCCAATAGACATTTTCTTCAACTATATTATTATTATATATATATAATATATATATATATATATATATATATATATATATATATAATATATATATATATATATATATATATTATATATATATATATATATATATATATAATATATATATATATGCTCATATTGACAATCAAAAATTATGGATTGAACTATGAATTCCGTAAATGAATCTAACGGGCGTCATAACCAGACGATACCATCAGCTCAATCACAGAGCTGGTAGCGTTGACACGATTGAAACACTTTCGGGTTGCGTGAGGAAACGCACGACGTGAAAGTTCAACAGCCTGAAGAATGTTCTGACGCTGTTTCTCGCTCTTGGTCAGCACTTTAGTAAAGTCAGACCCGAACTTGACGGCCCTCTCTGCCGCGTCATGACAACTTGAAGAGAGGTGACGATGCCGCTTAACTCAATGAATGTTGAATCAGAAGCCCATTGTGTGACCGGGAGCTCCAAGAAGGTTGGATGGATGTTTGTAAGCTGAAGGTAGAAACGCTCAATGAGATATAGGTGGTGGCATTTGGTATAAAAATTCTTGTTATTCTTTGGTAAATTAATCATAGCTTATTACAATTATTAAAGGAATGTTTACCCGGCTAAGAGTTTTGTCGGCTTCGATGATGTCCAAAGCACTTTCGGCACTGACATCGAAACGAGTTTGCAATTCCTTGAGAAAGAGCTCCTTCTTCTCCTCGGCGTTTTTTCGCTTCCGTCGCAGTGAATCCACCACCCCACGAAATAGATCATGGAGGCGATGGAGCTTCTTAATTAATTTTTTCCTCGCCATGAGTGGCAAATAAGACGGTGCCCAGAGACGAAGTAGGGAATCGGCGGTGCTACGGGCAGCTAGCTGCGCGTCCGGTCTACCAAAGGCCAAAGATGAAAGTAAAAGTACCGTATCACCTCTTCGGTTAACGGGAATGGACCTGGTTTGAAAATTCTAGAGTATAACCAATACCCAGTGCCTCGCTTAAGCACTTCTTCAGTGTCCGAGTTTCCATTTTATGTTAAAGGCACTTGACTGATAGATCAAAGAGTGAAATTGAATGATACGGTGTTTAAATCACGTGTTTATAATAACAACAGGTTTTGATGAAATAAGATTAAATGGTTATTGTATTGTATTTAAAAGATAACTTAAAAACATCACTTGAGTACCCTCTTTTCTTTTCCTTCCTGAAACTATAAAGAACCCTAGTAGGAGCTGTTATTTAAAAATGGTTGGTGCGTCAGCACTTATGTCATTTATTGGCACTAAATATTATTTGACGAAAATTTGCAAAAAATAACAAAGTCATCAATTGATCATAGCTAAATTTTGTAAAATAGTTTTTTTCAAAATAATAAAAACCGAAAAGTTTTGCTTCATAACGAAACCTTTTACACCAGTGACGTCCGATTTCTAAAAATGCTAGAATTTTTTATTTAAATACTCGTTTTCAGCATCAAAAATGAACCAGATCGCTGGGTATATGTAAAAGAACTAAAAAGTGGTTTTTTTTGGGAGGTCTAATATATATATATATTAATGTAAATTTATTGATATATGTATATATAAATTGGACGGTTTCAATTAGGTATTGAGTTTATAAATATCATTTAAAGGAACTTTTTAACACATAGATAGATAGATAAATAGATTAGATCGATAGATAGGTGGATAGATAGATGATAAGTTTATTATTTTAATCTAACATTACTTTATATATAAATAAAGATATTTATATTATATATATATAGGAGATATATAATATATAGATTGAATATATATTGTATATATAAATATATATATTTATGTAACATTCTTGATATATTATATATAATTTGGACGTTTCAATATTTAGGTTATTGACTGTTACTAAATTTATTAAAAGGAATTTGTAACACAATAATAAATAGAGTGATTTATAATAACTGTAGAAACAAAAACGATTTACTCTGTGAAAATTTGAGTAAAGAATGTTTAAAAAAGTTCAAAAAAAGCTCTATAAATTAAAATATGTCGGTATTTTTTGAAGGTACAATGACTGAAATAAGCGTTTTGTTAAATTATACTTCATTTTTACTATAATATTTAAAAAAATCGTGATCATGCTATAAAAAAGGAAAAAAAATGTATAGTAAAAATAGAATATTATAAATGTGGCCATACATTGAGTCATTGCCTTACCTATGTATAATGAACACACGTTCTTATAATCCTCCTGGAAAATATTTATTTTTATAAGGTTACAAGTGTTCTCTGACCTTTTTAATCACTTAAATAGTGTTGTGAGAATCCCTGGGCACCTTTCCTGGATCTGGACTACTCTTCAGCCGGTTGGATCCCCGCTTTTCGACGATCGGAAATCATTGTTGGATACAGCTAAGATAGTCTTTTGTTATCATTCACCTTCAAGAGGAATTATTTCATCATAAATATCAACGGAACTTAAGTATTGCAAATTTCGCCCAACCTTTCTCATAAGTAAGGTGTTGAATAGTACTTAAGGAAACATAATATCATGGAGGATAATTCATGTAATTCTAACTGGGATCCAGAACTACTGGACAAAAAGTCATCCATGAAATGGGAGACTGTTGTCTACAAAAAAAGGCCCAAGAAAATTAGACCCCAGAAAGAGGCTACCCATGAGCCTCAAGTTAAAAATAATGCAGTGCAGGTGAACCCTGCCCAAACAAAAGAAGATCTTCGTGATAAAAAGCGACGAAGAGAGGGTCACTCGAATGAAACTCCTCCATCCAAAAGACCTCAAGGTCCTCAAAAACAAAAAGGAAGTTCCTCTATGCAAGTATTGCGAAAGAGGCTAATGAAATAGTCATTGTTCGGAAGAACGGTGACCACATTTCTTTTGTTGAGTGGGAGAAACTCATTCAAATTCTTGACACGGATTACGTGACTCGTGTATCAGCTCAAAATAGTGAATTTATCCCGACATACGAGGGACGTAGATACACGACCAAAAGGGCCGTACTCTATGTAAATGAAGAGGCTTCGAGTCTCTACGTAAAAAATACTATTAAAAAATATACCCCTTTGTTGTCTACCTCATGGGCAGAGGCGGAGAGAATGAGGGAGGAGAGAAATGAAAAAAAGAAACTCACTGGATTCATTCGAGGAGTAACAGGAAACATTGGGGATGAAATTCTAAGCAAAATAATTTCTCATCAGTGCAATATCCTTGGAATTAAAGGGCAAATAGAAGTCGTGAGGTCAGACCTCACTAAACTAGGTAAAGTGCTGCACATTTGCCTAGACAAACAGTCATACGAAGGCCTTCAATCTGTAGACTTTAACCTCAGGATAGCTTCTGCAGGAAAGGTGCATTTCCAAGATCCTAGAAACGCACCGATTTTGGAGCAAGAGGAACAAACTGAGGACGAAGATTCTGTGGAAGTCACGAATCCAAAATCAAATGACAACGAAGAATATAAAGATAGCACTGAGGTTACCATGAGCGCTGTAGGTGGAGAAACAAATGAGGCTACAAGTTCTGATAAACCTTCTGATCAAAAAATAAAAGAAATTTATATCACTGAAGGTGAGAAAACTCATTTGACTGAGCCGGGCAAACCTTCAACAACTAAACACACAAGAAAACAAGGTAAAATTGACAGGTTTTTTACTGATACAGCCAATATCCTGTACCCCCAAAACCACCAAAGAAATAAAAATGATCAGTTGTGCCTATATAAATACACAGCACTGCAAAGCAGCAAACTCAGAGCTTAAACTAAGAACATCTGAAATTGCCTTAATAACAGAGCCATACCTTTTTAACGGCTCGACAAAAAGCCTTTCTCTGAGAGGATATACAATCCATAGCCACCTTAGGTCAAAACCAAGGGCCTGCATTCGAACAGCAAATCATTTGAATGCATGGTTTATACCTGAATTCTCTAACAGAGATATTTGTACCACATGTATCAAGATTGAGGAATCTCTAACATATATATGTGTGGCTTACCTTGATCAATTGTTACCTGTTGAAAATGAAACTTTGTTGAGACTCATAAGGCATTGTGATCTTAAGCAAAAACCACTTCTCATAGCCATGGACTCCAATTCACATAACTGTCTGTGGGGAAGTAAACATATCGACACAAGAGGAGAGGCTCTAGAGAACATATTTGATGAAAATAATCTGACAGTCATGAATGAAGGTAATGAGCCAACCTTTCTTACACAACGGGCTTCTTCAGTCATTGACATTACAATCATGAATCAGCATGCCTTTAAAAAGTTGGACATCAAAGGATGGCATGTAGATCTTCGGCCATCAATGTCTGATCATAGGTATATAAATTTCAAATTCGGAAAATACAAACCTATCTCCGAAAAGTCAAGAAATTTCAGAAAAGTCAATTGGGATATATTTAGATCTCAAACCGAAAATGTGTCACTGCCTAAAGTAATTCCCAATTCTATCGCCATAGATAAATGTGCAGAATCATTATATGATACAATAATGAAGGCACTCGACATTGCTTGCCCTTTAAGGAAAACAACAGCAACTAAGTCCGTGCCATGGTGGACAAAACATCTTGCAAGCCTTAGATATAAACTCAATAAACTCGAGCCTAAGCGTCACTACAGCACACATAGAGAGGAGTACTTAAAAAAGAAAAACGAATATCGTACAGCACTCAGAAAAGAGAAGAAAGAGGCATGGAGGCATTTTTGCAGTAAAGCTGCAAATGCTAAAGATATTGCAAAACTGATTAAAATACAAAAACCAATGGAAGACTCAATTGGACTACTGAAAAAAGACGATGGATATACGCAATCACCTGCTCAATCTTTATTAGTACTTATGGAAACTCATTTCCCTGATAGTATAATAAATACGACCTATGATAGACCATTGGAAGAAAGAAGCTTTAACATTAACTATGTAGATAAAAATAAGGTCAAAGAATCATTCAATTCTTTTCAACCATTTAAAAGCTCAGGCCCAGATGGGCTGAAACCAGTTGTACTACAGCAACTCGGTAAAAATTTAATATCTTACATCACAAACCTTTATGAAGTAATTCTCAACACTGGCTATACACCAAGGATCTGGAGAGAGATGAAAGTTACTTTTTTGCCGAAACCGGGCAAAGATGACTACAGCTCAGCTAAGGCTTTCAGGCCAATCACTCTTTCGAACTACATTCTTAAAGGACTTGAGAGAATTGTACAATGGAAAGTGGACGACGTTATCCCAAGACTTTATTCACAACATGCTTATACTAAGGGATTATCAACTGAAACAGCCCTGTCACAAGTTACGGACTTAATCGAAAAATCAATTTTTCAAGACCACTGCACACTTGCAGTCAGTTTTGATTGCACAGGTGCGTTTGATTATGTACAATTTCACTCTGCAAACATAGCTATGTCACGGCTTGGAATTCCAGAAAGCATTCAATCTTGGTACTGTAACCTTCTTAAAACAAGAACAGTCAAAGCGGAATTAAAAGGGGAAAAAGTCAGCGTCAATCCAACACGTGGTAGTCCACAAGGAGGAGTTCTATCTCCAGTTATATGGAACTTAATCATGGACACTCTTTTGACTAAGTTTGAAATGGCGCCATCCATGTTGTAGGCTATGCGGATGACGTCCTTTTATTAATAAGTGGTAAAGACCCTGGTACACTTGTTTATAAAATGCAGGAAGCAATTAATATTGTTCTGGAATGGGGAAAACAAATGGTCTCACATTCAACCCATCCAAATCTAATGCTATAGTCTTTTCAAAAGCATACAAATTAAGATCAAAATACTTTCCGCGACTATTTATGGCAGGAAAAGTAATTAAATATGCTACACAAATAAAGTACCTAGGCGTGGTTTTCGATCAAGGACTCACCTGGACTGAACATATAAAAGAAAAAGCTGCCAAATGTTCTCGAATATGGAATATGGCAAAGGCTGTCATAGGTCAAAAATGGGGCTTAACTTCGGATAGGGTTCTCTGGCTCTATGAAGCAATGATTAGACCCATTATCACATATGCATGTCTAATATGGGGACACACTGTTACTGCAAAGAAAGTCGAAATAAGAAAATTGAACAATATTCAGCGAAAGGTACTTATGAGTATGACTCATACACTCCGATCAACACCAACATCAGGAATAGAGGCAGTATTGGGCATCACTCCATTGGATCTCTACATACAAGCACTTGCAACAAAGTCAAGATGGAGAACAAAGTTCTTTCTCCGGGATACCTGGGATGGTGTGGGCAATCTTTCAAGGCGTCGTGGACATCGTTTCGTTAGTGATAAAATACTCCATCGACTTCAATTGAATGAAACTAGCGACTACATTACAGGCAATCGTATCTGGGTTGATAACTCTCATGTTGAAAACTCTGACATTATTATATACACAGACGGATCAAAAGACGATAAAGACAACACAGGAGCTGGATGGGCAATCACTAGAGGTGATATATCCTTTTATCAATCATATATATCTCTTAATAAGGAAGCATCAGTCTTCCAAGCTGAGGTAATTGCCATCACACAATCTGTTAAAGCTTTACTTGAACAAGACAAGCCATCTAAGAACGTGATTATTCGGTCAGATTCTCAATCAGCAATTGCTGCTATTCTAAACCCCTTTACAAAAAGTGCCACAGTTAAGCAATGCAAAGAAGTATTAAACAACGCAAAATCCAAAATAAATATACATCTTGATTGGTGTAAGGGCCATTCAGACATCTCAGGCAACGAATTTGCGGACTACCTTGCAAAGAAAGGAACGCAAAGTAAAAATCGCTTATGTGTTGGAGCACCACCAAGCTACATAAAGAAAGTGATAGATGGCTTCTTCTATGAAGTTTGGTGCAACAGATACAAAAAGGATCTTGGAATGAAACATACTCATAGGATGTTGAATATTCCAAAACCAAAGGTTGTCGAGCTTTCACGTCCCAACATTAAATTACTTGTTCAAGCCTACACAGGCCATGGACCATTTCTGGCCCATCTGAGCAAATGGAAAAACACAAATGCCATTTGTAATATATGCATGGAGGAGTCCCAAACCGCTGACCACCTAATCAACAGATGCCCATCGCTTTGATATGAGAGATACCAAGTCATGCAAGAGGAGGATGAAGATCTTCGTATGATTAAATTTATTAAATGTAAAAAGATGCAACAAATTATTGATTCTAACTTTAATTTAATTGCTTCATAAGTAGATTATAAAATAATTTATATAATGCAATGCTCAATATCCATTTTTGCTGTTGTAGCACATATACCCCTTTGTGTGGTCGTGTTCTTTTGCTGTATGTCTGTATTTGCTTTTATCATTGTATAATTGTAGTATTTGTATGTACTATCGTAAGACAGCAATAAATTCTTAACTAACAAAAGTGTGCCATACATTATAAATATATATTTATTTTTAATTATTTTCCTTGTTAAACATTATTATTACATTTTTTTTGCTTTCCTCCACTCTTTCCAGATATCTTTGGATTTATGATGCACACATTTATAAGTTGTCTATTATGAAAGAAGAAAAAACCGGTTGACCTTAGTTATTTATTTATATTATTCACTAGCCAACCCCGCCCCGCCCCCATTATTTCTAATTATTACTATTTCTATACCAGCTTCTGTGTATTACTTTTTCATTTTTTCATTTTTTATTATTTTTTTCATTCTGAAAAGTCGTTCTTTGTTGTATTTATACTATTTAATAATAATACAACAAATTCTTCATCCTCTTATTATAATTATAAAATATCTTGACCTCTCTTAGTAATGATATTATAATGTGTACAATGTATTCATTAGTTTTCTCAAATGAATCAATAATTTAGTTGACCATTTTTTTTTTGTTATAATACCTTTTTGTAAAATATAATTTATGAGTTTAAAAAAACTATGGAAAACGTTACATAATTATTTTAATTAGACTTAAATGATTAAATTTAATGAATCTTTATTTTATAATACTACTTTGAAAGAATAATGAATTAGTTCAAATAATTATATTTAAAATAAAGTCTTGCAAAAATATAACTTAAAAAGTAAAAAGTACTCTAATTTCTAAAGTTTTGTAAAATTGCGTTAAAATATATTATATATAGATATTATATATATACATATTTGTATAGTTCAAGTTTATTTTGAATATAAAATAAATGTCATGTATTTTTATTTGATATCTCAAATATTTGACCTAATAAATCGAGGTATAAATCCAACAATGGTAGGGTACAATAAATTAGAATCTCACCAAATATTCACACCTGGCACTTAAAATATTAACATATAAATACTTACATTATACCGATAAAACTTATTATTTTATATGGAATAATTTCATTTATCTTCTATACACTTTAATTTTTTTCAGACTTAAGAATTCAAATATGGTCAATCAAAATCGTTTATCCAAAATCCTGATATTAAATTTCAAATACATAAAAGCACAAATTCCTTTCATCTTTGCCATGATTAGTTGCAAAAATTAGCATCCATTTAAGTAGGAAAACTATACGCTCAAACTATAAACTGTGATAAAAATACCAAAACACCACGTATTCTAATTTTGATTGCACCATAACAATGGGGAAAATGAGGGCTCTTAAGGAAGAGATTTAAAAATATCTTGTTAGGATTGTATTTATAAATTTATAGACATAAATTCAATTTATAAATATATAAAAAAATCGTGGCTCCGACATAGGGGCACTACTGGCTGATACAGGATTAGTTCCGTTGAGTTCAGCCTTGAGAGCTCATCAAACAAATTTCTTTTAGTAGATACAGCAAATATTTTTTTTTAAATAAAGACAGTGACAAAATTAAAATTGTATATATTTAGATCCTCAATTAAAATAAAATAACAAGTAGAATAAAATATAAACATATAATTAACTAGAGGACTCAGAGAGTGCAAACCTCCGCCGATCCCCACCAAATGAATCACTTGTCTTTTGTCATTTGCCAATAGATGTCGCTGTGCCGTGCTCTCCTCTTTGAGAGCACAGCAGAGGGACATCTATTGGCAGAGTAGGCTAACTTGAAATATTGATTAGTATTTAGCTAATTTTACATCTTAAAGAAGCACTCAGAGATGCCAAAATTTAATCACTTGTTTCTTTGTGCATTTCCAACAACTCCACAAAGTTTCATCCGAATCCGTTCCGCACTTTTTGAGTTTTCTGCTGACAAACAAACAACCAACAAACCAACGCCAGTGAAAACAATACCTCCTTCGGCGGAGGTAATTATATATTTCAGACAATGAACATATACCCTGAGATATTAGGACGAATTGGCCGAGGAAATATGGACTAGGAAGAAATGGACTAGGAAAAAATGGACTAGGAAGAAATGGACCAGGAACAAATGGACCAAGAAAAAATAGACCAAGGTAGAAAAGGAAAATGATGACTCATGGAAGAAATTAACCAAATACATTGGAAGGCAAGTATTTGAGTGGAATGTATTTAAGTATGTACAAATACTATTTCTCATATGAACTGAGTAAATAATGACTGATAATGGTTTTATTTATGCAATTTTAGATTAATACTCTCTTTTTGTTGCCAACTGTAATTCAAAAGTGTTCAATTATTGTAACTAATACATATGTCATAAATAACGAACATACCGATGTTAAAAGCATCCTAAAAGAAACTACAAAAAGAAGAAGAAATATATGCTTAATTTCGTACGCGATTGTTATAAATGGAATATTTATTATTAATAAATATCAATTGCAGTTTAATCTTTATTTGGTTTAAACGATATTTAATCATGAATATTTTTTTGTTTTTTGTTCATGAATTGTTTTTTAATCGACACATTGACCAATATTGATTTTTTTGTCGCATGAAAAGGAATTAATAAGAAATCTTATGTATGCTTAGATATAACCCACTCAGGTCTTCTATTTCTATGTTTTGTAAAGTGCAAGCAAAAAAATATGATCATCATATATTACTTTATTCCCATTTATAAATAGTAATATATTGGGTACGCTCTGACTTAGTAGTTATGAACAAAAATATCTAATAAGAAGATTTTTTTAAAATGATTATCACTATTTTTTCAAAAACTAACCACAATGTTCTTTATAGTGAACATAAAACAGAGAAAACAAAAATGAACATATAAAAGACATTAAAAAGAAGTTTCAAAGTCTCATATAAAAAGACACAACAGAAAAAAAACTCAAGAAGTATTAAATAACATCAAAACACTTTAAAAAGATAAATGTATTTTAAGCAGTTGTGACAATTGAATTATTTATATGTATATTTTTAAATATGCTTAGGATTTTCAAGTTTGGAATTTAGCAATTGTTTTGGAGAAGTTTCTGCATATATTCGCCTGGGGATGAGAACCGTAGAGCCTCTCATCCCGCGTTGATTATCTCCCCACCATACAGATATAAAGGCATAGAGGGCTTATTGGATTCTTCATTGGAATACGTCATATTGCCAAATATAAACAAATATTTTTATCTCTATGATCAACTTACGAACTAGGTCAAATTACTTTGTTTATATTGGGCACGAAATTCACCTGAACAATGTTTCTCTGCTATTGAAATGAATAGGCTATCTAAATCCTTATATATCTCTATGCTCCCCACACGCTCCTCAAGGGTCTTGTCCATTCCTTCCCAAAGCCTGCTAATCTATTGGCAGTCTCTGAAGACATGGGGTATTGTTTTGTCTTCTTCCTCCCCGTATATATCCACACCTTGTTTCCTCACTTAAATAATATAATCCAAAAAGAAGAATTATAATTATTATATTTGGTATAACACAGTTTTTCCTATATATTCTTGTATATAAATTGTTAATGGATTGTGAAATATTTAAGATCGTGTTTTTGAAGTGGGGGCATAGTAAATGCTGCTTACGCTATAAAAAAAGATGTTTATAAAGAAAAAACTCCACAATATAATTTTGTAAGACTTGTCTTTAAATCAATCATGAAATAATTATATATTATGCAAAAAGTACACATAAAATATATTTGTTTTTTTGTAAGTCATGTACCGTGTAAGTACAATACCGTAGTTGGTGTCGCGTATTCTATATCTAACGTTTCTTGTATTCTTCTCCAGAGAGCTGAGTCATGCATATTTTGACAATGAAAAGAAAAGAACAAAACCTTTTCATGAAATTACAAAAAACATTTAATATAGCGTATGCATAAACACAAGAGATCAACAGAAAGCTCCCAGTGTTTCAATCATAATTCCATTATGGAGAAAATAAAACCTTTGTTGGCCAATTTTTTAAACGTTTTAAACATTTTATTCGGTAATCTACTAAAATATATGCAGAAAACAGAGTAAAACTATTCAGGACAGGTTACGAAGATACATAAATAAACATATTTACTGCCATGATAAATTATATGAAATGACGTATCATTTATAACATTTGTTTAAAAAGTGTCCTTGTAAGATCCTTTTTATAGTTTTCATATAATGTTTCGATCTACTGGCACAAATTTAATTATGTCATCAGCCACTTTTCACGTTGTTGTTTATAAATCACCAAGTTTCTTTCTTAGATTTATCAATTTTCCCTTTGAAAAACTTTAAGTTAATGATATGCAATTTGTAACTAGAGGACTCAGAGAGTGCAATCCTCCGCTGATCCCCACCAAATGAATCACTTGGTCTTTTTGTCATTTGCCAATAGATGTCGCTGTGCTATGCTCTCCTCTTTGAGAGCACAGCACAGCGACATCTATTGGCAGAGTAGGCTAACTTGCAATATTTATTAGTATTTAGCTCATTTTGCATCTTAAATAAGCACTCAGAGATGCCAAATTTAATCACCTGTTCCTTTTGGCGTTTCCAACAACTCCACCAAGTTTCATCCGAATCCGTTACACACTTTTTGAGTTATCTTGCTGACAAACAAACAACCAACCAACAAACCAACGCCAATGAAAACTAGAGGCATATATACACTCAGAGAGTGTGTACCTCCGCGATCCCCACAACATTCCCATTCAAACATTCTCCCTTTCACACACCCGATTTTCTATCTCTAATCATTATTTCCTCTATGTTAGCTCATTTTGCATATTAAAAAAGCACTCAGAGACGGGAAGAGGAAGAAGTTTAAGCTACGTCACTGGGTTAACATAGTCCTGAGCTGATATATGAACAATAATACGTCATTGAATATTTTTTTAGCGTTTGTTCTTTCCTACTCCTTGAATAGAGACCCCATTTCATTTAGTATTTAGCTCATTTTGCATATTAAAAAGCCTTCAGAGATGCCAAAATTTAATCGCTTCTTTCTTTTGGCATTTCCAACAACTCCACAAAGTTTCATTCGAATCCGTTCAGTACTTTTTGGGTTATCCTGCTGACAAACAAACCAACAAACGCCAGTGAAAACAATACCTCCTTCGGCGGAGGTAACTAGAGGCATATATACACTCAAGAGTGTGTACCTCCGCCGATCCCCACAACATCCTATTCAAACATTCTCCCTTTCACACGCCCGATTTCTATCTCTAATCATTGTTTCCTCTCTGTTAGCTCATTTTGCATATTAAAAAAGCACTCAGAGATGGAAGACGGAAGAAGTTTAAGCTACGTCACTGGGTTAACATAGTCCTGAGCTGATATATGAACAATAATACGTCAATGAATATTTTTTTAGCGTTTGTTCTTTCCTACTCCCTGAATAGAGACCCCATTTCATTTAGTATTTTGCTCATTTTGCATATTAAAAAAGCACTCAGAGATGGGAAGACGGAAAAAGTTTAAGCTACGTCACTGGGTTAACATAGTCCTGAGCTGATATATGAACAATAATACGTCAATGAATATTTTTTTAGCGTTTGTTCTTTCCTACTCCCTGAATAGAGACCCCATTTCATTATTATTATTATTAGTATTTTGCTCATTTTGCATATTAAAAAAGCACTTAGAGATGCCAAAATTTAATCACTTGTTCTTTTGGCATTTCCAACAACTCCACAAAGTTTTATTCAAATCTGTTTAGTTCTTTTTGAGTTATCCTGCTGACAAACAAACCAACAAACGCCAGTGAAAACAATACCTCCTTCGGCGGAGGTAATTAGTGAAATATTCAGGGTTTCTTCCCTTTTTATCAATAATAACTTTAAATTAACACATATCCAAAAAAGTGTATGATAAAGATAAAAGGATTTTTATTTATATAAGTTAAAGTTATTGAATTGCAATTAACATAAATATATTTTTAGAACCATAAATACTTCATATCAGGCAAAATTTAGTATGTTTTGATGATGACATTGTCAATTCCAAATATATTTATTTTTCATGATTAAGTTTTCAAGTAAAATATAAAGGTAAAACGTCTTACTTATTCTTGAAGGCATTTCTAAAAATATACTTTCACAATAACAATAGAAAAAAGCAAGAAAGTAATATATCTTAATAAGTATCTCATCAACTCCAAATTCCTTATCAATGCACTTTTCAAGCAAATCAATGGCAATAACTTTTAAGGAAAATTAAAAGTTGGTATTACTATAAATGCAGCATATAAATCGGAATTTGGGTCTCAAACATCATTTTTAAGAATAGAAAAGTATTCTTTAAACAATGTGCGAATATAATAGGCTGTCAATTCAATAATATTATTATAAGTATGTCAATAACTTATGTTGAAATATAGGAAAACTACTAAGTTTAATTAATCAATATTTATATTCTAATTTTTCTTATTCATAAACATATTTTGTAAATTAGGACATAATATTATATATCTCGGTTTAAGCAAAAAAAAATATTTGCTTCACTGTATATTATATATATATATATATATACAGTGGTAATTAAATTATCGATACCAATAAAGAAAAGTAACTCAAAATATAATATACTCAAATGATAAAAAATATTGATGGCAATACAATGGCAAAAGACCTCCAATGTAATTGAAAATATCAGACAACGCAATATGTTCTGGTGTTTATAATATCATCTTATAAGATATTAAATGTCATCCCATCTCCAAACTCTGTTTTGATCATACAACGAGGAAAGTTCATTGTTTTTATATAATGCAAAAACGATATTTACCTCCGCCGAAGGAGGTATTGTTTTCACTGGCGTTTGTTGTTTGTTAGTTTGTTGGTTTGTCAGCAGGATAACTCAAAAGTACTGAACGGATTTGGATGAAATTTTGTGGAGTTGTTGGAAGTGCAAAAGGAAGAAGTGATTAAGAATTAAGGCGCCAAATGAGCTAAATACTACTAAATTTTTCAAGTTAGCCTACTCTGCCAATAGATGTCGCTGTGCTGTGAAATTGGGTGCCGGGAGCGTCTTCCTCTCGGAGTTTCCGTCTAGGGGAACCCTCCCCCGTCTCTCTACGCCTCCCCAGTCGTGAAAAATCCGCCTCGGAAGGCTCATGACGGCGGAGGTTTGCACTCTCTGAGTGTATATTTATTACTAATTTCATCCGACAAAAAAATATTATGTCTCTAAGTGGTGTCGGTAAAAAAGAAGTGATTAAAGAAGTAACAACACTTTGACAAGAAAAAATTATGACTAAGGTTTTGGATATTTCCTCTTGCAAAGACATATTTAATTGGTTTTTATATGTATAAGTACTTATATCTTGATTACATAGTAAACTAGAGGCATATATCACTCAGAGAGTGCAAACATCCGCCGTCAGGGGGTTCTTATGAGCCTTCCGAGGCGGATTTTTCACGACTGGAAAATTCGGACGGAAATTCTGAGAGGAAGACGCTCCCGGCACCCGATTTCACAGCACAGCGACATCTATTGGCAGAGTAGGCTAACTTGAAATATTTATTAGTATTTAGCTCATTTTGCATCTTAAAGAAGCACTCAGAGATGCCAAAATTTAATCACTTATTTTTTTTGGCATTTCCAACAACTCCACAAAGTTTCATCCGAATCCGTTCAGTACTTTTTGAGTTATCCTGCTGACAAACCAACAAACCAACAAACTAACAAACCAACGCCAGTGAAAACAATACCTCCTTCGGCGGAGGTAATAATACTGAGTAATACAATGCAGGTTAAGGATTATTGTATTTATTTACTAGCAAATACATACGAACTAAGATAATAAATTTTTGTATCTAAGGCTATTAAGATGTGTATGAAGGCATGGATAGAAACCAGACTGTCTGAAATGGAAAACCAAGAGGCTATCAATTTATATACTTATATGATTACCTGAGTAAAAAAGCTTAACCTGAATAAATAGTACTTGAATTAAAGGTACAAAAATCATTAGAATTATATTGTTTAAGAAAATGAAGATTAAAGGAACAGATTGAATACCGTTTTAGCTATAATTTTTTAACCAATTTTTGAACAGCAAATATATATTCGGGCATCTACATCACTAAACTACTTTTCTAATCTTGATTTAAAAAAATAATTTGAATTTTAAAATGGAAAGTCATCAATATAATTCATAAAGTCCTTTCATTGATGTACGAATCAATATTTGCATAACTTCATAAAATGTATGACGAGGTTAATTTGATACTATTTATTCTCTTGCGATTAAAAACTCTTTATCTTTATCAAAGACCCAAAGACAACTTTTTAAGGAACTGATTTGAATACGAAAAATCACATGTGATGACATCACTAAAATTATTCATCTTCTTTTATCATGTTTAAATACCCAGTCATTTACTAAACGGAAAAAATGGCAATGAAGAGCTATGACAACTTTTTAAGGAACTGGTTTGAATATGAAAAGTCACATGCGATGATTTCACTGAAATTATTCGTGTGATTCCTTCTTTGTATGATATTAAATACCCAACCGTAACGAATACAAAACGAAAAAATGGCAAGGAAGACCCAATGACAA
Organism: Caligus rogercresseyi; assembly: GCA_013387185.1. Classification (NCBI taxonomy): domain Eukaryota; kingdom Metazoa; phylum Arthropoda; class Copepoda; order Siphonostomatoida; family Caligidae; genus Caligus; species Caligus rogercresseyi. The sequence goes on along the minus strand of CP045903.1, from coordinate 16,899,388 downwards.
CTGTTGAAGGAACTGATTTGAATATGAAAAGAAAAGCGATGACATCACTGAAATTATTCGTGTGATTTCTACATTTTACGATGTTTAAATTCCCACTCTTAAGGAATATAAAACGGAAAAAATGGCAAGAAAGACCCAATGACCACTGTTGAAGGAACTTATTTTAATATGAAAAGTCACATGCGATGACATCGCTGAAATTATTCGTGTGATTTCTTCTTGTTTACGATGTTGAAATACCCAGTCTTAAGGACTACAAAACGGAAAAAATGGCAATGAAGACCCTATGACGACTTTCTCTAGAATTTATTTAATATGAAAAATCACACGCGATGACATCACTAAAATTAATGGTGTGATTTTTTTTCCATCCAGACTATTGTCAAGTTGGAAAATCCCGGGCAGCTTATTAAGATATATTACTTTCTTGCTTTTTTCTATTGTTATTGTGAAAGTATATTTTTAGAAATGCCTTCAAGAATAAGTAAGACGTTTTACCTTTATATTTTACTTGAAAACTTAATCATGAAAAATAAATATATTTGGAATTGACAATGTCATCATCAAAACATACTAAATTTTGCCTGATATGAAGTATTTATGGTTCTAAAAATATATTATGTTAATTGCAATTCAATAACTTTAACTTATATAAATAAAAAATCCTTTTATCTTTATCATACACTTTTTTTGGATATGTGTTAATTTAAAGTTATTATTGATAAAAAGGGAAGAAACCCTTGAATATTTCACTAATTACCTCCGCCGAAGGAGGTATTGTTTTCACTGGCGTTTGTTGGTTTGTTTGTCAGCAGGATAACTCAAAAAGTACTAAACAGATTTGAATAAAACTTTGTGGAGTTGTTGGAAATGCCAAAAGGAACAAGTGATTAAATTTTGGCATCTCTAAGTGCTTTTTTATATGCAAAATGAGCAAAATACTACTAATAATAATAATGAAATGGGGTCTCTATTCAGGGAGTAGGAAAGAACAAACGCTAAAAAAATATTCATTGACGTATTATTGTTCATATATCAGCTCAGGACTATGTTAACCCAGTGACGTAGCTTAAACTTTTTCCGTCTTCCCATCTCTGAGTGCTTTTTTAATATGCAAAATGAGCAAATACTAAATGAAATGGGGTCTCTATTCAGGGAGTAGGAAAGAACAAACGCTAAAAAAATATTCATTGACGTATTATTGTTCATATATCAGCTCAGGACTATGTTAACCCAGTGACGTAGCTTAAACTTCTTCCGTCTTCCCATCTCTGAGTGCTTTTTTAATATGCAAAATGAGCTAACAGAGAGGAAACAATGATTAGAGATAGAAAATCGGGCGTGTGAAAGGGATAATGTTTGAATAGGAATGTTGTGGGGATCGGCGGAGGTACACACTCTCTGAGTGTATATATGCCTCTAGTTACCTCCACCGAAGGAGGTATTGTTTTCAATGGCGTTTGTTGGTTTGTTTGTCAGCAGGATAACCCAAAAAGTACTGAACGGATTCGAATGAAACTTTGTGGAGTTGTTGGAAATGCCAAAAGAAAGAAGCGATTAAATTTTGGCATCTCTGAAGGCTTTTTTAATATGCAAAATGAGCTAAATACTAAATGAAATGGGGTCTCTATTCAAGGAGTAGGAAAGAACAAACGCTAAAAAAATATTCAATGACGTATTATTGTTCATATATCAGCTCAGGACTATGTTAACCCAGTGACGTAGCTTAAACTTCTTCCTCTTCCCGTCTCTGAGTGCTTTTTAATATGCAAAATGAGCTAACATAGAGGAAATAATGATTAGAGATAGAAAATCGGGTGTGTGAAAGGGATAATGTTTGAATGGGAATGTTGTGGGGATCGGCGGAGGTACACACTCTCTGAGTGTATATATGCCTCTAGTTTTCATTGGCGTTGGTTTGTTGGTTGGTTTGTTTGTTTGTCAGCAAGATAACTCAAAAAGTGTGTAACGGATTCGGATGAAACTTGGTGGAGTTGTTGGAAACGCCAAAAGGAACAGGTGATTAAATTTTGGCATCTCTGAGTGCTTCTTTAAGATGCAAAATGAGCTAAATACTAATAAATATTGCAAGTTAGCCTACTCTGCCAATAGATGTCGCTGTGCTGTGCTCTCAAAGAGGAGAGCATAGCACAGCGACATCTATTGGCAAATGACAAAAAGACCAAGTGATTCATTTGGTGGGGATCAGCGGAGGATTGCACTCTCTGAGTCCTTTAGTTACAAATTGCATATCATTAACTTAAAGTTTTTCAAAGGAAAAATTGATAAATCTAAGAAAAGAAACTTGGTGATTTATAAACAACAACGTGAAAAGTGGCTGATGACATAATTAAATTTGTGCCAGTAAGATCGAAACATTATATGAAAACTATAAAAAGGATCTTACAAGGACACTTTTTAAACAAATGTTATAAATGATACGTCATTTCATATAATTTATCATGGCAGTAAATATGTTTATTATGTATCTTCGTAACCTGTCCTGAATAGTTTTACTCTGTTTTCTGCATATAATTTTAGTAGATTACCGAATAAAATGTTTTAAAACGTTTAAAAAAATTGGCCAACAAAGGTTTTATTTTCTCCATAATGGAATTATGATTGAAAACACTGGGAGCTTTCTGTTGATCTCTTGTGTTTATGCATACGCTATATTAAATGTTTTTTGTAATTTCATGAAAAGGTTTTGTTCTTTTCTTTTCATTGTCAAAATATGCATGACTCAGCTCTCTGGAGAAGAATACAAGAAAACGTTAGATATAGAATACGCGACACCAACTACGGTATTGTACTTACACGGTACATGACTTACAAAAAAAACAAATATATTTTATGTGTACTTTTTGCATAATATATAATTAATTTCATGATTGATTTAAAGACAAGTCTTACAAAAATTATATTTTGGAGTTTTTTCTTTTATAAACATCTTTTTTATAGCGTAAGCAGCATTTACTATGCCCCCACTTCAAAAACACGATCTTAAATATTTTCACAATCCATTAACAATTTATATACAAGAATATATAGGAAAAACTGTGTTATACCAAATATAATAATTATAATTCTTCTTTTTGGATTATATTATTTAAGTGAGGAAACAAGGTTTGGATATATACGGGGAGGAAGAAGACAAAACAATACCCCATGTCTTCAGAGACTGCCAATAGATTAGCAGGCTTTGGGAAGGAATGGACAAGACCCTTGAGGAGCGTGTGGGGAGCATAGAGATATATAAGGATTTAGATAGCCTATTCATTTCAATAGCAGAGAAACATTGTTCAGGTGAATTTCGTGCCCAATATAAACAAAGTAATTTGACCTAGTTCGTAAGTTGATCATAGAGATAAAAATATTTGTTTATATTTGGCAATATGACGTATTCCAATGAAGAATCCAATAAGCCCTCTATGCCTTTATATCTGTATGGTGGGGAGATAATCAACGCGGGATGAGAGGCTCTACGGTTCTCATCCCCAGGCGAATATATGCAGAAACTTCTCCAAAACAATTGCTAAATTCCAAACTTGAAAATCCTAAGCATATTTAAAAATATACATATAAATAATTCAATTGTCACAACTGCTTAAAATACATTAATCTTTTTAAAGTGTTTTGATGTTATTTAAAAAATGTTATTTAATACTTCTTGAGTTTTTTTCTGTTGTGTCTTTTTATATGAGACTTTGAAACTTCTTTTTAATGTCTTTTATATGTTCATTTTTGTTTTCTCTGTTTTATGTTCACTATAAAGAACATTGTGGTTAGTTTTTGAAAAAAATAGTGATAATCATTTAAAAAAATCTTCTTATTAGATATTTTGTTCATAACTTACAAAGTCAGAGCGTACCCAATATATTACTATTTATAAATGGGAATAAAGTAATATATGATGATCATATTTTTTTGCTTGCACTTTACAAACAATAGAAATAGAAGACCTGAGTGGGTTATATCTAAGCATACATAAGATTTCTTATTGATTCCCTTTTCATGCGACAAAAAAAAATGAATATTGGTCAATGTGTCGATTAAAAAAACAATTTAGAAAAGGTTTGAATCAATGATTTTTTATATTAAAAATTCCTCCAAAGAAATGTAAATTATTTTCTCAAAAATGTATGAAAGAAAAATACATATTTCTTTCTGCAGCCACTTCATATATTATATATAGTGAGTTATAATTGTTTAAATTATGTTTACCAAAAAAACATTTGCTATCAAAGTACAATTCATTAAGCATTTGCATTCATTAAACCCAATAAATGTATTTCAGTCATAGGTATTAGAGATATAACCGTTAACTATGAAATAGGATTAAATATTTATTATTAAATATCCAACCAAATAAAGATTAAACTACAAATAATATTTATTAATAATATAAATATTCCATTTATAACAATCGCATACGAAATTGGGCATATATTTCTTCTTATTTATATATTTTCTTTTAGGATGCTTTTAACATTGGTATGTTCGTTATTTATTACAATACGTATTAGTGACAATAATTTGAACACTTTTGAATTACAGTTGGCAACAAAAAGAGAGTATTAATCTAAAATTGCATAAATAAAACAATTATCTATCATTTTTAATCAGTTCATATGATAAATAGTATTTGTACATACTTAAATACATTCCACTCAAATACTTGCCTTCCAATGTATTTGGTTAATTTCTTCCATGAGTCATCATTTTCCTTTTCTACCATGGTCTATTTATTCTTGGTCCATTTGTTCCTGGTCCATTTCTTCGTATAAATATTGTTTTAATTTTAAGGACATATAACTTACTGAGGTAGAATACATGCAAATGTGTATATATATATGATATTAATCCTTTTGATACGGAACGAAGAAAATTTTAACAATTCACGAAACCTTTAGAACGATGAACGTAGAGATGAGGAGCATAGGTGCCTAATGATTTTTTCTCAATTATTCGATAATAAAGTCGTTTTTAATGGTTCTAATGGTCTCGATGGCTATTCTAAAGCCTGGAACGTATGTAAATATAACTTTGCAGCTGAAAAAATTGTCCATGAGTGATAACACTGGCCAACAGCCAAATTTAGGTCGGACTAATTTCCGTAATTCTTATAGAGTTTTATCCACTGATTCCGAATATGGTATTCATTTTTCAAAGTTAGTGATAAATTCAGAGCTAAATGGATTTCAATTTTTTCAGCACTTTTTCGATTCAGAGCCATTATTGACATACAAGGACTGAAGTATAGACAAAATAAATAGCAATGATTTGATAGAGCTTAGATCAAAGTACTCATTTCAATTTTTACTTCGTCTCTGGCACATTTAAACTTTAAAATATATGTCATTTTGTACGAAAAATGAAGGGTTTTTCTTAGAGACTCACTGTTCCTCACTGCTCCTCACTCAAAGGTCTTACATGATTAAAAATTGATATGAATATGAAGAAAAAATATCAAGCTTTAATTTGATATGCTTAATATTCCATAAAATGCCTTATTTTAATCAAAATTAGCAAATGAATATTTTTTAAATCCTCTCTATTTTGCCCTTTTTTAGAGAAATTCATAAGTCACCCAGTGAGATAGAAACAGAGAGAGAGAAACTGACGTCACAACGTATGTAAACAATAAAGAGAAATTTTCCTTCTTTCATTGGAATTTGAGTGTTTTTTCCCGAAATCTTCCGAGGATCCAGGATTCCTAATGAGTGGCCTGCCGGCTGTGCCGTCGTAGACAACATTTGTGAGAAGAATTCATCGTGACACAGCCTCGGATCAAGCATGGAGCAAGGAGTGGAAGCTTAGGAGGACATGACTCCCCAAAGGGTGCTTAGCCTATTCTCTTTGCATCAAAGAGGATGATGAGTCTGAGACAGACAGACAGACCCTCAAGGACATTACCCCCTCCTCTCTCTTCCTTAAGGCTGGTTGGCTGGCTCATTCCGTCTGCTCAAAGAAGATGACGTGTCGGGCACCCCGGAGGGAGGGAGAATGGACTCCCGTGAGAGAGAGAGAGAGAGTCATTGCCTTTGTCCTGTCTACCTACTAGCCTATTCTATCGGGGAGTCTCCTTTTCAAGTGAATCCATCGTTTTTTGCTGCAGAAAAATGAATTACTTACGTTTTCGTTTGCAAAATTCACCTTTTATTAACTATTCAAAAGATACAGCGGGACGACCTCCCTTCCAGTCACCATGCCATGCCATGAAGATACCACACAAGCAACCCTGCATGGACCTGGGAGAGACTCCCATCCCCCACACACTCTAGAAGGCGGACCAAACACCACCACGCCCTCGTCTGCATTGCCTCACTCTTCACGTCACTCTGAATCCATACTTGGGAACTAAGCAAAGACTTTCCAACACCCTCAGGTGAAGCCATCTCCCCCATGGGGCCTGAGTCCCCTACGAGCGCTATGGCATCCGTTCCACCAAGGACGACCTCCTCCAGATGATTTAAAAGTGGACAGGGACATCGCAAAGGCCGAGTCACAAATCGTCAATCTAACCCTTCCCAATAAGCATTCCATTTACATTATGCCCTCCGGGAACAACGCCTGGGCACCCGACGGGCCATCTGCTAGAGACAGACATCAAGCAACTTTAAGAACAGAAGCTGGAGAACTAGAAGATGCATTCCTACGCTGTAATTGTGACAGGATTTGGAAAGTTCTTTACACTACGTGTTGTCCACCCAGCCGCCCGCAGGACCTAGCCTTAGCCACGAAGCTGAAATGAGCTAGTCTTTAAAGAAATAGCAATCGTACAAGAACTGTTACAATTATCTTCAAATCATTGGGACAGCAAATTTAAAACCTGATTGTCGCTCATTGAACTTAGTTTGATATGTAAGGTGCATGAAAATAAAAAGGAATTAATTACATTGTAAACATTCTTTTAACTTATAGATTGTTGCCTAGATTTCAACAGCTTATTTAGTGTTTTGCACTGCTGAATCCCAAATGCCTTCGGATCTGGATGGCAGTATGTTGAAGATTTGATCAAATTATACCCCAAAGTTTCTACTAATAATTATCAATGTTAAAAATAATTATTAAATCTTATGAAGCATTAAAAAGGATTTTTTGATAGAACTTTTACATTTGTATACTTTGTTTGTCATGATAGCCCTCATTTGCTTTCCTTTAGATGTTCTAATCGGTTGTTATTATTTTTAATATGTGCTGAAAGGCTTATCAGGCTGGGAATTTTTTTAAACTAAAATGCTCAATGATGTCAAAGTACGTAATTCCTCTTCTACGTTTTATACGTACATATATTATGTGATGTAAATTTTTGAGGCAGAATCAAAAAACCAATAAATTACTCAGTAAACTATTTATTTTTTAATTCTTGATAGTGACTTAGATTTCAACAACTTATTTAGAAGTTTTGCACTGCTTAATGAGGAAATGATATCCGTTTATCTTCATCAGGTCAGGTTTTAATGCTAAATTGATTTTAAAGAGCCATTTTGTGACAAAATTCATAACATTTTTGTTTATTATCAGCTGACTTTTCATGTGTATCGTCCTATATTTTAAAATAAGATAAATGATATTTCAACAACATATATAATTATCTGATTGTATATTTTAAACTGAATTATGTCCATAAAATTATAAATACGTGTAAATTACATGTTGCCATTTTTTAGCACCGGATAAATAAGTATGATAATAATTTAGTTGAGTTTAATAATTTAAGTGTTCCTATAAAATATAAGAATAGATAATATTTTTGAATCGAACTAGATCATTTAATTCCTTTTGGGAAAATGTATGTGGAGTATCATCTTCAAAAACCTTTCTTCTTCTTCAGGTTCTTCAAAACTTGAGGCATCTTCGTCACCAATGTTAGGAGTTCTTCGAAGATAGGCACTGGAATTTCTTCACTGTGGGCTACAGGACGGCGTGCTGATAGAACATCAGGATATTTGAGGCTGTCCCGCTTCTTTCTGTTCATCCCACTCAAATCAATAGCGCAAAAGTGCAGTCTGTGATATGGTTTTGTTGCTCCTTACAAACCATGGGAATTCCAAAGTTCGACTTTACTCGCCATTTGTCCATCGACGTAGAGTTGGTGCATGCCCGCTGTATCTTTTGAATAGTTAATAAAAGGTGAATTTTGCAAACGAAAACGTAAGTAATTCATTTTTCTGCAGCAAAAAACGATGGATTCACTTGAAAAGGAGACTCCCCGATAGAATAGGCTAGTAGGTAGACAGGACAAAGGCAATGACTCTCTCCTCTCTCTCTCCGGGAGTCCATTCCTCCCTCCCTCCGGGGTGCCCGACCGTCATCTCTTTGAGCAGACGGAATGAGCCAGCCAACCAGCCTTAAGGAAGAGAGAGGAGGGGGTAATGTCCTTGAGGGTCTGTCTGTCTGTCTCAGACTCATCATCCTCTTTGATGCAAAGAGAATAGGCTAAGCACCCTTTGGGGAGTCATGTCCTCCTAAGCTTCCACTCCTTGCTCCATGCTTGATCCGAGGCTGTGTCACGATGAATTCTTCTCACAAATGTTGTCTACGACGGCACAGCCGGCAGGCCACTCATTAGGAATCCTGGATCCTCGGAAGATTTCCGGGGAAAAAACCACTCAAATTCCAATGAAAGAAGGAAAATTTCTCTTTATTGTTTACATACGTTGTGACGTCAGTTTCTCTCTCTCTGTTTCTATCTCACTGGGTGACTTATGAATTTCTCTAAAAAAGGGCAAAATAGAGAGGATTTAAAAAATATTCATTTGCTAATTTTGATTAAAATAAGGCATTTTATGGAATATTAAGCATATCAAATTAAAGCTTGATATTTTTCTTCATATTCATATCAATTTTTAATCATGTAAGACCTTTGAGTGAGGAGCAGTGAGGAACAGTGAGTCTCTAAGAAAAACCCTTCATTTTTCGTACAAAATGACATATATTTTAAAGTTTAAATGTGCCAGAGACGAAGTAAAAATTGAAATGAGTACTTGATCTAAGCTCTATCAAATCATTGCTATTTATTTTGTCTATACTTCAGTCCTTGTATGTCAATAATGGCTCTGAATCGAAAAAGTGCTGAAAAAATTGAAATCCATTTAGCTCTGAATTATCACTACTTGAAAACTTAAAACATCAACACAAAAAAACTGAATCCATATTCGGAATCGTGGATAAAACTCTATAAGAATTACGGAAATTTATGGAATCTTTCTTCAAAATTGTATTGGCAATGCATTAATGTTAATTGCTGCCTTGTCCCTGAAATCATAAATCCGTATGTACCATTGGCCTAAAACATGAAAATTTAAAATTTAAATTGTGGCCAGAAAAACAAATATCACGACTAAATATCATATATCTGTAATCCCCATTCTCTAAATTACTAGATTCATTTGTTTTTTTTTTGCGTTGGAAAGACAAAAGTCATTTTTTTGTTGCATATAGTGTTATGGAAGAGTACAGCCTTACTGTCTGTGGTATCATTGAAGAACGATATAATACAACTGTCAGTGAATAGGACTGTCTTTCATCTTCTACATACGTCAAATGCAACGCCATCACACTAAGACCCAGTTTATCGTATACAAAATGCGTGCCATTAAAGACGCTGACTTAATATTCTATACAATTGATTTTTTGTTTTATGTTACAAAAATAGTTTTTGGGTTTTTTGTAAAAAGATAAAATTATACTTCTTGATAAGAATATATGCCCATATGGCCAAGAAAAAAGTTAAAAAAACCCTGCATATCACATATCAGATTTAGGAAAGCTTCATTTGAATTTAAATAATCAAATTTTCTTTCAAAATATATGAAGTTTTTTAATGATGTCAACGATCTAATTCTACCAATAAAAATTAAGTTTTGAGGTATATGTTGTAGATAAA